>OX439127.1:11596614-12009114 GCA_949318235.1 Ecdyonurus torrentis | reverse complement strand
ATTTATTTATTTTATATACATGCAAGTCGAGCAAGTATGCTTGTTTAACTAACTGGTATATTGCAATGCATTATACAGGATGCAGTTTACATTGTCATACCATATTAGGCTGTACAATCCCATTCATGCATGCATGGAGTGTTGAATTAATATACTTGATGCAGAAAAAAAAAGTCTACATATATATATATATATATATATATATATATATATATATATATATATATATATATATATATATATATATATATATATATAATTCATTATATTAAAATTTTGATCAACTTGCTGTAAAAATAATACAGCTAACATTATCTTTGCATGTTATTGCAAATACATTCGGAAAATGACGACAAAATAATAAGTGTTCGGTCAAATATTTCTCACCAAACGAATACCGTTTAATAATTATAAAAATAATCATTATTTTATAATTTATTATTCATGCTATGTAATTGTGTTTTTATATATACACACAATGGATTATGTATATATACGGATTATATATTTAAAAATTCTAAGAAAGTAACGCTTCTAATTTAAGTTTTTTTTTTTATTATATTATTATTAATTTTTAGCTTGAAGCGTATGCTCACGAATGTAGACAGTCTCACGAACGTGTGGTTTTGTGATGTGACCACAGTAATGGCAATATCATCTTATAGAAATTCTCAATCTTTCTTTATACTGTACGTACATTATATTGAAAGGAAATAATATAATTTTCATTCTTGTATGCAATTCATGTATATATGCGGTGGGCATTTGCTTCCTCAATAATAATAAGAATAATGGTAATATATATTTTTTCATTAAGTATATAGTTGCAATAAACCACATTGTGTATTGAAAATTTTAATCATTTTTACTTTTGACATAAAAATCATATTTACATGATGTGTGTGGTCGGTCTATTATTAATATAATGATAATAATTTTAAATAAATAATAAAAAAAAATTAATAGTATATTTTTTAAATAATTTACTTACTTACATTATATATTTTTATTTAACATCAAGGCTACATGTTCTTATTTCACACCTGTGATAGGTATTTTAAAGTGTAATATCAACATAAGACTTAACAAAATTGTCTCTAATCACTTAAATATGCACAGGAGGTTATACCTTTATACTTGCAAGAGATTATTATTATTATTATTATTTTCTTCCAATTATATATTATTGTTGGCAAGTCTGGAACCAATAAAAGAGATGAAGAAATTGATAGTAAAAGCTTTTTACATGTTAAAAGTCAATGGCACAAAAAAAAAAAAAAAAAAAAAAAAAAAAAAAAAAAAAGTGGTCGGGCGGGGGCTATAGTGATGTGCCTTTGCCAGTCTTGTAAAGCATAACATGCTCGTACTTAAAATGCTTGTTTTGTATTATTATGAGAGAACGGAAAGGTGGTTTGATGTGATGTTACTTGACTATGATCTAGCAGTGTGAACGTGAACTCGTATGGAGGAGGATAAAAGAACCAATCAGCTAAGTCACTGTAACAATATTCAGAGGTGCTATTAATGCCACACCTAAAGGCTATCACACTATTTTAAGTTTATTTTTATTATTATTTATTTTGTTAACAGTATTAAAAAAAAAATTTAATTGTGCTCATCAATAAATTTGAGTTGCGTTAATACTCTACGTATATAACTGCAATTACATAAGTTCACTGTTTCTCAAGTTTAAATACATCATGATTCACCTGCCCTATATTAATAAAGTTTTTTTTTCTGTTAATTCATTCAAAGAAAAATTATTAATGCAAAATTGTATGTTCTATTTTCACTTGTTAAGTGCAATTGCTATAAATATGTTTTCATTTTTTTTTTCCGCACACAAAAATTCAAGAGTGAACTGCATTGTTGAAGTGAGAATTTTGCGAGGGTGTTGAATGATGGTTTATATATATAAATTTATAAGAAGGATGTATTGTGTATTAAGTTTCTTTGAATAATATTTTATGAGAGAGAGAGAGAGAGAGAGAGAGAGAGAGAGAGAGAGAGAGAGAGAGAGAGAGAGAGAGAGAGGGTGTTCTGGATATTTTTGCTCTAGATTTCAAGTGTCCAGGTGCACCCTATTATATGTATATGTAGCTGCAAAAGCAATAAATAGGTGATAGAAATGGCAGCTTCAAAGCTTTCTTTAACTATAATGAATGTATTATTATTTTCCTTCTTTATTCTTTCTCTTCAAGTGTATAACCTGGTTTTGCTGCCTTCTTCTTCTACTTTATATATATATATATATATATATATATATATATATATATATATATATATATATATATATATATATATATATATATATATATATATATATATATATATATATATATATATATATATATATATATATATATATATATATATATTATTGCTTGCGTATATACTTGCACTTCCGTTGCAAGAAAGCAAAAATACCTCTATACATTTAATGTGCCTTACTGCCGCATGCTTCATGAATGAACGTTTTCATTTTTTTTTTTTTTTTAATATGTGGTCCATTCTTAGCATTACTACTATGTACTATCATAATATACGTGTAGTTCGAGCTTTTATTCTACAAAAAAACTAGAACTCATGTAAAGAAAAAAAAAATCATTATTCATTTTATTTTCTACAAGTTAAAAAGAAAAAAAAAAGTAATAATAAAGATGAAAAGAAACTATTTTTAAATTCTATAATGAAAGCTAATTATTTTTGCCACTTTGTAGGCTTGCTTATTAGTTACATTAAATTATTTTGAATACGATGGTTAGAAAGTAATTGCACACACTGTATGTATAGGTATAGGTAGGTTTAGCATGTGATAGATGAAAAGAAAACTAAAAGGTATATATATGAGTGGAAAATAAAATGCCCTGTCCTATATCACTTCTATATGTATATATACCTATATATATAAATTCCTTTTAATTAAATTTTTATGTAATGTCAATAGCGTAAAATATAATTTTATTAGTAGAGGCCAATGTAAAAGTAGATTATATACTTTTCTTTCTATCGTCACATTAAATTTTATTATATCAATCGATATCGGTGTTACGAATTTTAAATTAAATTAATCTATTCACACTTATTATTTAATTATGTATTTCTCTCTCATTCTTAATGAAATCAGGTCTAACTTGACTTTACATGACGTATAGCAAGATAAGCTATAATATAAAATTGGACGTTCGTTTAATCGGCTTAGTAGACCTGCCTAATGTTTAGGAACAAAAAATTATAAAAAATAATAATAAATAAAGAAAACTGTTATAAATGCTATTAAAAGTTTTGTATTATAATAAAATCTATTTTATAAAATGTCTTTGACAGGCATGGTGTGAAAAGATTACATTAAAAAAATATATTTATATATTCAATATTCAGTTGTTTATTTATTTATTTTTAGCATCGTGAGGTTCTTTAGCATCGTATTTAATTATTTACATAAATATGAAATTTACATGATATATATTTATTTGCTCAAGTATTATTATAGAAAGCCCTGTTGCACAGATATTTGAATTAGATGAACTATATATGTGAATCATTTAAAATAAAAGTGAAGTAAGAAATCTTATTCCTGGCACTTAAAATTTGTCACGTATATTGTGTCATGAAAACAAACAAACTTTAGTGATATTTTTATTAGTTTTTCTTTTCTTTGATTACTTTACTGCTTGTAATTTGGCCACCCATTGGAATATTATACTCATACAGACAAACTTCGAACCCACGATCCTCTCTATACTATGTTATTATATGTTATCACGTCAGTAATTATAATGACGTCACATCTGCTATGTGTCCATCAACACACAACAATGACCATCTTACATTATACTCGTATAATATAAAGCTGTCGCCGGAATGAGCAATCAAGGATTATAGGCGGAGAGAGAGAGAGAGAACATGAGTTGAGAGATTTGTGACTCCTCACAAATAAGCTTATCATTAAATAAACACTTCATTTTGCTTATACAGTATATGTAACTATTGCGTTAATTGTGAAATTTGCGAATCTTTGAAAAGTGTTTTACAAAGTTAAATGTAGTATTACATAATAATCGCACTGCTATACTCAAAACTTAATTGTAATGACTTACACAAGCTCACATGCAGATATAAATAAAGAGAGAGAGAGAGAGAGAGAGAGAGAGAGAGAGAGAGAGAAAAGAGAAACGTATAATATAGAATGTCATAGGATAGGAGCTCAAACATGGGAGCACTGTCTTACTTCATTTATCCAATTATTCATTTATTGACCTCTTGATTAGTTTCTATCTTAAAACCATGCATAAATGTAACAAAAAATTAAAGGAACGGCAAATTCAGTGTTTCACTCTATATTGCGGTAATATTAATTAAAAAATGTAACAAAGTTTATATATATATATATATATATATATATATATATATATATATATATATATATATATATATATATATATATATATATATATATATATATATATATCGTTTTTATTTCTACCAATCGTTTATTTAATCCTTGTAATAAAATTCAATGGTCCATAATAATGAATCTATCTCATAACTTATTGAATTAAAATACAAGTTAGCTATTAATGTTGTTATAAGGAATTGAAAAAGTCAAAATTCATGAATATTGTTGTACAAGATATTAAATTGTGTGTATAACATTTGGTATGGTATATATGAGACTTGTAACATCGTAAAAAAAAAAAAAAGAAAAAAAAAAAGTAAATCTATAAGCTCTTATTATTCTTCATACAGCGTGTTTGCTCTAAACTTTGGGGTGTGTCCCCTCATTATTATTTTTAAGCAACTCTGTAACTTTTTATATTTAATCTATATTCAAAGTAGTGAATAGATAAAGACAACATTAAGTATATGAATCGTTATTTTAGATGCGAGCTCTTATCTTGATGTAACCTTCGCATTTAAAAAAATATTATTTTTCAGAAGAAAAATTTAACTCATAAGAGAAAGAGTATGAAAAGAAAAAAAAAAAAAAAAAAAAAAAGTTAAAGAAATAAAGAAATTTTTCATAAAAGCTTGAATTATTTATACTGTTGAAGTGATGATCCGCTAACCTAATGGAAATGTAAAGAATAAGATGTGATTGTCATACAAATTTTGCGAAATATATACATCGATCCTTTTGCTTTTTGACAACAGCTGTCTGTTCCATGCTAATTTTTCTTTTTTACATTAAAAAAAATTTTTTGTGGGTTGAAAATAATATCTAATTTTTGCTGTGAGTAAATATATTATAAAATATGGTAACAGTTTGAGATGTAAAATTGTTAAGGTTATTGTCAATTTTAAAGACCGTAAGAGATAAAAATATAGTTGAAGAACATTGTAATGTGGGCAACGTATACAGTATACAGAGAGAGACTTTTTGCCTCATTTGCATACAGAGGTATAAGTAACATCACTGTAACATAACCATAGGTCATCTTGACAAAAATAAAAACGAAAAGTACAGTATACTTATAGCAATCCTTCCTCTCCATGTATGTATGCATATATATATATATATATATATATATATATATATATATATATATATATATATATATATATATAATATTCTCGATTATCTTTTCTCTTTATTGAATGACGTATTTGTATAAGATTGGTGTGTTAATTTATAAGCATATTATAATATACATACGTTCTATTTGGCAGTATTATTCATACAGTATAAAGTAGAATCAGTTATGTAATGCAGATAATTTATCAACTTTCTGAAGTTACTATGCTATCACAAATGCCAGTCATGAGAGAGTCTCTCTATAGAGCAGGTTTTCTCAACTTTTAATTTACATCTTTAATTAACTTTTAACAGTTAACTTTTTTTTTCTTTTCACTGATTGTGAGTATATAAATATTTAAAGCCACGTTATTTTAATTCAAAATAAAATTTAAAATTTTATATCGTACGTATATTTTTTTTAAATGTACATATATATATTTATAATAACAACTTGTTGAATATTTTATTATTATTGACGAACAAAATATTAACTTTTATAATTTAAAACTTCCTGTTTTTAAAATTTGCATGTATATATATTATATATATAAAATAACAATAAGGTTAATAAATTGTTAATCAAACTTGATAGCTGATAAGTAAAACAAAAATATTGTATGTTATATTTTGATATGAATTTTAAATGAATTCATTTTAAAACAATAATAATATTTTTTGCATGTTAAAAATATTATGATTTAAGATTCACGTATTGGCAATGAAACATGTTCTTTTTTTCTTCTTTTTTTTTTCTTTCCAATTGGGCGTTGTTTTGATAATACGATTGTCCTGTCCTCGAAGTATAAGAGAATATTATTGCAAAATTTAAATGCACAGAGAGATAGAGAAAAGTAATAATAACAATACTACAAGTTATGTATATTATGACTGACAAAGCCGACTGCAATATAAGACGATTGTTTATGTTTCCGTATATAAAACCCACTCAAGTCGTTTGTTTAGGATGATTGATCAGCATCAACGCATCATACAAATGCCACTTAGACGTCAAACTTATGTCTTCAAAATATGAGATATGCCTTAACTGGACTCATAATATTATGCAAAATAAGGAATAAAAATATATTATTAATACACGAATATATTTTTTACTATTCTAAAATATTGTATATTGTATACAAAAGAGAAAGAGGGAGAGCGAGATTTAGTTCAAATGTAAATTTAATATAAAAATTAATCCATTATATAATAAACATTTTATTATTATATAAGAATAGTTTACGTTATTATTAAATTATACGCCAGGTTGATAATATTTCTTAATAACAATTGTATATTCATAATAGTTACTTTGTTTTAAATACATGTCTGAATAGTCAATGTTTTATTATGCGTATTATATACTTTTTTTTTATTCGTGTTCTTCATTTTGACCTGCCATATATTTGATAATATTATAAGTGTTATAACATATAAAATGAAACAAGGTATATTATAAAGTCAAGTTATATGGCAAGTATAAGCAGCCCACACACGTACACGTGGAGCAAAAGAAAAAGATTCATTCGTCTCCCGTATATACATTCATTCTATTCGGATGCTAAATTACTCCTTTGGTTACTGGCTGGGCCAGGCATTATATTGCGTGGAGCGAGAGAAAGAGATACCTATCCCTGTATCATGCTAGACCTATCATTTCCCCGCCCTGTGCATATTATATACAACCAAGGGCTCGTATAAGAATTCAAAATATAACCCTACAATATTATAGCAAATAAATACTACGACTGTTTTTGTTTGAATTATACTTTTTTTATTATTATAGAACTGTTTTTATAAGATAATTTCTTTTTAAATTCATTAAATTGACATTAACTACGATCTTCTTCCATGATACAAAGAATTTATATATATATATATATATATATATATTATATACACACTCGTAGCATGTTAATAAAATAAAACTTTGCTGTATATAACGGAACCTATACAGATATTTGGTGAGTGGTTATTAATAATTTGAGGCTAACTTTCCATGAGGTCTATAATCAAATTATAGAGTAATTTCATTTTTAATGTACATTACTGTATGTGATTTTTTTTTCATTTATTTTGATTACAAAATCTAGATCAAATCTTTATTAGGTGCATTTGTGTGTGTGTGTATTATAGGTGAAGAGAAAGATTGAGAAAAAAAAAGTCTGTAATGGAGCAGGTGCTAGAGATTGTGAAATCCACATATATACAACTAATTGAAATTTATTAGAGTAACCATTCAAATGTAGTACGGAGAACTATATACAATCAAATTAATACTTTCTCCATACTATATTTATTATAATATTTTGATTTAGTTCGTTCATATATATTAATATACCTTTCTTTTTTTCATTACTTTATATTATATATTATAATGTAATATAATTAAAAAGAAAATATAAATATATTGTGACGTATAAATATATTAAAATAACAGTCATCAAAAAATGACTTCTACTACTGATATAATTTTTCTCTTCAATTTTTTTTTTATATATATACGAGGAGAGATATATTATGTTATAACTAAAGAACAGAAGAAATAAATATTTTATAAAAGAAGAAAACTTGCTTTTTGTTACTTGAAGCAAAAGGTCGAAATGATCACTAGATATTCAGAGCTCGTCTTCTTTATGTTTTTTGGTGACCACCGCCACTTAGGAATGTAGTATAGAGAGAAAAAAATAAAGCAGAGAGAGAGAGAGAGAGAGGGAGAGAGACAGAGAGAGAATATTATTATAATTCTTTTTGCCCCTAGACACTATACTATATACTTGTGTCGTTATTATTATTATTTCACATCCTACTATAATTTTATGTGGCTGTAAAACTTAATTTTTTGACACGATACAAAAGTAAAAAAAAAAAAAAAAAAATTATATAAAGTTTCATTTCTTGAAAACTAACATCTGTTATCAACTTTTTTTTTTTTTTTTTTTTTTTTTTTTGATTAATGAAAAAAAGTAAAGAAAAAAATAGGGATAGAAAGAATATTAGAAACAATAACTTTTTTTTTGTGTGTGTTCAGAAATATCAATTATCATTAATTATTCTGTTGTGAGCTTTTAAACATCAACTTTTTTTTTTATTCTGGCAGAAATTATGTTTCTTATTACTAATGATGGTCAAATTAATTAAAAATTCACCTGAGTATTAAATGACTCTAATTTGGAGAGAGAGAGAGAGAGAGAGAGAGAAAGAGAGAGAGAGAGAGAGAAAGAGAAAAAAACTTCCTTTCTTATGTTTAAATGACTTATACTGTATAAAACGTAATACATGTTTTTATACACATTGTGTAAAGGCTGCAATATATAAATTAAAAATATATATATGATATCCAGGTGACAGGTATAAACTTGCTCGCTGGATAATGATTAGAACACTTTTTTTTCCTCTCCCTTTATTTCAATTTTATTTATTATTAATATAGACAATGAGTAAATTACTTAAAAGATTTTTTTATATATATATATATATATTCATTTATTTTTATTTTATTTATTATTATTATTATTTTAAACAGATTATGATTAATCTATCATAATATGTCTATTTTTTTTTCCTGCATTTATGTGTAAGTAATTAATATTTGATGTTTTTATTTTCAAAATTTATTGCAGTAAAAACATTATTTAATCGAAAGGTTTAAAATACGAGAGTGAACTATATAAAATCATTTTCAATGTAATTTTATGTAAGGGAAATCATTGTAAGGGGATTAGTGCAATACATTTTGAACTAATCTTTGATCATTAATAGACAGCATGGTGATCATGTCAATATATTATGGTAATTATTTTTTGTTATTGAACTTTATACATTAACAGGTTTTCCGGTATCAAAAGATATTATGATTATAAATTCAATTCACGATTGTATAATGTTTTAAATAGTATTATACATTTTGTGTATAATAAATCCGCGTATATGTATATATACCAGCATAATTAGAATATTATATTTCTTTACAATATAATTTAAATTAAAGTTAATTACAGATTAATGAAATTTACATAAATCCTTATTAAAAATTTTCGGGTGACTGAACTGAAAATGAGTTAATGCTATTGTATTTTTAGATTGCAATTAAGTATAGTAATTTGCATTACTGTTATATATATATATATATATATATATATATATATATATATATATATATATATATATATATATATATATATATATATATATATATATATATATATATATATATATATATATATATATATATTATAATTTATTTCTTTTACTCGAGTCGTAAATTAAACATGAAAAAGTATTAAACCTACCAAAATGAAAAGAAAGAAACAAAAAACATTGGAATTAAAATTATATTTATTTAAAAAATATTTAAAAAAATAAAATTGTGTATGCAGAAAACATAATATTGAGTATAGCGTGATGTATATAAAAGTTAAAGTACGTAAAATATTGAATTAGGAAAGAAGAAGAAGAAGAAGAAGAAAAAAAAAAAAAAAAAAGCTAAAAAGAATAAATTATTTGGAAAAAAAAAAATATAAACAAATGTTTTTATTTTTAATATTCTCGTCACTGTTTCCAGTTGTTATTTTTTTTTTCACTTTTTTTTTCTTTTAAGAAAGACGTACTGTTATCACGTCACATGATAATATATCAAGTTAAATTTATATTTGAATAAATAAAATTTTCTCATGTATATTATACCGGTTTCATGTGTTTATGTGACTAATCATTTATTTTTTTTATCTGTGTGTTTTAGGTAAGTAACTACGATATGAGTCCAATGGCCTCACACTCCCCATTCTCTCGTTCATGGCTCACCATGCACTCTCCTGAGTGAAGGATCTCAAAAAGATACTCTTGTGTTGGGAAAGTATAAGAATTTTTCATATTATGTATAGCATAATATACGTGTATTTTTTTTATTATACAATTTTAAAAAATATATATTTTAATATTTTGTTAAATTGACATGCAGAAAACTTAATGAAATGCGTAAATTTTTAGTTATTTGCATGAAAGCAAACTTATTAAAATAATTATTAAAAATAGTAAATGCAAACTTTATTCATATTTGTATACAGAGAGTAATCAATTGAATATATTTCTTTGGTTGCATACATTTTAAATTATTTGAAAAAAAAAAAATGAAAGAATGATAGTTTATCACAATTATATAGGGTGTATCCGTCGTCATACTGAATGTAGTACTTCGACGCCATACAGTTGGAGCGATGAATAACATTTCTCAAATTGGGTCAGACGTGGTTTTTGTCTATTTTTTTCTCTGGAAGATTAGTTTTATAGTTATTATTATTTTTCTCACTTATACTTGAAAACCTAATTCAACCTGTTAACAACATCAATGCTCTCAAAAATATTGCTATATATATAAGTATTTTTAAACTGGCAAAATGTGTTCTTTTCCCATACCGGTCCATGTTATTTAGTGATCCAACAAGGCGTCGGCTTTTGAATGCATACGCCTAATTCTTATTCCTTCTTGCGTATTAAAGTGGTTTCAAATAATAAATGACATCAACACTAATTTTATAGTTTCATTAACGTAAGCACAATTGCATTCATTTCCCTGCACAACTAAAATTTTACATTGTTTCAACCCAATATTATGTGATCATGCAAATTGAAAAGTAAAAATACAACAACAAAAAGTTAATGCGACTAAAGCTAAATAAAAACTTAAATTATATTATTGATTGTTATATTTTTGTTTAATAATTACTATACGTTAAAACGTTCTGACCAACAATTTAATATAACATGAATTATATAAACTTTTGAATCAATATCTCATTATGTTTGCTTGCTTCTCATTATTTATATCAAAGTGATGATTAAGATTTAAATTTATGTATAAAAAATGCATGATTCATACATACTTTTAATCAAATTTATATCTGCAAGAGACTGATGCTCTAACGAGCTTTTCTTTATTGCTATTCAACTTTTTTTTTTTTTTTTTTTTTGTTCATCTCGTATAATATATAACTTACATTATATATTCGAAAGATCAAAGTAGAACTGCCAACATTGATAAGTTATTAATTTTAATTTGCCGTGACAGCTGTTCCAAATATTTGGCACCGATGATATAATATATATATATATATATATATATAAAATTGTAAATCGTGGGTATCATTAAGTGTCAATATTTGTGGAAAAAAATGTGCCCTGAAGGCGTATATACTATAACAGTATAAACAGTAGATTTATAAACTTGATTAATTACTAAATTATTGTTATTAGTGGGCATTTTACAAAAAAAAAAAAAAAAAAAAAAAAAAAAAAAGTAGGCCTAAAACGTGAATTGACGGAGTATTGAAGTGACCTCAATGAGTTTTCTTTTATATAATTTAATTTCAAATGAAAATGTAATTCTAAATTTCAAAACCGGAGTGAAGAGATAAGAGGATAATATAGTTTCTTTCAATAAGTTGTTAGAATACTGCTTACTGTGTTTCCTATTTATCACAATCACAAAGAGGTCTGATATAAAGAAAACATTCATAATATTATGCTCCAGGTTTGAGTTTCATAGAATTTTAAATAAAATAAACTTATATAATATAAAAATAATATATTTGATTTGCATTGAGAAATGATGAATGGCTTAACTTATGTGTATATATTTCAAAATCTTGTTAATTAAAACCGTTGATAATCTTTCCTTCAGTTTAATGTGATTTTATTAATTACGTATAGCTTCATCTTATAACTTCTATAATCCGGCCGGAAAAAACAGTTAAGATGATATAATGTTTAATCGTAATATTCAATTGGAGCAATATATACTCATTGAACTGAACTCTCGGTGGACTTTTGTTTACACAAAAGGATAATCATTCTCTCTCTCTCTCTCTCTCTCTCTCTCTCTCTCTCTCTCTCTCTCTCTCTCCAGCTTTGCAAATCACGATAAGAAAAGAGTAAAATGAAAAAAATATATATATGCATGTATTATATATATATATATATATATATATATATATATATATATATATATATATATATATATATATATATATATATATATATATATATATATATATATATGCTTGTGTGTAGTCTGTCTGTCGGTCGGTCCGTCCGCCCATTTTCTTGAATTGAATGCCATAGTTGTTTCAGCACTAAATCAGAGTAAATAATGTAGAAAGGCCCGTTTTTTTTTTTTTTTTTTTTTTTTTTTTCTTCCATGACATTGAGTTGTCGTTTGAATTTGAACGTCAACATTGAGATCCTAACTTTTATTTATATGTATATTTTTATATAATATTAAAATAATAATAAAAAAATATTTACATATAATAAAAGTTGATATTAGGAACAAGGGATCAAAAAGAAACGATACAATCCTATATATCCTATAGCTTGATGATATTCCACTTGTATGCCGCACGGCTGATAGCAAATTCAAATAATGTAGTCTCTGAACGAGCTGTCATTCACTGCTTTTCACAAATTGATTCCACGTGTCTCCTCTCCTATATATATAATGTATATATATACACACATACATATATTGTTTTATTATTCAAGACCAAATGTAATTAGTATTGTATATTGAGAAAGAGAGAGAGAGAAAAAAAAGTTGCATCTGCATAGTATATTTATTTTATAGTTTTTTTTTTAGTTTTTTTTTTTATTTTTTAGTAACGCAACAGGATAAAAAAAAAGTTTTTTTTATGTCGTGTATTTAAAATATATTATTATGAATATTTTTAAACCATTTAGAATATTTTATTGTAGATTTAAAATTCTTGCTATATATGTATATAAAATTTATTTTTTTTATTCATAATATAATAAGTAAAATGTATAAATAATAATAATAATATAAAAGAAAAATATAATATATACTTTATGTAAAATATAATGTATAATATAAGAGTATAAATATATGCAGTGCATGTCCTGTAATCGTGCTTTTTAAGTTGTACACACAACAAGTCTCCAGTAAAAAAAAAAAAAAAAAAAAAAAAATCTGGTTGCATCCTGTACTTTTTTTTTTTTTTTTTTTCTGTGAGCTCTTGTATTTTGGTTACATGTATTTATACATTACATCATATATACAACATCAAATTATATGCTTGAATATGTCAATCTCAATTATCAATACAACAGCTTGTTGCCTATCACCTTGGCAGTTTTTTCTTGACATTGAGATTTTTGAATTGTTCTCTGGCCACAAAAGTTATCCCATACTAATGAGTTTGGAATTAAATGAAATTGATTTTTATTTTCGTAATACTTAATTGTATATATTATATATATATATATATATATATATATATATATATATATATATATATATATATATATATATATATATATATATATATATATATATATATATATGTATATAATTCTTTATATATATAATATCAAAAACAAATTATCTATGACATTTCGGCCTTAAGTTTGCGAGAGGGTAAAAAATGATATATTGTTAAATTGGTTTTTCTGTAAGGTATGAAATTATATATAGAAATTTGCATGCATGCTAAAGGGATATGAATTATAGTTGTATGGACTGCCTGCTGATTTGTCTGCTTATTGCCTGCATACATAACATTATTACATTATTATATACGTTCGTTCTCCAAAAAAGAGTGGTTGGAGCACGCGGCTGAATTGAGTGTAAGGTGGCAAGCAAGCATCAGGCAAAGCTGCACAGTCTCAGCTTAGCTGTATACGTAGCTTTGCGAGCGAGCCTTGACCCTCCTCACCTCATAATTCTCACCTGAGCCGCGGGCTGCACTGGTGTGAACAAATCCCGCCTTCCCTGACGCTCATTGGTCACCTCATTCACTCTTCTTCTCATAATATGTTATACTACATTATGTATTATTATTATTATTATCGAATATATATATATATATATATATATATATATATATATATATATATATATATATATATATATATATATATATATATATATATATATATATATATACATATACATATATACATACACACACACACGAACACACACACAATACATACATTACACTTGGTATACCAAGACCCATCAATAAGTACGTTACGTATGTTTTTTTTTAAGTGCTGTAAAATATTATAATATTTTATTGGCAAGATGGGTCTATTTTGTGTTTGAAAATTGGTACCCTATCACTTTGATCCACCTGTCATTTTACTTCGTCATGTTTCATGTTTTACATGCCATCATGTGATTCTAGTTTAATATTATTTCATTGTTAATGTTTATTAAAAAGTGGCTGTGGCTTCAAGGTCTTGCGAAAGTGTTGATTACTACACGTGAGAGAGAGAGAGAGAGAGAGAGACATTGTATATTATTATGTATAGAAGTACTTAAGGAAAAGAACTTCTTAACTTTTTTTTTTTGCATAAGTCATAAAAAAACATTATAATATAACATATAGTATGCTATGGTAAAATGCTAGATTAATTTGCTAATTTATTATAATTATATCATGCTTTCGGCTAATTATCTTGTTAAAAAAAGGTGAATGCAATTAAAAAGTGACGGAATCACCTTGTTTCTTTCTAAATAACGAGAAAGATTCTATGTTATTATTTTTTCATTCTTCATTCTATTATAACTATATAAATGTTAGAAAGATTTAAATTAAACATTATAATTTTATTATATACTTGTTTTCGTCTCCATTGGCCGTATGCATATCATTTTGGTTTTCGTTATACATAAAGCCTGACTT
Organism: Ecdyonurus torrentis; assembly: GCA_949318235.1. NCBI lineage: Eukaryota > Metazoa > Arthropoda > Insecta > Ephemeroptera > Heptageniidae > Ecdyonurus > Ecdyonurus torrentis. The sequence goes on along the minus strand of OX439127.1, from coordinate 11,993,892 downwards.
GGTATAGTGCATGCATTGAAACTGAAGCTTCTATACATTTATGACAAATTGTGATCATGCAGCGATTATAAGGTGTATGCATTCATGTTAAAGTCGACGCCATGTTGGATAACTCAATAACATAGATGGCATAGGAAAATAACTCATTTTGCCAGTTTAATAACACTATATATGCAATATTTTTGAGAGCATTGATGCTGTAAATATGTTGAATTAGTATCTCAAGTATGTGAGAAAAATAACAATAAGAAAAAATTAACCGATTTCCCAAAGAAAATTGCCTTAAACAAAGTTTGTCCTATGCTGAGCAATGTTATTCACTACTCCAGTATGGCCTCCAAGCGCATTAAATATGACGTCATCCGCATACACCCTATACCTGTGTTTAGTACAATACAAATATGACATGTTATAATATTTTAATTTATATGAAAACAAGTTAAAATTCTGAATTTCAAAAGTTAAAAAGATTCTTTATAGGGTGGTTGCATTCATATAAAAGTCAACGCCATATGTGAGCACTAACATTACCCAGTGTAAAAATACGTATAGCAATATTTTGAGAGCAATGATGCTGTTAACAGGTTCAATTAAGGTTTTGCGAGAAAAATAATAATACATAACAATAAAAAAAATCACTTATTTTCTAAATAAAATAGCCAGAAATCACGTTGGTTCTGCTAAGCAATGTTATTCATTGCTCCAGTATGACGTCAAAGCAGTATGACGTCATACGCATACACCCCATAGAACGATGATCTCTGTAAGGATATTGGTGTGACCCATAATAATTTCGCTATACAATACATTGCTTTATAGCACACCCTTCTTGTATATAATATAGTCATCAGTTGATCGTTATAATATTGTTAATTATTGCAAGTGTATTTCCTCATCTCTCTTCAAAGAAATGCTATAATATACTTGACAGCAAAAAAAAAAAAAAAAAAAAAAAAAAAATCATTTGATTTATAATGAAATGCAGTGTTAAGTATGTAATTTTTCTTTTTAATAGTTATAATAATAACATAATATAAATACTCATTTATATCGCTTAACTATATTATTATATATTTTTATGTGCATATTCATTGCAAAAGAAAGAAAGTAACAATTTTCTGGCTGAGTAAGTTGATGACTGCGTTAATTTTTTTTTTTTTTCCTTTTTCTTGTAAAAGTATTAAAATTTATATTTGTTCATGCTCTTTCCACCTTCACACATATTATTGCAATGCAATAAAAAGTGTACATGTTGTGTGTTATGTATATATATATATATATATATATATATAATATTATATGTATGTATATAGCCACATGTATACATTATATAATGCAATTCTTGAAGTGAACCGCCCTAACCAGTACCACGTGTGATGTGATGTGGTATTGCGAGATATTATATACCTGCACTTCACTCAATTGCATTTAATTTTATGTCACGTTATAATATATGCATATAATTTTTTTTTTAATGTGGTAACAAGCGATTCAGGTAAGCATTTATATTATATATTATGAGCTATACAACATAAAATGTAATACAAAATAATTTTTAACTATACTATAATATATGTATATAGTAATTAAAGTCAAATGATAAAATATCTTAACTATATAATTTTTCTCCTTTTAAAAAAACAAAAACATATAATAATATTTTATTTTATAATATATATACATAATGAATGAAATGTATCTTTATTTTTAAAATAATTGCAATTTATATTTTCGTATTTAAAATATTAATAATAATAATAATAATTACAGTATTATTCCGCAACATATTCATAAATTACAGTGTTTGGTTAATAACCTAAAGCATAAAAAAAAACTCATAATGAGCATGGCCGTAAGCATGTAAATGATTCTGGTTATGTGAAACACCCACCCTATACTTTAATACTTACACCATAATAAACATTTTATATTTTGCATACTTGCATTGTCCTCGATAGCATAATATATATATATACAACAATTTTGTGTATAATACTGCCGATAGCAAATTCTCCCCCCCTACCTATATAGTATATAATATTTTCATAAGTTATATTATACGTATATTATTATTATTTTAATTTTTAGTGGTATTTGATTCCCGTCATATGTCGTGTTTGGTTCACACACGATACAATACATAACATACAACACACCTTACAGCTACTTGAGTTAACACGCAAATCACGCTTTGCTTCATCTCTTCGTTTTAGCATCACGAGGAATAGAAATTTAACACGTTTGGGTTACTCTAGACTTTAGTTTCACACAAAGTTTTTATATTGTCCCTTAGTTTTGTCTCCTTAATTCTCATATGATTTATATAATATATTATAAGTATATGTGTGTGTGTGTATTATAATATCCCCAAGTTATAAATATATGAAGTATATTTTTAGGTGATGTAATATTATTATTTCTAATTCAATCTTGAAAACTTTGTATTTTGTATGCAATATTTAATTCATGAAACGGACGATATACTATATAGAAGTAAAATCTTCAAATGTTTTTAGAGGATGTTTTAATTGGCTTCTTTTCTTTGTTGGTGCACTTTGTTTTTTCTTTTAAGTTCAAAGAAAAAAATTAGCTTCTATTTTTTTCTCAACCTCTTATTCATTGTTCATATTTTTGTAATTTGTTATTTTTGGCATAATTTTGACAAATGAGACTATATTTTTTCTCAGCTGTGCGTTTAGTGGCATATTTTTCTTCTTCTATTTTTATTATTATTATAAATTTTCATTCCGTTGGAAAAAATGTATATATAAAAATAAAAAGCCTTTCGATTCATATAAAGCAAGCAGTAAAATTTATTTTGTAGAGGCGTTGAGTTAGTGGTGACTAGAAGTCGCATTAGCGCTAAAATAACTTGAAGAAGAAGCTTTTCATCAGCGTTATAGCGTGAGTGAGAAGTGAGGCCGTCGCTTAAAAAATGTTAACGAACAGATCAAAGCACATAAGGTGTACCGTAGATATAGAGATGTTTGGTCTTTTTTTTAAGCGCCGCCAGTGGCATATACGCACCACACACACACACACACACACACACACATCATTACTGTAAGTGTTTATGCATCACTTACAAATGAAAAGAGAGGCACTCATAATATCCAGTAACTGTGTATATAACTAAAACTATACTCCATTTATTATTATATTTTTTTCATACATCTGCAGTAAGACAAATTAATCCAAAGTAACATTACTGAAGATTAAAGCCATAGACCACATAAAACAACAAGTGCTTTTTAATGAATAAACACGAAATGGGATCTTCAAAACTAATGACAATTTTTACCAGAATGTTAATGTAGCCCCACGAGAGAGCGTGAAAAAACTGTAAAGTATGCAATTTGAGTGAAACTTCATGTTTATGACGTCAGAAACATGCAAAAATTAGTATGAAAATGTTGTGCGGGTTGCATAAATCGAATTTTCTGATCACTGCTACGGAGCTACTGTTGGGTTTTGAGACAAACTAATATTATTTATGTAAATCCCATCAAGTGTTTTGTGTTATAAATGACTATGTTTTTCTCTGGTCTATTCCTTTAAAAGAATTATTATTATGCATACAAAAAAAATGTTTCCATAACTTCTTAGCTTATATACCTCTTGTGAGATGCTAGCTGGTCTATGGAACAAGGGGCCGCTTAATCTTTGATGCTCCTCTACTTTGTCATATTCTGAACATCTGTCTTTTTACTCATGTGAAAAACATTAATAGAAATAATTTTTTCTATTTACCTCCACCTTACTTTATCCTTTAATTTTTTTATGCGAGTTTATTTCTTTCATTAATTAAGTAATATCTTTATTTTAGCTAATTGGTTTATGGTACTAACACGAGCTCTTCGATTTTTCTTTCTATTCTACAATTTCTCTGCCCACTTGTTGCAGTATGACGTCAGAGCACGCATCCTATGTTATTGTATACCTGTACAGTACAAACACTCGGAACGTATAATTTTATTTCCATATGGAAATATCATATAATAAACATAATGAAGCAATGCGTTAATTAAAGTTTTCATATGAATGCATTGTAGGCTCAAAAAGCACTAGAATAAATGTTTAAATCACAGTGTGTACCTAGTTTTGCATATTGTATATAGTTGCTAGAGCTGAGTCGTGGGCATTGCACGCTTTGACCAAAGCTCCATGCTAGTTTTACCAAGTGGTCCAGCTAGCAAGCAGGCTGACTGGCTACCTTTCATGCTGGAGCTGATGGCCAGCATGGCAACTGCGCGTGCGTTACATCGGCCTTGCTTCAATCTTCTCTCTCTTGCTTTGCTATCCAACTAGTACTTTGTGACTGGACCCCCTAAGGCTGCACTTTTCTTCTACCTTGGTATTTCTCGCACTCTAGCAATTGGAGGAACTACACATCTTAAAATCTTTTGCCCTCTCAAAGTTACGTAGGTAGTAGAGAGGACTATTATTTATTGAGCCTATAAGGGGCTTGTATATAAAAGAACGTAAGAATATTAAAGCTTTATTATTTTTTTTATCGTAAGCGTTTTATTTTGAAATATTCATATATATTTTTGTAAAAGTTTACATGACACACCAATGTAATTTTTTGACTTATTCTTTAAAGTTAACGCATAACGATATTTTCCTAATTTGTATCATCAAGGAAATGGTATTACCCGAGAATGTAACTATAATGATAGAGTTCGTTCATATCCCTAGTAAATTTGATTTTTGCCACGTGCATAAATTAGACATTTTGCACATTTATATATTTTTTAAAGTTCATGACGAGTGATAAATAAGTATATAAATAACAAACATATGAGTATAGACTCTTTTGTTATTTTGAAATCTCAATTGAAAAGTATTAAAATGTATTGGCATCAGAGAGATTTAAAAAAAAAAAAAAAAAAAAGTAATCACCATAGGGACACGACATAAATGTTACGATCATATAGATGTTTGGCTTGCAAGTTTTTGATTACTTTGAAAGGTACATAAAAGTTTGGTTTAATTAAATGTAAGCTTTGAATACATTATGAATATATACATAATGTTGTAGTCTTGGCATTTTAACTTGCTTTGAATGACGTGTTAAGTTGGGCCCGCAGTCTACCTATAGTGCTCGAGAGCAGCGAGCAGATAAATTTTCACGACACTAACGAGAACGGTCCAAACGTAATCTAAAGTCTGACCATGTATATATAACGGACCATGTCAACAAACTCTGCTCAATCATCAACTTCTTTCTTATTTCATTAATTTTCTCTATTATTTTAATACAATCGTCAATAATGTGACATTATAATATTTATACGTGGATATTAAAATCTTATAGGTTGCTGTCGTAATTCGTATAGAAAATTACATGCATTTGATCGTTATGAGATTTGTTTAAAAAAAAAAAAAAAAAAAACGATGCAGAGATAAAATTTTATTGGTACAACTATTATTAGAAGCTGTTATGGGTGGAAAATTCTGAAACAGTACTCCAGCATAAATTTCTCAACTAAGAGAGTACAGAGAATAATTAATATAAATAAAGAATAATAATTTATTGGATATTTTGATATTTCCATCTAATTAAAAATAATAGTAATAAGGATCGACATAGCAGAGAGAGATCGTGAATATATCTTGAATCTGCATTTTTGAAATGGACTGTATCTATTTTTGTGTATTAAATTTTGAGTTGGTATGCAATATGTGATAGAAGTAATTATAATAATAATAATCTAAAGAAAAAACGAAAAACGAAAAACGAAAAAAAAAAAAAAAAAAAAACACACTAAAGATCTACACTTGTACACTTGCCAAAATATTCCTAATTTCTTGTTGTTTTGTTTCAGTTTCCGAATAGACAACACAGATCACATAATTGACGTAAATGAGGGTAATATTCCATTTGAATATGATCAAGTCAACATCATTTGCCCTGTGTATATGCCTGGTACACATGAAGAAGATGCTGAGAAGTATATTATTTATAATGTAAGTATATTAGACCTAAGACATCTACTACTTAAAGTATCATAAATCTTAATAAAAATTATTATATCTAGAGAGAGAAAGAGAGAGAGATTTCAGCATAAAAATTACTGTAATAAAAAAGAAATAATCATATAAAGTAAAGTACTAATAAAATATTTATCAGTAGCTACTATAAATCCACAGGGGAAGAAATTTGTCAGTGTTTTAACTTATTTTGAATTTCAGGTCTCAAAAGAGGAGTATGATACATGTCGGATCACAAATCCAAACCCACGAATCATCGCCATCTGTGATAAGCCATATAAGCTCATGTACTTTACCATCACATTTCGGTCCTTCACTCCGCAGCCTGGAGGACTTGAGTTCCAGCCTGGACAAGACTACTATTTTATCTGTAAGTTTTTCTTGGACTATAAATGGCTTGTTACTCAAAAATGTCATATTTTGCAAGTTTATTTTATAATTCTTCATTTTGTTGGATATGAGACTCTTACGTTAGAACTTAACAACAATACAATTAATTTTTATAGCCAATAATTAGTGTATTTGTGCACAGCAGCCATGATACTGCTTAAATACATAAAATTAAAATACTTAAATTTTCCTGCAGGAAATATTTTACTTTTACAAGTATTTCCCCTGCAATTAAAGGCGTAGAACACCTTGAACCAAAAAGTTGCATAATATCCTAACAAACCTGAAAATCAACGTTGATTTGGCCGGAGTCATTGATTTCTAATTGATTTTCCATTCACAAAATGCCACTGCCGGTCACTGACGTCACAGCTCGCCCGGTCCACGCGCAAGTAAACCGGGCGTGCTGTGACGTCGGTGACCGGCAGCAGTATTTTATGAATAGAAAATAAATTAGAAATCAATGACTCCGGCCAAATTAACGTTGATTTTCAGGTTTGTTAGAATATTACGCAACTTTTTGGTTCAAGGTGTTCTACGCCTTTAAGGATTATAATGGACGATCAGGTAGCTAATTGTTTTGTTTAAATTTGCAGCAACCTCGTCCAAGGATGATCTTCACCGCCGCATTGGTGGCCGCTGCTCCAGCGACAACATGAAGGTGGTGTTCAAGGTGTGCTGCCGACCTGAGGAAGGCCGCAACCAGAGTGAGTACCCATCAATAAGTATTTTAAAACAGTTACAAAATAACGTACTTCATATGAAAGTAAAAATGTAAATTATGAGCTTATTTAAATTTGAGTCTTGTAAATATTTCTCGATGTGGTTTTAGTATGGTTTGCTAATATATTTTGTTTGTATTTCAGGCTCTGTGAGTCGTCCCCCTAGCTTGCCAGGCCCAAGCAGCACGACTACCACCAGCACACCCACTCCCATGGTGTTGGTACCAAGCAGCAGCAGTGTAGCACCTCCTCCTCTCCCTTCAGCCAGGCCAGTGCCACCCAAGGAGCTGCCTGAAGCTCCTAGCCATGGCAAACCCTCCAGCAAGAAGACAAGTAAGCATACTCCTCACTTCAAATCATTCAGTCATTCAGATCTCTCACTGGAGACTTCAATGCATGAAAAACTATCTCAAAGTATGGACCGTTTGGAAAGAAATGTAATGAAGTAATACTGGCACATTTCTTTCTGAACTCTGTGTTTTAATATTTTTTATTCCATTCAATTAGATTGATGTAAATGTAATTGTGTCATTAAGAAATGATAATATTTCAAAATTATTTTTATTTTTTAAAAAATAATAACTGAAAGAAAAGAAGATACATTGGTAAACATTGTTTCTATGGAAGGTGAATCTTGCTAGCACTAAAATTTCCACATTGGAGAGCTTGTGGCACAAAAATTGTGCCTTTGTTGGTCCTCACAGACTTAAAAAATTGTGTTGTAGAGAATTTAAATTCTAATTGTTTTCTTACAAGAAGGGTAGTTTCCTATTTGAAAATTCATTACACACCAGTGACCCAATTTATTATTATTATTTACTATTGGTACCTATTCTGAAGTAAAACTGCTATTTCTTTGAAAGTGTTTAAAGACTGACAAAGATATAAGCATGTGCCAAAAACTCTCCAATGTGCTTCTTATTTCTGTGTTACAATTTGCATCTACAATAGAATATCATTGCCTACTGCATCCTCTACCCATTACTTTTAATGAATTGTTGCTCACCAAAATACAATAATAAAGAAAAGGATAGAGATACTAGCAAGAACCTTACCACAGTAGATGTTCTATGGAGAGGTTGAAGTCTCACGTGGCACGCTAAAAATGTACTTGTTATGTACCCTATGTGTATGTATGTTAACTAAGAGCATTTGTCATTGTAATGACATTATCAATCAAAGAAGAAAATTACTTGAGCACAACATAGAGTCATGTGAAGTACTCAGGACCACGATAATATATTTTACCATTTAAATCCAGCATGTGTTTTTCTCATAAGAATAACATTGCAAATTTAGCACTAGTTTTTGAATGGTAAAATATGTTACCGCGGTCCTGTGTACATTTATAACTACAACTCTGTGTCACGTGAGTCCTTGACCTCTTCATAGAACTTCTACTGTGGTAAAGCCCTCTTGCTGGTATCTCTATCTTTTTCTTTATTAGTGATCCTAACCGTGATGTTTTTTTCATTAAATTGTCCAAAATACAATGACTTAATAATGAAAAATCCCCTTTTAGTTTATTATTATTAATTTATTTATTCATCTGATATAGAGAAGTATTTTTACAAGATAATAGCACCATTAGGTATAACCATGTTACCTCCTAGGTTATGATTGCCTAGCAAATAGCACCCTTTAAGTAAATTTATACCCTAATCTTATTCACTTTATCACTGAGAGAACTCTAAATTGTTGACAATGCAATCACATCAAAGCAGTTACAAGTACAATTGAAAGTTTCATTTGACAATTCCCATTTAGTACACCTAACATTCACTGAAAATTGGTAAAAACAAACAAACAAAATGTATTAATGCTAGATATGTGTTCACTCAGTGTACTTATATCAAAATCATAATGTGCTGAACTTCTATCTGTTACATTTACTTTTTGGCAAAGTCAATTATGCACAGATTTTTTCCCTCTACTTACTTCAATTCCTTATATTGCAAGATAGTTTATTGTCCATATTTTGCTCCATTTTTATGCCTATTTTGAGTTTCAACTAATTTGTGTTTACAGATGAGTATGACAAGCATCCCAATGAAGTGGTGAAGAATGAGGAATTAACTTACAACAGTGCTCCACTTTGCCGACTGCCACCCCAGAGTTGGGCATCAGTGTTACTGCCAGCTCTTCTTGTAGTGATGTACGCAAGGCGGTGAGCCCCTCAGCTTGCATCTCGAGGACACACCTCACCTATGTCGTCATCGTCGTAATCACCTCCACCCACCCCACCCCACCCCCCCACCCCCACCCCTACTGTATCATAGCTGTACATTGTGCCGCCACCACTGCAGCAGTACGCTGCTTTCATCCAGGAGGTGAACAAGCAAGACTGGCAATTCTAGTTCATGATTGTGTTATAGTGTGTGTGTCTCTCTTTCTCCTCCAACCAGTGACTTGGCCTAAAGAAATATATATGATAGAAATAGAATGAAAAGAATAAGTTAATAATTATATTATTGAGATTTTTTTTTAATTATTTCAATGGAAAAAGTTAAAATGGAAAAAATGTATTAATTTATATATTTACTGTGGACCTTTTCTTTTGGAACAGTGAAAATATGAAAGGAAAAAAAATATATAAGCCCAGTGTTGACATTTTTAAATATAGTTGTTATTGATGTGATCGGAATTGTGAGGAGCCAAATTTAATTTAATTATTATATATAAAAACAAAGAAATACTGGTGTAATTTATTATTTATATTATTATGAGACTTGTTTTTAGAAATTATAAATGAAAAAATGAGGCACTGTCAAAGTATGTATTGCGCCTATGCTGTTACTTTATATATTTTCAACCTGTTTTGTTTACCATTGAACTTGGATAATTATATAATATAACAAACCCATAAAAATGTTCATAATTAACTAGGCTATATAAATTTATTTTATTTAAAAAAAAAAAAAGCAAATTAGGGTATTTACAAAATAATGAACCATTTAAGATGCAAATAAATATTATAAAATACTTTAATTAATATTTTAATACTTTTTAAAATTTCATTTCATCAAATTGAAGCTGATATCTATCTGTAAATGTTCAATTCTCTTTTCAAAATTAAAATTGTGGAATAGTTGATAGCACAAGGATTTATAATGCAAGACTTTTTTTTTTATTATTATTTTTTATAATATAGGTACAGTATAGGCCTATATTATATACTAACTATATGCTGTTAGGAAAATTTTCAGAAGTTCTAAAAGACATTTTTTTTTCTTTCTTTTTTGTCCCCATGATACTAATTAATTAACTGACATCAAAAAAGACCCAACCACTCTGTTTTGTTAATTTTTTTCCAAAACTTTTTTAAACTAACATCACCAACTTACTTAATTCTATCTCATTCCCAAAACTCCCAAACTATATTATGATGTGATTTTCAGAGTAATACAGTTTAAGTTATTTGAAATTTTAAAGTATGCAAACATGATGCATAAATCAGAAGAAGTAAAATGTGCTGCATCATTTTTTAGTGTATTTTATATCTTTTTTTACTATGGCATTTTTAACAAACACACATCCCTCCCTCGTTATCAAGTAATTTATCTACAATAAAAAAAAAAAAAAAAAAAAAGCAGTCTACTCTTTGATGTCACTTTTCTCAGAAATTTTGTAGCTCTAGTAAAAAAAAAAAAAAAAAAAAAAGAAAAAAATACTTGTATTTTTGCTACGTGCAAATCAAAAACCAGTTGATTGATTTTAATTTTGTTAAATGTTTTAAAAAGTATATAGTAGATATCAGCTTTAAGTTGTTGTGTCAGAAGTTTAAAAACTGTTAGATCCTACAATTTTTATTCATGCCTGAAAATGATTCATTTTTTTGAGAAAACCTATTATATTATAAAAAGTACTGATGATTTAATGAATGTTACAAAAAAAAAAAAGTAATAACATCCATATTCATTTTCCTAGATTTCATACCATTCTCACAAGTCATAACCATTCCTGAATGGACTTTATATTGTATTTGTTTTTCTTTTTACTACTCTCTCTCTCTCTCTCTCTCTCTCTCTCTCTCTCTCTCTCTCTCTTTCTCTCTCTCTGTCTCTATTTTTTGTCGCATTCCACATTTTTTATACATAATACTAAATGTTCATATGATTAATGTGTTATCTGTATTCCAAAACTATATATGTTTTATAAGTGCTAGAGAGTGTTATAAATATATAAGTGGTAAGCAGGAATAATAATCAAGATCTTTGGTAAACAAAATAAGGAGATATATTGTTGTTGGAGGCAATCACCCTTGCCATATCACGTTCTACTTGAAGCAGGATATATCCAATCAAGCATCCAACACCACAGCAACAGCAGTGGTTGCATTGTATGAGTGAATCAATATGTATGTATGATAATATATATGTGAAATTTTATGTATGTATGAATTTGTGTGTATAAATGTCAAGAATGATTACAGTATGTTGTGATAGCAGGTAGAATTGTGAAAATTAAATGAAGAAAAAGTCAGTGTAAAAATATATTATATATATATATACATATTATTATAATTATTATTATTATTAAACAAAAAGAAAGTACTGTTTCTCATAGCTGCCTTCTTACAATGTATAAGGATTGTCTGTCATTTAGAGAGGCAAATTTACAAAAGAAAATATATAAAAAAATATTATTTTTCTTTTTACCAAAAAAATAAAAATAATAATAATAAATAAAAATTATATAAATTATTTAAAAAAAAAATGACCATGTTTATATATACACCTGAAAACAAAAGAAATGAAACACTTGAAAAAATATTGTATTTTTTTGAAAAGCAAATTTTGGTAAATGAGTTTTAAATATACAGTTGTGTTTTTTACTGAAAAGAAAAAAAAAAAAATAATAAATTAACATTTTAAATGGCTGATAAATCACATTCCAAGAAAGGTGTAAATTTTTGTTTCTTTGCCTATAATAATAATTGGCTGGCAACAGCATGAAATAATAACTTGTAAATTCATTGATGTAGCAGCTTAAAAGACTTAGTTACTACCCTAAATGCACACCCACGTTAACCTGTTTGCCCTTTTATATATCCATTTTCCTTACAGTGTGCTCGCATTATTATAATAAGTCGTATGTGGGCAAATTGGGCATCATCAAATATATATTTGCAGTACATGCAAACTAACTTGATGCAGTTGCATGGAACCAGTAACTGTTGATAAGATAATGCCACTAGTATGTTAACTTCTGTCGTTACTCATCCTCTGTATGGGCACATTTTCATTGCCATATGATATAGCTGTTTCACATAAATATTTTTCCGTGCTGTGGTTAGATGTATGACAATTTTTCCTTCAAAAAAAAAAATAATAATAATAATAAAACAATGTTAATAATAAATAAATATCGATGTAACAGAATGTATTGGAGCTCTTAAATAGATCTCTCAATATACAACAGTAGTAAATGGAAACAGAAAAAAAAAAATAAGTATTTGAAAGATAATTGTCTTGGAGAAAAACATTTTTAATTAAATGTTAAGCATGCAAGTTATTATATTGTTATATATATGTATATGTATTGTATATACATATGTGTATATATACAGACTATTAAAATATTCATATATACATAATGGAGTCAGTGAGTATTCAATTTTTATTTTGGCTATACAGTATATATGTGTAAAAAAAAATGTAAGAAAGAAAGAAAAAGTCATTTAATATATATTATATATCATATGAAATAAATATTAAAACAATGGACCGACATTGTATGTATCTAAACCAAGATGTTATGGTTCAACTATATATATTCACTGTCTCTAATAATTTATTCATGTTTTTGCTTGTGTTATTGATGGAAGCATTGTACCATTTGCAGACTGTGCCCTGTTTCATGACACAGTGACAATACCATGTGATAAACATAATATACATTAAAAAAAAAAAAAAATTATGCAGCTAAAAATACTTGTATGGTGTGTTGTTAGCATCACTGTATTATGTATTGTTGTATTAAATCAATTTTGTGGCCCTATATAATATCAGAAACCGAAGATTTGTTGTGTACAGAGCTGAGAATACTGACTTGATGCTGAAAATAAAATAAAAATAATAATAATATTAAAAAAAAAAAAAAAAAAAAAACAATAAAAAATATATATCTACTTTTTAAGAAAAATAAAACAATAAAACAAAATATATGTAACTGTAGCAGTGGATCAGTGATAGTGTTTATTGCAATGTAATTACATGTATATATGGTATATAAGTATTTAAGTGCCATACGTGGATAAATATGTTTGCTGTGTTCTCTCTCTCTATCTCAACTTTTTGATTTCCATACACAACCACTCACAGAAGAAGACTCCCCTCACAACCAGATTTTATCATAAAAAAATATATAACTATATTATATATATGTATGTATATCAAAATGGACTTAAATGATAACTTATGGTATAAAATATAAATGTTTAAAAAAAAAGAAAAAAATATATATATACTTAAGCTGCCATTCCCTTGAAATCCCTGTGTTTATTCATTGCTTGCTCTCTAAAACTGGAAGTATTTTTGGGCCTCTTTTTTTTTTTTTAATTTATATATAAAAAAAAAAAGAAAACAGAGAAATGGCTCACATCTATTTTAGTCTTGTATTTAGCATTTTTTATGACAAAAAAAATTATAAGGGAAAAATAATTAATGAGGAAAAAATGAGTATATTTTTCCTCAATATCTTGGTCAGCATAGGTTGACCCTTGTCCAGAAACTGGTGCTCGACTTATACCATCAAGACTTCTTCTTTGTGTATCATTTCTCTGTTGCATTTTTCCATGACATTTAATTGTTATGAAAATCAATTATTTTAAATAAAAAATAAATAAATATATATAAAATCTAGTATTGAGGATCCCTATAGAGTCTAGTCTATTCACACAAAACTGAAGAATTTTTGGATCACTCAGTGTAGTAAATTGTGTAACATTACATGTGAATAAATATTTAAAAAAAAAATTGATTTCCTTTTTTTCTCATGAAAAAAAAAATGCATATTTTAAATATATATAATTTTAAATTAAATTGTATTAAATTATTGTATAAATGTAGTTATTTTATTGCTTGATAGAATGAGCCCAAACACTTCCAGCTATTAATTCCCATAAGAAAAATATTACATTATAAAATATACCAAGGTCCCTCCAAACATATGTGCTAAGCAACTTTGGTAAATAAAAAAAAAATAATAATAATTATATATATAAAAAAAAATTATATATATATATTTAACAATTTCTTTGGTGCTAAGTGTGTCACAGCAGTGCTTGGCAAAGATTTCAATTGAAAGTTTGGATAATAAGCATTTTGGAGAGATGGAAAAATTTATTTGGAAATGTAATGAAGAAATGGTTATCCTTTTTCACCAACATATTTGAGCATGCACACTCAACTATGTCAAAGTAAAATAATTTATTGTTGTTTATTAAAATATATATCCACTTTTCTCCCTTTCAGATCTCAACAAATGATTAAAATATTTTATATTCCATAAATGTTTAGATGAGTAAAAAAAAAAAAAAAAAAAAATGTGGTTGATACTTAATGTTACAAAATTAAAATATAATTTTATTAATTTAATTTTTTAACATTTCATATTTCATTTAAATTATCTTATTATTTTTTTAATTCACAATGTGACCAGGGTGCTGAAGAGCTTGGTCAAATATAAATGACCATAAAGTTCAAAATCCTGTTCATATATCCTTTGAAATTGTTGAGATACTCTGGAAGCTGATTGAGATAGCAGTTCTAGTGACATATTTTAAATAAAATATATTGAGAAAAAAAATAATCCTCTTTGTCTTGATTGCTCTGTAAGTTGTAATGGTATTATGCTGATGTGCTTTATTGATGATATAGCTACAGTGTAACCTGGACCATGATTGTTTGTGATCATTATGAACAGAGCAGATTTATCCAAGCATTTTGCTCCACCAAAATAGTAGTTCAGGTAGCTCAAATGCTTGATCTATGATGCTGTGCTCAAGCTTATACCAAAACACGACAGAGCATGAATAATTATTAAACTGTTTTAAAACATGTCACTCAGCTGTAATGTTTCCAAAAACAGTATATATAAAAAAAAAATGCTAAATAGATGTCATCTCCTGTGTTTTGTTCTTAATAATATAAAATAGTCCCCTTCCTTCCCTCCTATCCTCCGACCCACCCATACAGCCATATTCCAATCTGTGTAGTGGAGTTTTCCAATACCTGTCAAGTGAATGTTTTTCCTGATATTTATATCCAGCACCTTTGTCACTATACACCATACTTCTGATGGGAAAATATTTTATAACTGACTTTTGTACAGAATAAACAATGTAACGTGAAATTTCTGATTTTTTCTTAAACACACATTTTCTATACCCCATAACGTCAAAAATAAAAATAATGATATAAATATCATTTCACTTAGGTTTAAATTTATGATGAAGTTATTATGATTGTTAACAATCACAATCATAATAATTAAAATCAAGATTTCTTTTTATTTCATTCCTTCATTCATTATAGTATTTGTCAAGGTTAATTAATGGGAAAAAAAAGGTCAAAATACACAAATTTGATGCTCATTTTACATGCACATGTTACAAAACAATAAAAAAAAACTTGTGGACTCAAGTTTTAGTTTCAGGGCCCAAAGTTTTTAATTTATTATTATTATTATTTATTTGATTTTAAATTTTTCTTTACTATAAAGAAATAATAATACTATTATTTACTTATATACTATAAGTTACTTACTTATATACTATAATAATACTTATATTATATTTATTTGATAATTAATAACTATATTAATTTTATTATTTTACAGTAATATTCATAACAGGCTTCAAACTAAAAAAATTTATTATTTAATAGAAATAATTTTGATCTAATTTTAAAAACATTGCGTTCACTAATTCTAATATCAAGCTCAAGAGGTAATTTATTTAACATATATTCAAGCAAATATCAGAGACAAATATATCGTTCAGGAACCTGCAATTGATAAGTAAGATGCAAATTTCCAATCAAGATTTTTGAAATTTTTTTAAAAAGAAACAATATATTGGCTGTTTTCAACCTAAAATTGGTAAGCAACTCCCTTTTTCAGGAACCAATTAAAAAAGTGTTGTATATTTTAATTCCACCAGTTTTATTATAATTTTATTTAAAAAAATATATATATTTTTTATATATAGCAATAAATTGCTATTGATTTCCATCTAAATTTTGAAAGCTACTCTGTACAGAACCAATAAAAAAAGTGTTGCATATTTCAATGGAACCATGGTATGGTATTCAATTTAACAACATATTTTACACAAAAGGACACTATGTCTGATGTAAAAATAATGGTGCAATTAATTGGGAGAAAAATTAATAATTATACAAACATTAAATAAATAAATTACAATATTCACATCACTAACGTCATATGCACCAACCAGTATGCTCACTATTAATACACGACTAATACGAGTTCACCGTGTTGATGTGTATGTATATTTAATATATATTATAATAGTACTAAAACAATTTTAGTGAGAGCGAGAGGGCATCTATGCGTCCCTAATACGATTCAATTCACGGGACATGTCTCTTTTTTAAGGAAAACAAAAGAAGCTGTCTGATTGAATGAGATATGTATATGGTTAATTTGAGTAATTTGTATAATTTCTTCAGATATAAGTTACTTCGGCGGTACCTTATTATGCTCATATAACTAGATAATATTGAAAAACCTAGCTAAAATTTGTAAGAACCACAAAGCTATTTTTTCCTGAGCATAAAAATAATAATTTTTATTATTTGGAAATATTTTCATTGGATAACAAGAGAGTAACATAAAATTTCAAACCAAATTATTTTATTTAGAAAAAGAAAACATTAATAAATGATAAAAGAAATATATCATATAATAATATTTAAAAGAATGCTGATGAGAATTTAAGAAATTTAAGAAATGATTAGGCGCGCAGTTGTTGTCGAGATGGTCAACTTCGAAACTGCTCTCCTTTCTGTCATATTTGTAGTAAAATAAAACTAAAGCTACTTAGAATAAAGTCAGCAAAAACTTTTGTATGAAACATTTTGTTTTCCCACCAATTTTGTAGAAGCTACAGCTAAAAATGTAAAAAGTTTACATAGTCTTTGCGTGAATTTTCGAGTTTAACATTTTTTTTCGGCAACAGTAAAATACTTTTTCTTGGTTGCTAAGTTAATGTTCTAATAGAAAATTTTATTCTCTATTTGAATATATTTTTTATATTTTGAAAGGTATCAAAGAAACCGAGATATGTTTGTTTTGCCGAAACGCTCCATGTTACACCTTTCCACCAAGATGGCGGTGTTAGCTCCCACTTGTGGAGTGGATAGAACTTTGAAAGCTCTACAAATTCATGTGCTCAAAACAATCTACCTAATTTGTTTCCCGCTTATTTGCATGATTCTAGCCAAAATATGACGTGACTATTCGTCTCATGTTAAAATCAACACATAATTATTTTAGTAGTATATTATAGTATGACATACTATAGCGACAGCGACTGAACGCCCGCAACTGCACACATCCAACAATGGACTCAGTCGGCAAGGGAAAATGAGTCCTCTGAAATCATTTGGCTCTTAGGCCTTATTCACATGAATTACCTTGGCACGGCTCGAGCCTAACGTAGAAATACCAACCTCTTATAAGAATTGTGTATTTAGGCCACGCCCACCGCTTGTGAGTCACCATGACAAGCATGATTTTTGTGTTTGTTGGTGCTTGGTTTTTGTGTTACAATTGATATTATTTTTAACTGAAAATAAATAATTTGATATTTAAATGATATGTAACATATATGCAACTAATTATTCGTATTTTAAATACTTTTATTTGTTAAGCGTTTAGTATTTAACTTTTGTGAGATAAAATTCAAGAATATTTTGGACATGCAAATGAGAGTAGAGGGGTTAAAGGGTATTACAATAAAGTGCATGAATAATTATCTTTTTTTTTATGTCAATATTTACAATGCTTGCATGTGTGTTAATTGTTATAAAATATATATATGTGTCCAATATATGTGTCCCGAAAAAAGTTTTAATAAAATATTTTTAAGTTTAAAAAAGTTTATTTGCCACTAAAATTTAAATTTCCACATTTACATTATGTTATCTTTAAATTGGAATAACTTAAATATTTGATCGTGTTTTCACATGTTTGACGTAGCTTTGAGTACACTACAACCAGTTACACTATAACTAGTTGAGTACAGCCTTATCGCGTTGTCTGAGCTGGTTTCCCGTGAGATCACCGAAGTTCAGCAACGTCGAGCGCGGTCATTATTTGGGATAGGGGAACGACTGTAAAAAGTCTCGTACTCATTCAAGTGATGAAGCGTAGCTGTATACTCACATGATGGCATGACCATGACCAGACCATGTGCTCCCTTAATTGGGTGCTGCCATATCATGTGCGGCCGTTAAAACGGAAACACGATTTCACGTTAACGAGCACTGCGGTCCGACCCTGGTCCGACCTTACAGAGATTTGGTATTTGGAGCCCAAAATAGTATAAGTGTGGTGTCTACGTTGTGATATAGAAAGTTGATAGATAACAGTTAATATGAAAAATATTTAAAAATTAGCATTCAATTGCTAAAAATACAGAAATATGTACCGAAATGAAATGAATAACCTGCAATTTTAGTGATGCTTTTCAGTCTATAGTTGTTCAGGTTTTTCATTTCCTTGCGGTACACAAACCCGCATGTGTGTGTGTTACAACAACAACAACTGAACTTTTAAGTACACCATAATATATTTATTTATTTATTCTTTATTATTTTATGTGTTTATCGTATATAATTCACGACCGTCTAGTTTGCGAGATATCAGTCGGTCACCTACCTACCCCCTTATATAAAATTTATAAATTATATTATATTATATATTTTAAAATATTTTCATTATTACTAAACAAATATATTTTTTTTTTTTAAATACATATTTCCATCGGTTAATGTTTGTTTTATATTATTGCATTTTAATTTATTTAATATATAAAAAGTATATAACAATTTATGTCAAGATGATTGATGATATATGAAGATGATGATAATTGTGCATTTAAATTGTGAAAGATAAATAACTTATAAATGATAAAAATTAAAATTATCCAATGCGCCATACTGGAGCGATGAACAACACATTGTATGCTCAGCGTAGGACAAACATAGTTATTCGCTATTTTCTTTGGGAAAACAGTAACAAAAATTGTTATTCTTATTTTTCTCACTTACTTATGTGATACTAATGCCAACCTATTAGCAGCATCAATGCTCTTACAAATATTGCATAAATATAGTGTTTTTAAACTTGAAAAATGTGTTATTTTCCTATACGTGCACGTTAGCATGCTATGTTATTGAGTGATCTAACATGGCGTCGACCTTAACATGAATGCACCTTATAGACAGCGAAATAATAATATTTTACTATTTAAATAGCAAACACAATAATTAAAAATAATAATTAAACTAAAATAGTCACAATTAAAATAATGATAAGATTGTGATATAAATGTTACTTTCATATTGATGGCCTCCTCAACAAAGATAACTGATATTGTTATATTGATATTTTTTCCACATTATGTAGTTTTTATCACCGTTAAAAGAATTACAAAATAATATTTTTGTTTAATTAATAATAACAAAATGATTATACTCGTATCAATGAGGAAGACTAATGATTTTTGGGACCCGGACAGTATTTGAGCACATTTTTAGAAAGAGTATATAATTGGTAGATTCTATTGACGTCGTTATTAATTAAATTTCAAAAATATAATTAAATTATTAATTATTATTAAATTAAATATTAGTCTTCCTCATTAGGTGGCTTTAGTATTAAAATAAGATGCCTAAGAACTCAAGATAGCTCCAGAAATCTCGCATTATGCGCAATGATAAATTCTTTATTTTTTACTGGAACTCAACTCGTGTTAGCTCCCCGAATTCTAGTGCGTGTATCCGCATGACATAATTTTAAAAACACTTTTACACTTTTACTGGATAAATGAACAAAATTTGCTCAGCATAGGATAAACTTTATGTTAAGCTATTTTCTATGGGATATTTGTTAATTTTTTTTATAATAATAATAATAAAGATTTTATTGAGCAAATTATTACAATACAAAAATTGCACATTGTCAGAGGAGGTTGCTCAACAGGAGATCAAAAAAGGCAAAGACCATACAAAATTTGATATCCAAATATACAAATATACTTGTCATATGTTTCACAGATTTGAGATAGTAATTCATCCTTATACCTAATAACACTATCAATGCTCTGAAAAATATTGCTATATTTATGTTTGAATAACCCCCAAGGCGTCAACTTGAACGCATACGTTATAATGTGTGTTTGTGTGTGTAACACAGACAAAAATTAACACGAAGTTGTTATGCTATATAGCTTTTTTTTAACACAATGTGTTCAATATAGCGAAATCTATGATTTATATTTATATACTATACAGAATATGTATACAGTATACTTATAATATTAACCATAAGTTTTATAACGCATTTATATTTCATTGCTTATAGCTTAATTATTTATCCTGTTCTTACTCAGCATCAGTTATGGTATAAGTGTAGCAAAATTTCGTAATTTAATCTTCCCATAAATTAGAAACCAATAATTTCTCCGGTCAAGTCAGCGTTGATTTTTGAGTATGTGAGGTTATTAGACAAGTTTTTTTTTTGGGTGTTCTATGCATTCAAATAAAACTTATAAAAAATAATAAATTATTATATAATTTAAATAATATATTATACTTTTATTATTATTAAATAAAATTTTCTTTTTATTTAATTTTGCATTAATAATAATTTAATTATAATATAATAATATTATAATTATATGAAATAATTATAATTATTTAGTTTCAATTTTAATTTTTTGTTATTTAAATTGCCTTTCTTTTATTATAAAAAATATATACGTATAGTATATTTGTGTCGCTAATGGAAAGAATAAATAATAAGCCTCTAAATTTATGTGCAATCAAAATTTAAAATATGAACAAATACGCAAATGGATATAGAGACAGAGAAAATAATGATAATAAAATTAATAGATCCCAAATAAACAAAAAATAATAATGAAAAAAATACAGTCACAATTGAAAATAATGTGCAATTAATTACCTCCTCCACTATAAGATGTCTGATCTCGATATTTTAACAATCCGCAGTTTTTACCATAATAATATATATATATATTTTTTACCTTTAAAAACATTTTTAATTATTTCCAGTAAAGTTTTTATTAGACAGATAACTAAAAATCACGTATCTTTGAAATTTGTAAGTTGAACCCCTTAATGTGACGTCATTCAAAAATCAACGTTACAAAAACTACTACAACAAAAATACACAGACCTCTGGGTCCTTCTGTTTAACGACGTCATCATAAAGCCAACTATTGGGTCTTATGCAAGCAAAATAGCACAATAATTGTATATTTTGCTTTTTGACTATTTTTATATCTATTAGTATTATTTACATATGACTTTGTATTATGTATTTATCATTGAATAACATATTGTCTATACGGTATACCGAATCTCTTAATTGCTTTCTTTAATATTATTAATATCGTCCACGCTCTAAATTTAATTTTATAACCATTTATGATGTTTATTACGAAAACTATGAATATTGTATTTGAAATAATAATTAAATAAATGAAAATTTAATTAATAAATATAGTTCTTCACTCAAAAATAAAATTTTACAGCATAATTTAATGGATATTAAAGTACTAGTTAAAATAATGTGATGTAAAATATTTCGGTCCTTTTTGGTTATAAAATAAGAAAAGAAGTATTTATAATGTAATATTATATTATAATCTTTTTAGTGTAAATAAAAAGTTATATTATTATTATTATTTTTCAATATTTTATAAAAGATTTACTTGAGTTCGTATTACATTACATCAAACATATATGATAGTCTATACCATCAACACTTCGTAACTTTAATAATAATACATTATTTAAAAACCTATTGAAAATTGTTTTAATTTATAAATTTATAATTCGGATAACATTAAGTTCTGGATTTTACACGGTGTATCCGCATGACATCATTTATAATGCGCTTCGACGCCGCATACTGGTTCAATGAACAAAATTGCTCAACATAGGACAAACATTAAGTTGGCTGTTTTCTTTGGGAAATCGGTTTATTTTTTGTTACTGATATTTTTGTCACAGACTTGAAGTACTAATTTAACCTATAAACAGCATGCAAAATGTGTCATTATACTTTAACGAGTGATTCAACATGGCGTTAAGTTAAACATGAATGCTCACAAGCCTATATTATATATATTATATTATGTGTGCAAGTGTATGCAGTATGCACTCAGAATATGTGTGTATGCGTTACTTAAGTATCGAATCCTTACTTATATTTAAGATAAAATATACACTTTTAAGTTATAAAGAGCAGCTAAAATAATGCATTTTAGTAAATTATTAACAATAGCTATTTTACGTATTTTTAATTTATTGTTATTTGTTGTTGTTGTTTTTAGTGATTTTAATTTAAAATAGCTATTGTAAATAATTTAACAAAATGCTTTTTTTTTAGCTGCTCATCATAACTTAAAAGTGATTATCTTAAATAACTTAGGTTTCGTAACTATAAAGTAATGCACCAATTTTTAGAGTGTGTGTTACACAGACAAATCTTGTTTTTGTTTTGGGAAATTGGTTAGTTTTTTGATGCTGTTATTTTACTTATATACTTTAGATACTAATTCAAATTATATTATCAACAATTATGCACTCAAAAATATTGTATAGTATTTTTAATCTTTTCAAAATGAGTTCTTTTCTTATTCCAGCCTATGTATCCAGCATATGAAGACGATTTTAAATTTACTAAATTTAATATAGATTAACTTTTCATCAAATACAAATAGCAAATGATTAATTAGGCAGCGAAAGAATAATAATTAATAATATATAAAAAACTCAAATTTTAAAAGTAATAACGATAAAAAATAGTTGCAATTGAAAATATAAAGCAATTAATAGGGTGTATGCGGATGACGTCATATTTAATGCGCTAGGACGACATACTGTAGTAATGAATAACATTGCTCAGCATAGGACAAACTTCATTGAAGCCAATTTTCTTTTTGAAATTGGTTAATTTTTTGTTATTGTTATTTTTCTCAAATACTTGAGATACTCTAATTCAACATATTTACAGCATCATTGCTCTCAAAAATATTGCCAAGTGCATGGTTTTAAACTGACAAGTGAGTCAAAATGTACATGCCTTCCATGTTATTGAGTTAGTTTGCATTCTTATAATTTATTTATTTAAAAAATTTAACTACCGATGATAATATAGTTATTTGAAAATAAAAGTGAATAATATTTATAATTTTTAAATAAAATTTATATGATATTTTATTTAATATTTTAACTATATTTTCTTCATATTTAGATTTGTTACCTCTGTTTATCTTTAAATATTTGTTTTGTTATTAAATATTATTATTTTTAATGTTAAAAAATTGTATATAAATTTTGACTAGCTGATAGAAAGCAATATCAATAATGATGTAAATAATTAAAAATTAGAAAAGCATGATATATGTGTTTTAGATTGTGAAGCGATAATGAAAAATAAAGTTCATAAGTATATTAGATAGAAAAAATATAAAATATTATTTTACAACTTAAACATTACAAGTAAAAACGATAGTTAAATAGACTAATACTGAATATTGAAAATGTAAGCTTTTCAAATGTTACGTTCCGTATAAAATTCCTTATGTTGCATTCGTTAGGATGTCGTCATCTGATGATCATGGATCTTGATTATATAAGTCATACGCAGTTCGGAAAGATTAAAATATGTAATTAATGCTGCACTTCTATATATTTGCAGCATAAATGATGCTTAATTATAACTGCATCAATAATTATGCTAAACAATGAAATATTTGTGCTTTGTAATATATATAGTTAAAACTATATAAATTTATTGTAAGTATAAAGTTGGAGATTAGATTATGCTATATTGAACCAGTTGTGTTAAAAAAAGAAGATTTAGCATTTAAATAACATCTGTGTCACACACACACATGGGATGTGTGCATCATATTAAAGATGACGCCATGTTGGATCACTTTTACTACATAGGCTGGTATAGGAAATTTACACATTTTGAAAGTTTAAGTATACTTCGCAATATTTTTGAGAGCATTGATGGTGTTAGTATGATGAATTAGTTACAACTAATTAGTATTTAAACTCAAGCCTATGAGAAAAATTAACATAAAATAAATTTAACGGATTCGCCAAAAAAAATAACGGAACATCAAGTTTTTATGACGTATAATTTTAGAGTATCCTGACAGCACGATTTCGTAAGAAGTCTTGCATAATTATGGGAGGACTCGCGGGTATAGCGCACTTACCTTGTGCGGTGCCCGAAATTTCTATATAGTCACTTGTTCAGTTTAACGTCAGTTTTATACCAAAATAGACAAGTGTTATTATTATTTGTTTTTGTAACTATCATTTTTCAACTATTTTATGACATCTCAATCAAATGAAATTCATATTATTTCCATGGATTTTCAATAAATTGATGTTAAATATTTATAAAATTTAGTAAAAACCATTTCATTTGATGTATATATTAACAAAGTCCATGACATTATATAAATTTATAATTACTTCGTTCAAATAAACGTTGATTTTTAAGTATGTGCTAGGTTATAAGACATATTTTTTTGTTCCAATACCAATATTTATATGATCCAGTAAATAATATAATATATACTTTTATTATTAAGAAATGAAAAAAAAAATTTTTTATTTATATTTTTGCAATAATAAATAATTGTTTTATTATTAAAAATTTCTTATATTTATTATAAAAATACATTTGCATTAGTATAAGAAATTTTTGCTGTCTTTAGATTCAATATGTACAAATAAAAATACTCTCTTCATTCTATGCATATTATTTGGAACCTGTTATGTATCACTGCTATTATTTGTTTCTTATGATTATTTTTCACTCTGATGACGTATGACCACTCGATTTCGGTAATTTAAGTTACTTGCCTTATCTTAGATTTTATTCTTTAAGACAGTTTGTTTACATTTGTATTTTCCAGTGAGTAAAACGGCCTCTTAAGTAATAAAATTGTTATAATCAAAACACTTGATGCGTTTAACTAAATAACTTAAGCCTGTCTTAAATATTACCTGTATAGCTCAGTAGCAGTGATCAAAAAATTCAATTTATGCAACCTTCACAACCTTTTTTTTTACTAATTTTTGCATGTTTCTGACGTCAGAAACATGAATAGTCACTCAAATCGCATACTTTACAGTAATTTCACGCTCTCTCTTGGCCCTCGTGGGGCTACTCAAATCGCATACTTTACAGTAATTTCACGCTCTCTCTTGGCCCTCGTGGGGCTACATAATCATTCTGGAAAAAATTGTTATCAGTTTTGAAGATTTCATTTTGTGTTTATTCATTAAAGAGCACATATGTTGTATTATGTCGTCTATGGCTTTAACATAAATGAAAAGAATAAATAAAATCATATTGTAACATTATTGGTTAAAAATAAACGTAATATTTATTTTCAATTTATTTTCAACAATTTTTAACAGTTATATTTGTAGTGAAATATGTGTATTTTATTACTTTCATTATTTAGTATACATTCCAAAATATTTAGTTCTTATTTGTTCAGTTGCCAACATGCAAAACTGATAGAAAGTAAAATTAAAAGAAAAAACGATGAAAAAAAATCTTTTCGATACAACATCCTAACATACCCAAAA
Source organism: Ecdyonurus torrentis (assembly GCA_949318235.1). Taxonomy (NCBI): domain Eukaryota; kingdom Metazoa; phylum Arthropoda; class Insecta; order Ephemeroptera; family Heptageniidae; genus Ecdyonurus; species Ecdyonurus torrentis. Next base: position 11,967,881 of record OX439127.1, on the reverse strand, counting down.
ATAAACGGTGATTTATTCAGAGTCATATTGATTTATAAATTATTTTCTATTCAAATTAGCATAATATGTGGATCATGACGTCACAGCTCGCTTGTTTTACGCGCGCGTGGACTAGGTGAGCAGTGGTGTCATGTCCACATCCGCTATTTCTCAAAAAAAAAAAAAAAAAAAAAAAAAAGAAAAGAAAAGAAAAGAAACATTGAATTTCAGGTATGTTGGAACATTTTATGAACAAAATTTTTGTAACGTGTTCTATGCCTTCAACATAGTTTTATATCAATTGAACAAATAATAGCTAAATATTTTGTAATTAATAATATAATAACATTGTGATTAAAAAATACATATTTAACTACAAATATATTTATATATAAACTAATAAAAAGTAATAACATATCCAATTAAGACTAATTAATATATTTATTATAAATATCATAAATATGCAATAAAAATTAGACGATATTATTTTTTCTTTTGCGTACGATTTTAGTATTTTAGAATGAAAATTTCAATTTAAAATAATTTTGTAAATAAAATATTTAAATATAAAATATTATTATATAATTTAAATTTTATTTTTTATTATTTATAAATATTTTCTTTTAATAAAGCTTTGGTAATCATAAAATATTAGTTAAAATATTATACAATTAAATTTAATATAAAAAAAATGTATATAATTAGTTGACTAGCTGACAGAAATTATAAATGAAAAACGATTAAATATAGTCAAAAATTAAAATTCCAAGAGTCGAGAAGTTAGTAAATCTGGCTAAGGTATAAATCTGCGTTGAAAAAATGACAATGAAATACATTAAAAAAAAAAAAAAAAAAAAAAAAAATCCAAAGTGAAAACAGTGAAGTCATTGAGATACAATTTAAATATTAATCCTAAAAATTATGGCTAATACCTGATGATAACCTAAACTAAGATTTAACAGATTTTGATATTTTTGACATAAGTAATTGTCACCGTTAAAATTTTTGATTCCAAATAATAATTTCTTAAATATAATTAAATATTAACTTCACACTTACAAATTAAGGCTAAGTTGCCCGATTAATAATAACCACGGTGTAATAGAAAGGTGAAGACTCTTCCTATACGCCCCGTTATAAATTTTTGAAACAAGTGCGTCACTAGTTCATACCAACTGCCTAGAGATGGCAAGCGAGTAGATAGGGGCTAGAAATCTCTCTCTAGTGCCTCCCGCAATGGTAAATGAATGAGCGAGTACGAAGAGGTACCCATCATTATATCTAAAGTAGTTTTTATCGCAAAGAGATGATTTTTGTTTTAAATTTGAAAAGACTATCCAACCCTTAAGCCATCAAAATTTCAGATCTGAATAGCTATTAGTACCGTACCAATAAAATCCTAAAGTAACCCCTTTAACTCGCTCGCAAACTGCTCGCAGCTGAAGCACGGCTTGTCAAATTAGCGCGGAATACACTCGCATACATTCGTGAAAAGCCGAAGTAACTTCGTTCATTCTCGGTATTACAATAATCAGGTAAAATGACGAAGAAAAAAGTCAAACATTATTAAATTTTATAGATGAAAGGAAAAATAATAAATAATAAACTACACACAAAAATATGAAGAGCTATTGTATTGTTTAATATTAAATATATATATATTATTATTTATATATATTTTATATATTACTTTCTTAACTTATTAACTTTTATATCGAAGTAATAATAATACAAAGATATAGTTTTCAAGATTAAATTATAAAATCTAACTAAATTTTTTACATATTACAACTACATTATATATATTTATATTCGCTAAAACACTACTACATTAAAAGTATAAATTTGCAGATTATAATGAAATAGTACATAAAAAAGTTCTACAATTTCTTTTATATTATACATATCAATTTATTTTGCAATGAAAATGTAAAAAAAAAAAAAAAAAAAAAAAATGATGCATATAATATAAATACCTATAATTATAAAACATTATATAATGCACTTCAACGATATACTGAAATGCATGTACAAAATATACAATTAATGAATTATAAAACATAAACATATATAGCAATTAAAATTATTTATGCTTAAATTTTTTTTAAAGAACGTTTTAATCGCATGGTTTTTTAAAGTTAAAATTAATTTTATGAATGACCACAATGTTAATCGCAACGAAGTAATTATTTTCATCTTTATGTACAAAACAAAAAACAACTGTGTTAGCAATTCTAAAAACTTTATTCTAGGCGGTACTGGGGTTTATAGTTTTGAAAGCTAATAATGGTGTTTCTTTTCGTTCATGCATATGGAAATATATAAATTTTAACAAATTTAATTAGTAAGTAATAATATATATATATATATATATAATATATATATATATATATATATATATATATATATATATATATATATATATATATATATATATATATATATATATATATATATATATATATATATATATATATATTAATATCTACATTTTAAATTTATGTGTATGTGTTTATTGTGATAATTAAATAAATATATATTTCAGCAATACACAACACATAATTTATACTTTTCAAAAGAGTTTGATAATTCAACCCATAAGTCAATGAATAACTAAACTAAACATAATTAAACGTAAGGTAAAACATAAGAAATATTCATTGTTTTGTTTTATGTTATCATGTTATTTGTTTTATGCGCATCAATATGCTCCGCATATTTTGTGAGAGGAAGGAACTTTTCAAAAGTTTTTACATTGCGCCTTTTTTATTATTATTTGCGACGTTCAACGAAAAAAGTCGAAAATTTACGAAGTTTCAATCGGGAGATAAAGTGGGGATGCCTTATAAACTGCACCTAGCGCTAATTTGACAAGCCGTGCTTCAGCTGCGAGCAGTTTGCGAGCGAGTTAAAGGGGTTACTTTAGGATTTTATTGGTACGGTACTAATAGCTATTCAGATCTGAAATTTTGATGGCTTAAGGGTTGGATAGTCTTCTCAAATTTAAAACAAAAATTATCTCTTTGCGATAAAAACTACTTTAGATATAATGATGGGTACCTCTTCGTACTCGCTCATTCATTTACCATTGCGGGAGGCACTAGAGAGAGATTTCTAGCCCCTATCTACTCGCTTGCCATCTCAAGGCAGTTGGTATGAACTAGTGACGCACTTGTTTCAAAAATATGTTCGAGAGTCTTCACCTTTCTATTACACCGTGATAATAACTAAATAATAACTAGCTAATAACTAAGCTAATAACTAGCTAATAACTAAGCTAATAACTAGCTAATAACTAAGCTAATAACTAGCTAATAACTCAAGATAGCTCCTATAAGCGCAATATTAAATTCTTTACTTTTTATTGGAGCTCAACTTCTATGTTAATATAGTTTCGGATAACATTAAGTTCTGATTTTACACGGTGTATCCGCATGACATCATTTATAATGCGCTTCGACGCCATACCGGTTCAATGAACAAAATTGCTGAACATACACGACAAACTTTACGTTGGCTGTTTTCTTTGGGAAATCGGTTTATTTTTTGTTACTGATATTTTTGTCATAGACTTGAAGTACTAATTTAACCGATAAACATCATCAATATACTCTCAATAATATTGCTAAGTGTGTTTAAACCAGCAAAATGTGTCATTATACTTTAACGAGTGATTCAACATGGCGTTAAGTTAAACATGAATGCACACATCCTATATTATATTATGTGTGCATGTGTATGCATTATGCACTCAGAATATGTGTGTATATTGCGTTACTTAAGTAACGAATCCTTAAGATATACACTTTTAAGTTATAAAGAGCAGCTAAAATAATGCATTTTAGTAAATTATTAACAATAGCTATTTTACGTGTTTTTAATTTGTTATTGTTGTTGATTTTAGTGATTTTAATTTAAAATAGCTATTGTTAATAGTTTAACAAAATGCTTTTTTTTAGCTGCTCATCATAACTTAAAAGTGATTATCTTAAATAACTTAGGTTTCGTAACTATAAAGTAATGCACCAATTTTTAGAGTGTGTGTTACACAGACAAATCTTGTTTTTGTTTTGGGAAATTGGTTAGTTTTTTGATGCTGTTATTTTACTTATATACTTTAGATACTAATTCAAATTATATTATCAACAATTATGCTCTCAAAAATATTGTATAGTATTTTTAATCTTTTCAAAATGAGTTCTTTTCTTATTCCAGCCTATGTATCCAGCATATGAAGACGATTTTAAATTTACTAAATTTAATATAGATTAACTTTTCATCAAATACAAATAGCAAATGATTAATTAGGCAGCGAAAGAATGATAATTAATAATATATAAAAAAAAAAAACTCAAATTTTAAAAGTAATAACGATAAAAAAATAGTTGCAATTGAAAATATAAAGCAATTAATAGGGTGTATGCGGATGACGTCATATTTAATGCGCTAGGACAACATACTGTAGTAGTGAATAACATTGCTCAGCATAGGACAAACTTCATTGAAGCCAATTTTCTTTTTGAAATTGGTTAATTTTTTGTTATTGTTATTTTTCTCAAATACTTGAGATACTCTAATTCAACATATTTACAGTATCATTGCTCTCAAAAATATTGCAAAGTGGTTTTAAACTGAGTCAAAATGTGCATGCCTCCCATGTTATTGAGTTAGGATGCATTCTTATAATTTATTTATTTAAAAATTTTAACTACCGATGATAATATAGTTATTTGAAAATAAAAGCGAATAATATTTATAATTTTTAAATAAAATTTATATAATATTTTATTTAATATTTTAATTATATTTTCTTTATATAGATTTGTCACGTCTGTTTATCGTTAAATATTTGTTTTGTTATTAAATTTAGTTATTTTTAATGTTAAAAAATTGTATATAAATATTTGACTAGCTGATAGAAAGCAATATCAATAAAGATGTAAATATTTAAAAATTAGAAAAGCATGATATATGTGTTGTTAGATTGTAAGCGATAATGAAAAATAAAGTTGATAAGTATTTTAGATAGAAAAAATATAAAATAATATTTTACAACTAAAACATTACAAGTAAAAAGAATAGTTAAAATAGACTTATACAGAATATTGAAAATGTAAGATTTTCAAATGTTACGTTCCGTATAAAATTCCTTATGTTGCATTCGTTAGGATGTCGTCATCTGATGATCATGGATCTTGATTATGTAAGTCATACGCAGTTCGGAAAGATTAAAATATGTAAAATAATGCTGCACTTCTATATATTTGCAGCATAAATGATGCTTAATTATAACTGCATCAATAATTATGCTAAACAATGAAATATTTGTGCTTTGTAATATATATAGTTAAAAATATATAAATTTATTGTAAGTATAAAGTTGGAGATTAGATTATGCTATATTGAACCAGTTGTGTTAAAAAAAGAAGATTTAGCATTTTAATAACATCTGTGTCACACACACACATGGGATGTGTGCATCATATTAAAGATGACGCCATGTTGGATCACTTTTACTACATAGGCTGGTATAGGAAATTTACACATTTTGAAAGTTTAAGTATACTTCGCAATATTTTTGAGAGCATTGATGGTGTTAGTATGATGAATTAGTTACAACTAATTAGTATTTAAACTCAAGCCTATGAGAAAAATTAACATAAAATAAATTTAACGGATTCGCCAAAAAAAATAACGGAACATCAAGTTTTTATGACGTATAATTTTAGAGTATCCTGACAGCACGATTTCGTAAGAAGTCTTGCATATAATTATGGGAGGACTCGCGGGTATAGCGCACTTACCTTGTGCGGTGCCCGAAATTTCTATATAGTCACTTGTTCAGTTTAACGTCAGTTTTATACCAAAATAGACAAGTGTTATTATTATTTGTTTTTGTAACTATCATTTTTCAACTATTTTATGACATCTCAATCAAATGAAATTCATATTATTTCCATGGATTTTCAATAAATTGATGTTAAATATTTATAAAATTTAGTAAAAACCATTTCATTTGATGTATATATTAACAAAGTCCATGACATTATATAAATTTATAATTACTTCGTTCAAATAAACGTTGATTTTTAAGTATGTGCTAGGTTATAAGACATATTTTTTTGTTCCAATACCAATATTTATATGATCCAGTAAATAATATAATATATACTTTTATTATTAAGAAATAAAAAAAATCTTTTTATTTATATTTTTGCAATAATAAATAATTGTTTTATTATTAAAAATTTCTTATATTTATTATAAAAATACATTTGCATTAGTATAAGAAATTTTTGCTGTCTTTAGATTCAATATGTACAAATAAAAATACTCTCTTCGTTCTTTGCATATTATTTGGAACCTGTTATGTATCACTGCTATTATTTGTTTCTTATGATTATTTTTCACTCTGATGACGTATGACCACTCGATTTCGGTAATTTAAGTTACTTGCCTTATCTTAGATTTTATTCTTTAAGACAGTTTGTTTACATTTGTATTTTCCAGTGAGTAAAACGGCCTCTTAAGTAATAAAATTGTTATAATCAAAACACTTGATGCGTTTAACTAAATAACTTAAGCCTGTCTTAAATATTAACTGTATAGCTCAGTAGCAGTGATCAAAAAATTCAATTTATGCAACCTTCACAACCTTTTTTTTTACTAATTTTTGCATGTTTCTGACGTCAGAAACATGAATAGTCACTCAAATCGCATACTTTACAGTAATTTCACGCTCTCTCTTGGCCCTCGTGGGGCTACATAATCATTCTGGAAAAAATTGTTATCAGTTTTGAAGATTTCATTTTGTGTTTATTCATTAAAGAGCACATATGTTGTATTATGTCGTCTATGGCTTTAACATAAATGAAAAGAATAAATAAAATCATATTGTAACATTATTGGTTAAAAATAAACGTAATATTTATTTTCAACAATTTTTAACAGTTATATTTGTAGTGAAATATGTGTATTTTATTACTTTCATTATTTAGTATACATTCCAAAATATTTAGTTCTTATTTGTTCAGTTGCCAACATGCAAAACTGATAGAAAGTAAAATTAAAAGAAAAAACGATGAAAAAAAATCTTTTCGATACAACATCCTAACATACCCAAAAATAAACGGTGATTTATTCAGAGTCATATTGATTTATAAATTATTTTCTATTAAAATTAGCATAATATGTGGATCATGACGTCACAGCTCGCTTGTTTTACGCGCGCGTGGACTAGGTGAGCAGTGGTGTCATGTCCACATCCGCTATATCTCAAAAAAAAAAAAAAAAAAAAAAGAAAAGAAAAAGAAAGAAAGAAAAGAAAATAAAGAAAAGAAGAGAAACATTGAATTTCAGGTATGTTGGAACATTTTATGAACAAAATTTTTGTAACGTGTTCTATGCCTTCAACATAGTTTTATATCAATTGAACAAATAATAGCTAAATATTTTGTAATTAATAATATGATAACATTGTGATTAAAAAATACATATTTAACTACAAATATATTTATATATAAATTAATAAAAAGTAATAACATATCCAATTAAGACTAATTAATATATTTATTATAAATATCATAAATATGCAATAAAAATTAGACGATATTATTTTTTCTTTTGCGTACGATTTTAGTATTTTAGAATGAAAATTTCAATTTAAAATAATTTTGTAAATAAAATATTTAAATATAAAATATTATTATATAATTTAAATTTTATTTTTTATTATTTATAAATATTTTCTTTTAATAAAGCTTTGGTAATCATAAAATATTTGTTAAAATATTATACAATTAAATTTAATATAAAAAAAATGTATATAATTAGTTGACTAGCTGACAGAAATTATAAATGAAAAACGATTAAATATAGTCAAAAATTAAAATTCCAAGAGTCGAGAAGTTAGTAAATCTGGCATCTGGCTAAGGTATAAATCTGCGTTGAAAAAATGACAATGAAATACATTAAAAAAAAAAAAAAAAAAAAAAAAAAAAATCCAAAGTGAAAACAATGAAGTCATTGAGATACAATTTAAATATTAATCCTAAAAATTATGTTTAATACCTGATGATAACCTAAACTAAGATTTAACAGATTTTGATATTTTTGACATAAGTAATTGTCACCGTTAAAATTTTTGATTCCAAATAATAATTTCTTAAATATAATTAAATATTAACTTCACACTTACAAATTAAGGCTAAGTTGCCCGATTAATAATAACTAAATAATAACTAGCTAATAACTAAGCTAATAACTAGCTAATAACTAAGCTAATAACTAGCTAATAACTCAAGATAGCTCCTATAAGTGCAATATTAAATTCTTTACTTTTTATTGGAGCTCAGCTTCTATGTTAATATAGTTTCGGATAACATTAAGTTCTGATTTTACACGGTGTATCCGCATGACATCATTTATAATGCGCTTCGACGCCATACCGGTTCAATGAACAAAATTGCTCAACATACACGACAAACTTTACGTTGGCTGTTTTCTTTGGGAAATAGCAATATTATTGAGAGTATTGATGATGTTTATCGGTTTAATTAGTACTTCAAGTCTATGACAAAAATATCAGTAACAAAAAATAAACCTATTTCCCAAAGAAAACAGCCAACGTAAAGTTTGTCGTGTATGTTGAGCAATTTTGTTCATTGAACCGGTATGGCGTCGAAGCGCATTATAAATGATGTCATGCGGATACACCGTGTAAAATCAGAACTTAATGTTATCCGAAACTATATTAACATAGAAGCTGAGCTCCAATAAAAAGTAAAGAATTTAATATTGCGCTTATAGGAGCTATCTTGAGTTATTAGCTAGTTATTAGCTTAGTTATTAGCTAGTTATTAGCTAGTTATTATTGAGAGTATTGATGATGTTTATCGGTTTAATTAGTACTTCAAGTCTATGACAAAAATATCAGTAACAAAAAATAAACCTAAGTGTGTTTAAACCAGCAAAATGTGTCATTATTCTTTAACGAGTGATTCAACATGGCGTTAAGTTAAACATGAATGCACACATCCTATATTATATTATGTGTGCATGTGTATGCAGTATGCACTCAGAATATGTGTGTATATTGCGTTACTTAAGTAACGAATCCTTAAGATATACACTTTTAAGTTATAAAGAGCAGCTAAAATAATGCATTTTAGTAAATTATTAACAATAGCTATTTTACGTGTTTTTAATTTGTTATTGTTGTTGTTGATTTTAGTGATTTTAATTTAAAATAGCTATTGTTAATAATTTAACAAAATGCTTTTTTTTAGCTGCTCATCATAACTTAAAAGTGATTATCTTAAATAACTTAGGTTTCGTAACTATAAAGTAATGCACCAATTTTTAGAGTGTGTACGTGTTACACAGACAAATCTTGTTTTTGTTTTGGGAAATTGGTTAGTTTTTTGATGCTGTTATTTTACTTATATACTTTAGATACTAATTCAAACTATTATCAACAATTATGCTCTCAAAAATATTGTATAGTATTTTTAATCTTTTCAAAATGAGTTCTTTTCTTATTCCAGCCTATGTATCCAGCATATGAAGACGATTTTAAATTTACTAAATTTAATATAGATTAACTTTTCATCAAATACAAATAGCAAATGATTAATTAGGCAGCGAAAGAATAATAATTAATAATATATAAAAAAAAAAAACTCAAATTTTAAAAGTAATAACGATAAAAAAATAGTTGCAATTGAAAATATAAAGCAATTAATAGGGTGTATGCGGATGACGTCATATTTAATGCGCTAGGACAACATACTGTAGTAGTGAATAACATTGCTCAGCATAGGACAAACTTCAATGAAGCCAATTTTCTTTTTGAAATTGGTTAATTTTTTGTTATTGTTATTTTTCTCAAATACTTGAGATACTCTTATTCAACATATTTACAGTATGATCATTGCTCTCAAAAATATTGCAAATAAGTGCATGGTTTTAAACTGAGTCAAAATGTGCATGCCTCCCATGTTATTGAGTTAGGATGCATTCTTATAATTTATTTATTTAAAAATTTTAACTACCGATGATAATATAGTTATTTGAAAATAAAAGCGAATAATATTTATAATTTTTAAATAAAATTTATATGATATTTTATTTAATATTTTAATTAATTTTCTTCATATTTAGATTTGTTACCTCTGTTTATCTTTAAATATTTGTTTTGTTATTAAATTTAATTAATTTTAATGTTAAAAAATTGTATATAAATATTTGACTAGCTGATAGAAAGCAATATCAATAATGATGTAAATAATTAAAAATTAGAAAAGCATGATATATGTGTTGGATTGTGAAGCGATAATGAAAAATAAAGTTCATAAGTATATTAGATAGAAAAAATATAAAATAATATTTTTCAACTTAAACATTACAAGTAAAAACGGTAGTTAAATAGACTTATACAGAATATTGAAAATGTAAGATTTTCAAATGTTACGTTCCGTATAAAATTCCTTATGTTGCATTCGTTAGGATGTCGTCATCTGATGATCATGGATCTTGATTATATAAGTCATACGCAGTTCGGAAAGATTAAAATATGTAATTAATGCTGCACTTCTATATATTTGCAGCATAAATGATGCTTAATTATAACTGCATCAATAATTATGCTAAACAATGAAATATTTGTGCTTTGTAATATGTTATATAGTTAAAACTATATAAATTAATATTGTAAGTATAAAGTTGGAGATTAGATTATGCTATATTCAACCAGTTGTGTTAAAAAAAGAAGATTTAGGTTTTGTGATTAGAAAATACATATTTAACTACAAATATATTTATATATAAATTAATAAGTAATAACATATGCAATTAAGACTAATTAATATATTTATTATAAACATGCAATAAAAATTAAACGATATTATTTTTTCTTTTGCATACGATTTTAGTATTTTAGAATGAAAATTTTCAATTTAAAATAATATTAACAAAAACTCTTTGCAAAAAATTTTGCAATCAGCAAAAAAAAAATAATAATAATAATAATTGTAATAATAACAATCAAATAAACACTAACCTCTATAGTTATTATTCGAAGAACAATATAAATCAATTACTATATAAGCCAATGCAATTAAAACAAATAAAAACTTTTGAGTAAAATTTTAAATGGCTCGAAATAAAGACACATCCACCCACTTCACTTGCGGAAGAAAAACTAAACGTCAGTGAAATGAGTCAAGGTGAATATTGGACTTTGATTTTTTATTTTTTTTATTTTTCCCCATTTCTAGATTTCTAGATACCATACATCAAATACATACATAAAAAGATAATAATAATAATAGAAAACATTTTGTACTTACGAGAATAACAATTTATTATTCAATAAATGCAAATGCAAAAGTTTCAATATTTTTGCAACTCTTTTGCTTTAATGATTTTTATTGTAAATATTATTTAGAATCTGAATTGATTAGTGGTATAATGAGGAGATATATTATATTATTCATTATAATAATCTACAAATTATCACAATAAAATATAAAAAATCACCATATCGAAGCACTATATCCATTATCCACTCACTTCACAGCGTAGAATCAAACTGAGCTGTTAATGGAATATGACAAATTTTAACAAAAATAATAAAACACAAAATAGGTACGTTTGTTACTCATTTATTTTTAGACTTTGAACTATGATATAAGTATGTATATTGTATACGATATTATGATATTAGTACTTTTCTTTTAATATATCTATACTGTCCAGTTTGCCAATTTACCTGAATTTACCTGAGCTCTCAGTTTGACTCTGGATTCGGTAGCTAGTGCAGTGAGTGGTGTAGTTAGCTAAGTAATTGACTCTATTTTTTAAAAGCGGGTTGATCCGATCACCAATCCGATCAAATGATCGTGGTCTAATCAAAAAAAGATCGACTACAAAACTGGAGTGTTGGGCGCCCCCTTTGCCGTAGTATATCTCACGCGAAGAAAAAAAGTTTCTCGATCGAGATTTGCAAATTAAACAACAGTTTGAGATTTTGTTCGTTTATATACGCCTCATAGTTGAAAAATAAATATAAAAGTAGAAAATAAAAAGGTATCCGGAGCACTGTATTTTTACGTCTCTAAAACAACATTTGGTTTATATTTAAATTAATTTTCAGTAAGAATAATAATAAAATCATGACTACGATAGCAAAACATTGATGATTAAGGGAGGGGGGCCTGTTTTTCACACAAAATAATGCAAAAAAAAAAAAAAGAAAAAGTTATGGTCTTTCTCTTTCTCTCTTTTGATTTATAAATATTCTATTAAATGGTATATTTTTAGTTTCTAGTACAGAAAGAGACAGTGGCTCGATCTATTAAGAGCATAATTTCATAATTTGTTATTTTTTTTTATTATTATTAGAATAAGATATTAGAGCCTTTCAGGTTTCTAAGTTTTTTTTTTTTTTTTTTTTTTTTTTTTTCATTTTAATAACGCCCCTCTTTGGGGCGCAGAGGGGCGCCAGCTCAGGGGGGCGCACTCCGCAATCGCGGAGTAGCTCTTATGGCCAATCCAACCCTGACAGTACTTATAATATTAACCATGTTTAATAACGCATTTATATTTCATTGCTAGCTTAATTATTTATCCTGTTCTTATTCAGCATCAGTTATGGTATAAGTGTAGCAAAATTTCGTAATTTAATCTTCCCATAAATTAGAAACCAATAATTACTCCGGTCAAATCAGCGTTGATTTTTGAGTATGTGAGGTTATTAGACAAGTTTTTTTTTCAGGTGTTCTATGCATATAAATAAAACTTATAAAAAATAATAATTTATTTTATATATATATTAAATAATATATTTATACTTTTATTATTATTAAATAATTTTGTCTTTTTATTTAATTTTGCATTAATAATAAATTTAATTATAATATAATAATGTTATAATTATATGAAATAATTATAATTATTTAGTTTCAATTTTAATTTTTTGTTATTTAAATTTCCTTTCTTTTATTATAAAAAATATATACGTATAGTACATTTGTGTCGCTAATGGAAAGAATAAATAATAAACCTCTAAATTTATGTGCAATCAAAATTTAAAATATGAACAAATACGCAAATGGATATAGAGACAGAAAATAATGATAATAAAATTAATAGATTCCAAATAAACAAAAAATAATAATGATAAAAATACAATCACAATTGAAAATAATGTGCAATTAATTACCTCCTCCACTATAAGATGTCTGATCTCGATATTTTTACAATCCGCAGTTTTTACAAAAATAATATATTTTTTTTTACCTTTAAAAACATTTTTAATTATTTCCAGTAAAGTTTTTATTAGACAGATAACTAAAAATCACGTATCTTTGAAATTTGTAAGTTGAACCCCTTAATGTGACGTCATTCAAAAATCAACGTTACAAAAACTACTACAACAAAAATACACAGACCTCTGGGTCCTTCTGTTTAACGACGTCATCATAAAGCCAACTATTGGGTCTTATGCAAGCAAAATAGCACAATAATTGTATATTTTGCTTTTTGACTATTTTTATATCTATTAGTATTTAGTATTAGTATTTACATATGACTTTATTATGTATTTTTCATTGAATAACATTGTCTATACTGAATCACTTAATTACTTTCTTTAATATTATTAATAACGTCCACGCTCTAAATTTAATTTTATAACCATTTATGCTTGTTTATTACGAAAACTATGAATATTGTATTTGAAATAATAATTAAATAAATGAAAATTTAATTAATAAATATAGTTCTTCACTCAAAAATAAAATTTTACAGCATAATTTAATGGATATTAAAGTACTAGTTAAAATAATGTGATGTAAAATTTTTCGGTCTTTTTTGGTTATAAAATAAGAAAAGAAGTATTTAGAATGTAATATATATTATAATCTTTTTAGTGTAAATAAAAAGTTATATTATTATTATTATTTTTCAATATTTTATAAAAGATTTACTTTGAGTTCGTATTACATTACATCAAACATATATGATAGTCTATACCATCAACACTTCGTAACTTTAATAATAATACATTATTTAAAAACCTATTGAAAATTGTTTTAATTTATAAAGAAATTTCTACTTTATCCGAATACTTTGACCGTAACCTAAAAATTGATGTACGTATGTTTACCACACACACTCAAATTTGGAACATTTTACCATTTAGAGTATACTCTAAATTCAATGATTTTACTGACTAAATTATCATTATTATTATTAGGGCTGTAAAAAGATGAGACTGTAAACTCTGTTAATGTTCCTAGAAATATACTAAATATTCTATTATAGTAATTAATAATTATGTTACTTGTAAAAAACGACTTGCATGACCAACGCTTGTTGTAACAATGTTATGTTATTATGAACAATGAACTACCTGGGTCAATAAAATGTATTCTTTTTTTCTCTAGTACTATTTCTTTAGTTATCATATTATAAATTATGAATAAAAACGTACAAGATACAAGTATTTGTCTACCTGATAGAAATTATAAATGATAAAAATTTATTTATAGTAATATTACTATACTAATAAATTAGGAAAGCAAATTAGAAATTGGTTTAAGAGACTGCGGTATTCGGTATTAAACAATAATAATTAATACAACAATATTATTAAAAACTATAACTGAAATACAATTGTCACAATGCAGAATATTTAAGTATAAAAATTTGAAATGTTACTTTCATAACGCGTTATGTTGGGTTCTTATTATTTAATCTTTTGTACTAAGATATTTATTATAGTATTTTGAAAATAAAAATGTTTAAAATATATAAATTGTAAATAAAATTTATATATATATATATATTTTTTTTTTAATTTTATTTACATATTTCTAATATTTAATTTACTATTTTCTTTTTATTTAGATGTGTTGTATTGATCGTTTATTGTTTAATTCTTTTGTTTTATTATTAAAGTTTTATTATTTTAATATAAAAAATGTATATAAATAATGGCTAATTAATGGAAAGCTTCAACGATAAATAGTTGTAATGAAAGGTTGGAATTAAATATTGTATAAACAGAATAGAACTGAGAAAAACATCAGCATTTATATCACAAAATACTTGATGGGACTTACATACATATAACTTTAGTTTGTTTTAAAACCCAACTGTATAGCTATCCGTAGCAGTGATTTTTCAATTTATGTAACCCACACAACATTTTCATACTATAATTTGTGCATGTTTCAGACGTCCGAAACATGAATAGTCACGCAAATTGCATACTTTACACTATTTGCATGCTCTCTTGTGGGGATACATTAACATTCTGGTAAAAATTGTCATCAGTTTTGAAGATCATTTTGTTTTTATTCATTAAAGAGCACATGTTGTATTATGTGGTCAATGGCTTTAACATAAATAGAAAGAATAAATAAAACCAAATTATAGTATTATTAGTTAAATGTAAATATTAATTTTATTTTTCCATAAACAAATATATTTGGAGTTAAATAGGTATTTTATAACCATTATTTCATTATTTAGTATACATTCCAAAATATTTAGTTCTTATTTGTCCAGTTGCCAACAAGCACAACTGTTAGTAAAATTAAAGGCATTAAACACTTTGAAACATAAATCTTGTCCATACAGTATCCTAACATAACTAAAACTAAACTTTAATTTATTCAGAGTCATTGATTTATAAATTATTTTCTATTAAAATTAACATATGTGGACCATGACGTCAAAGCTCGTATTTTTCACGTGCGTGGACAAGGCGAGCAGTGATGTCATGTCATATCCACATCCCCTATTTCAAAAAAAAAAAAAAAAAAAAAAAAAAAAAAATTGAACCTGACCGAAACAACATTAATTTTCAGGTGTTTTCATTGTATGGACAAAATTTTGACCATCGTGTTCTATGCCTTTAACATAAATTTATATCATTTGGACAAATAATAGCTAAATATTTTGTAATTAATAATACAATAAAATTGTAATAAGATAGTATATTTATTTACAAATATATTTATATTTTAATTAATAACATATCAATTAAGATTAATTAGAAATTTAATTATATAACTTTAGCATAAATATGCAATAAAAATTATATGATATTATGTATTTTAGTATTTTATCATCAAAGTTTTAAATTTAACAATGTTTGTTGTAACAATGTTATGTTACTATGAACTGCTTGGGTCAATAAAATGTCATATATTTTTCTCTTTACTACTATTTAATTAATAATATAAATTATAAATAAAAAACCAATATAATATACAAGTATTTGTCTACCTGATAGAAAACATAAATGACAAAAAGTTATATAATAGTAATATATTTAGGATTATTAGGAAAGCAAATTAGAAATTGGTTAAAGAGGCTATTTTTATTGAACAATAATAATAATAATACAACAATATTACTAAAAAATATAACTGAAATATAGAACTGAATAAGAATATTTCAGTATATGATTTTGAAATGTCACTTTCATAACGCGTTATGTTGCAGTCTTAATATTTATTTATTTAAAATTTTTAATTATGATAATATATTTTGAAAATAAAATATTTACATATTTATAATTTTTAAATAAAATTTATATAATATTTTATTAATTATTTTATTTAATACTTTTTTAATAATTAAATTATTATTTTCTTTATATAGATTTGTCACGTCTGTTTATCGTTAAATATTTGTTTTGTTATTAAATTTAATTATTTTTAATGTTAAAAAAGTGTATATAAATATTTGACTAGCTGATAGAAAGCAATATCTATAATGATGTAAATATTTAAAAATTAGAAAAGCATGATATGTGTTAGATCGTGAAGCATTAATGAAAAATAAAGTTTAAAAGTATTTTAGATAGAAAAAATATAAAATAATATTTTACAACTAAAACATTACAAGTAAAAAGGATAGTAAAATAGACTAATACAGAATATTGAAAATGTAAGATTTACAAATGTTACGTTCCGTATAAAATTCCTTATGTTGCATTCGTTAGGATGTCGTCATCTGATGATCATGGATCTTGATTATGTAAGTCATACGCAGTTCGGAAAGATTAAAATATGTAAAATAATGCTGCACTTCTATATATTTGTAGCATAAATTATGATAAATTATAACTGCATCAATAATTATGCTAATTAAAGAAATACTTGTGCTTTGTAATATATATAGTTAAAACTATAAATTTATTGTAAGTATAAAGTTGGAGATTAGATTATGCTATATTGAACCAGTTGTGTTAAAAAAAGAAGATTTAGCATTTAAATAACATCTGTGTCACACACACACATGGGATGTGTGCATCATATTAAAGATGACGCCATGTTGGATCACTTTTACTACATAGGCTGGTATAGGAAATTTACACATTTTGAAAGTTTAAATATACTTCGCAATATTTTTGAGAGCATTGATGGTGTTAGTATGATGAATTAGTATTTGATCTCAAGCCTATGAGAAAAATTAACATAACATAAAATTTACGGATTTGCCAAACAAAATAACAGGACATCAAGTTTTTGTGATGCATAATTTTAGAGTATCCTGACAGCACGATTTCGTAAGAACTCTTGCATAATTATGGGAAGACTCGCGGGTATAGCGCACTAAGCGCACTTACCTTGCGCGGTGCCCGAAATTTCTAGTCACGTGTTCAGTTTAACTTCATTTTTATACCAAAATAGACAAGTGTTATTATTATTTGTTATTGTAACTATAATTTTTCAACTATTTTAAGTCATCTCAAGCAAATGAAATTCATATTATTTCCATGGATTTTCAATACATTGATGTTAAATATTTATAAAATTGAGTAAAAACCATTTCTTTGATGTATATATATTAACAAAGTCCATGATATTATATAAATCTATAATTACTCCGTTCGTTCAAATAAACGTTGATTTTTAAGTATGTGCTAGGTTATAAGACAAGTTTTTTGTTCCAATACCAATATTTATATGATCCAGTAAATAATATAATATATTATATACTTTTATTATTAAGAAATAAAAAAATTCTTTTTATTTATATTTTTGCAATAATAAATAATTGTTTTACTATTAAAAATTTCTTATATTTATTATAAAAATACATCTGCATTATTATAAGAAATTTTTGCTGTCTTTAGATTCAATATGTACAAATAAAAATACTCTCTTCGTTCTTTGCATATTATTTGGAACCTGTTATCACAGCTTGACAGTTTGTTTACATTTATATTTTCCAGTGAGTAAAACCACAGATCTCTGTGGTAAAACGGCCTCTTAAGTAATAAAATTGTTATAATTTAACAAATATTGAACGATTAGAAAATCTAAATAAAAGTAATTTATTTAATATTATAAAGAATATATTAATATTATATAAAAAATATACTAAAAATTGTTATTCCCAAAATACTAATATCTTACACGAATAGACCATAGTAAAAAAAAAATACAAATAATAATAAAATAAGCATCTTAATATATATCAAAACACTTGATGCGTTTAACTAAATAACTTAAGTCTGTCTTAAAAATTAACTGTATAGCTCAGTAGCAGTGATCAAAAAATTCAATTTATGCAACCTTCACAACATTTTTTTTTACTAATTTTTGCATGTTTCTGACGTCAGAAACATGAATAGTCACTCAAAACGCATACTTTACAGTAATTTCACGCTCTCTCTTGGCCCTCGTGGGGCTACATAATCATTCTGGAAAAAATTGTTATCAGTTTTGAAGATTTTATTTTGTGTTTATTCATTAAAGAGCACATGTTGTATTATGTCGTCTATGGCTTTAACATAAATGAAAAGAATAAATAAAATCATATTGTAACATTATTGGCTAAAAATAAACGTAATATTTATTTTCAACAATTTTTAACAGTTATATTTGTAGTGAAATATGTGTATTTTATTACTTTCATTATTTAGTATACATTATTCCAAAATATTTAGTTCTTATTTGTTCAGTTGCCAACATGCAAAACTGATAGAAAGTAAAATTAAAAGAAAAAACGATGAAAAAAAATCTTTTCGATACAACATCCTAACATACCTAAAAATAAACGGTGATTTATTCAGAGTCATATTGATTTATAAATTATTTTCTATTCAAATTAGCATAATATGTGGATCATGACGTCACAGCTCGCTTGTTTTACACGCGCGTGGACTAGGTGAGCAGTGGTGTCATGTCCACATCCGCTATATCTAAAAAAAAAATAATAATAAAAAAACAAAAAAAAAAAACATTGAATTTCAGGTATGTTGGAACATTTTATGAACAAAATTTTTGTAACGTGTTCTATGCCTTCAACATAGAACATATCAATTGAACAAATTATAGCTAAATATTTTGTAATTAATAATACAATAACATTGTGATTAGAAAATACATATTTAACTACAAATATATTTATATATAAATTATTAAGTAATAACATATCCAATTAAGACTAATTATTATATTTATTATAAATATGCAATAAAAATTAAACGATATTATTTTTTCTTTTGCGTACGATTTTAGTATTTTAGAATGAAAAATTTCAATTTAAAATAATATTAACAAAAACTCTTTGCAAAATCTTTTGCAATCAGCAAAAAAAAAAATAATAATAATAATAATAATTGTAATAATAACAATCAAATAAACACTAACCTTTATAGTTATTATTTGAAGAACAATATAAATCAATTACTATATAAGCCAATGCAATTAAAACAAATAAAAACTTTTGAGTAAAATTTTAAATTGCTCTAAATAAAGACACATCCACCCACTTCACTTGCGGAAGAAAAACTAAACGTCAGTGAAATGAGTCAAGGTGAATATTGGACTTTGATTTTTTTTTTTTTTTTTTTTATTATTATTTTTTCCCCATTTCTAGATTTCTAGATACCATACATCAAATTTAATACATACATAAAAAGATAATAATAATAATAGAAAACATTTTGTACTTACGAGAATAACAATTTATTATTCAATAAATGCAAATGCAAAAGTTTCAATATTTTTGCAACTCTTTTGCTTTAATGATTTTTATTGTAAATATTATTTAGAATCTGAATTGATTAGTGGTATAATGAGGAGATATATTATATTATTCATTATAATAATCTACAAATTATCACAATAAAATATAAAAAATCACCATATCGAAGCACTATATCCACTCACTTCACAGCGTAGAATCAAACTGAGCTGTTATATGGAATATGACAAATTTTAACAAAAATAATAAAACACAAAATAGGTACGTTTGTTACTCATTTATTTTTAGACTTTGAACTATGATATAAGTATGTATATTGTATACGATATTATGATATTAGTACTTTTCTTTTAATATATCGATACTGTCCAGTTTGCCAATTTACCCGAATTTACCTGAGCTCTCAGTTTGACTCTGGATTCGGTAGCTAGTGCAGTGAGTGGTGTAGTCAGCTAAGTAATTGACTCTATTTTTTAAAAGCGGGTTGATCCGATCACCAATCCGAACAAATGATCGTGGTCTAATCGAAAAAAGATCGACTACAAAACTGGAGTGTTGGGCGCCCCCTTTGCCGTAGCATATCTCACGCGAAGAAAAAAAGTTTCTCGATCGAGATTTGCAAATTAAACAACAGTTTGAGATTTTGTTTGTTTATATACGCCCCATAGTTGAAAAATAAATTTAAAAGTAGAAAATGAAAAGGTATCCGGAGCACTGTATTTTTACGTCTCTAAAACAACATTTGGTTTATATTTAAATTAATTTTCAGTAAGAATAATAATAAAATCATGACTACGATAGCAAAACATTGATGATTAAGGGAGGAGGGCCTGTTTTTCACACAAAATAATGCAAAAAAAAAAAGTTATGGTCTCTCTCTTTCTCTCTTTTGATTTATAAATATTCTATTAAATGGTATATTTTTAGTTTCTAGTACAGAAAGAGACAGTAGCTCGATCTATTAAGAGCATAATTTCATAATTTGTTATTGCTTTTTATTATTATTAGAATAAGATATTAGAGCCTTTCAGGTTTTTAAGTTTTTTTTTTTTTTTTTTTTTTTTTCATTTTAATAACGCCCCTCTTTGGGGCGCAGAGGGGCGCCAGCTCAGGGGGGCGCACTCCGCAATCGCGGAGTAGCTCTTATGGCCAATCCAACCCTGACAGTACTTATAATATTAACCATGTTTAATAACGCATTTATATTTCATTGCTAGCTTAATTATTTATCCTGTTCTTATTCAGCATCAGTTATGGTATAAGTGTAGCAAAATTTCGTAATTTAATCTTCCCATAAATTAGAAACCAATAATTACTCCGGTCAAATCAGCGTTGATTTTTGAGTATGTGAGGTTATTAGACAAGTTTTTTTTTTCTGGTGTTCTATGCATATAAATAAAACTTATAAAAAATATTAATTTATTTTATATATATATTAAATAATATATTTATACTTTTATTATTATTAAATAATTTTGTCTTTTTATTTAATTTTGCATTAATAATAAATTTAATTATAATATAATAATGTTATAATTATATGAAATAATTATAATTATTTAGTTTCAATTTTAATTTTTTGTTATTTAAATTTCCTTTCTTTTATTATAAAAAATATATACGTATAGTACATTTGTGTCGCTAATGGAAAGAATAAATAATAAACCTCTAAATTTATGTGCAATCAAAATTTAAAATATGAACAAATACGCAAATGGATATAGAGACAGAAAATAATGATAATAAAATTAATAGATTCCAAATAAACAAAAAATAATAATGATAAAAATACAATCACAATTGAAAATAATGTGCAATTAATTACCTCCTCCACTATAAGATGTCTGATCTCGATATTTTTACAATCCGCAGTTTTTACCAAAATAATAATTTTTTTTTTTTACCTTTAAAAACATTTTTAATTATTTCCAGTAAAGTTTTTATTAGACAGATAACTAAAAATCACGTATCTTTGAAATTTGTAAGTTGAACCCCTTAATGTGACGTCATTCAAAAATCAACGTTACAAAAACTACTACAACAAAAATACACAGACCTCTGGGTCCTTCTGTTTAACGACGTCATCATAAAGCCAACTATTGGGTCTTATGCAAGCAAAATAGCACAATAATTGTATATTTTGCTTTTTGACTATTTTTATATCTATTAGTATTTAGTATTAGTATTTACATATGACTTTATTATGTATTTTTCATTGAATAACATTGTCTATACTGAATCACTTTTAATTACTTTCTTTAATATTATTAATAACGTCCACGCTCTAAATTTAATTTTATAACCATTTATGCTTGTTTATTACGAAAACTATGAATATTGTATTTGAAATAATAATTAAATAAATGAAAATTTAATTAATAAATATAGTTCTTCACTCAAAAATAAAATTTTACAGCATAATTTAATGGATATTAAAGTACTAGTTAAAATAATGTGATGTAAAATTTTTCGGTCCTTTTTGGTTATAAAATAAGAAAAGAAGTATTTAGAATGTAATATATATTATAATCTTTTTAGTGTAAATAAAAAGTTATATTATTATTATTATTTTTCAATATTTTATAAAAGATTTACTTTGAGTTCGTATTACATTACATCAAACATATATGATAGTCTATACCATCAACACTTCGTAACTTTAATAATAATACATTATTTAAAAACCTATTGAAAATTGTTTTAATTTATAAAGAAATTTCTACTTTATCCGAATACTTTGACCGTAACCTAAAAATTGATGAACGTATGTTTACCACACACACTCAAATTTGGAACATTTTACCATTTAGAGTATACTCTAAATTCAATGATTTTACTGACTAAATTATCACGTCTTGCATAAAACAGTTAGGGCTGTAAAAAGATGAGACTGTAAACTCTGTTAATGTTCCTAGAAATATACTAAATATTCTATTATAGTAATTAATAATTATGTTACTTGTAAAAAACGACTTGCATGACCAACGCTTGTTGTAACTATGTTATGTTATTATGAACAATGAACTACCTGGGTCAATAAAATGTATTATTTTTTTCTCTAGTAATATTTCTTTAGTTATTATATTATAAATTATGAATAAAAACGTACAAGATACAAGAATTTGTCTACCTGATAGAAATCATAAATGATAAAAATTTATTTATAGTAATATTACTACTAATAAATTAGGAAAGCAAATTAGAAATTGGTTTAAGAGACTGAGGTATTCGGTATTAAACAATAATAATACAACAATATTATTATTAAAAACTATAACTGAAATACAATTGTCACAATGCAGAATATTTAAGTATAAAAATTTGAAATGTTACTTTCATAACGTTCAGAACTTTTCATGGGTTCTTATTATTTAATCTTTTGTACTATGATATTATAGTATTTTGAAAATAAAAATGTTTAAAATATACTAATTGTAAATAAAATTTATATATATATATATATATATATTTTAATTTTATTTAAATATTTCTAATATTTAATTTACTAATTTTCTTTTTATTTAGATGTGTTGTATTGATCGTTTATTGTTTAATTATTTTGTTTTATTATTAAAGTTTTATTATTTTAATATAAAAAATGTATATAAATAATGACTAACTAATGGAAAGCTTCAACGATAAATAGTTGTAATGAAAGGTTGGAATAAAAAATTGTATAAAAAGAATAGAACTGAGAAAAACATCAGCATTTATATCACAAAACACTTGATGGGACTTACATACATATAACTTTAGTTTGTTTTAAAACCCAACTGTATAGCTATCCGTAGCAGTGATTTTTCAATTTATGTAACCCACACAACATTTTCATACTATAATTTGTGCATGTTTCAGACGTCCGAAACATGAATAGTCACGCAAATTGCATACTTTACACTATTTGCATGCTCTCTTGTGGGGATACATTAACATTCTGGTAAAAATTGTCATCAGTTTTGAAGATCATTTTGTTTTTATTCATTAAAGAGCACATGTTGTATTATGTGGTCAATGGCTTTAACATAAATAGAAAGAATAAATAAAACCAAATTATAGTATTATTAGTTAAATGTAAATATTAATTTTATTTTTCCATAAACAAATATATTTGGAGTTAAATAGGTATTTTATAACCATTATTTCATTATTTAGTATACATTCCAAAATATTTAGTTCTTATTTGTCCAGTTGCCAACAAGCACAACTGTTAGTAAAATTAAAGGCATTAAACACTTTGAAACATAAATCTTGTCCATACAGTATCCTAACATAACTCAAACTAAACTTTAATTTATTCAGAGTCATTGATTTATAAATTATTTTCTATTAAAATTAACATATGTGGACCATGACGTCAAAGCTCGTATTTTTCACGTGCGTGGACAAGGCGAGCAGTGATGTCATGTCATATCCACATCCCCTATTTCAAAAAAAAAAAAAAAAAAAAAAAAAAAAAAAAAAATTGAACCTGACCGAAACAACATTAATTTTCAGGTGTTTTCATTGTATGGACAAAATTTTGACCATCGTGTTCTATTCCTTTAACATAAATTTATATCATTTGGACAAATAATAGCTAAATATTTTGTAATTAATAATACAATAAAATTGTAATAAGATAGTATATTTATTTACAAATATATTTATATTTTAATTAATAACATATCAATTAAGATTAATTAGAAATTTAATTATATAACTTTAGCATAAATATGCAATAAAAATTATATGATATTATGTATTTTAGTATTTTATCATCAAAGTTTTAAATTTAACAATGTTTGTTGTAACAATGTTATGTTACTATGAACTGCTTGGGTCAATAAAATGTCATATATTTTTCTCTTTACTACTATTTAATTAATAATATAAATTATAAATAAAAAACCAATATAATATACAAGTATTTGTCTACCTGATAGAAAACATAAATGACAAAAAGTTATATAATAGTAATATATTTAGGATTATTAGGAAAGCAAATTAGAAATTGGTTAAAGAGGCTATTTTTATTGAACAATAATAATAATAATACAACAATATTACTAAAAAATATAACTGAAATATAGAACTGAATAAGAATATTTCAGTATATGATTTTGAAATGTCACTTTCATAACGCGTTATGTTGCAGTCTTAATATTTATTTATTTAAAATTTTTAATTATGATAATATATTTTGAAAATAAAATATTTACATATTTATAATTTTTAAATAAAATTTATATAATATTTTATTAATTATTTTATTTAATACTTTTTTAATAATTAAATTATTATTTTCTTTATATAGATTTGTCACGTCTGTTTATCGTTAAATATTTGTTTTGTTATTAAATTTAATTATTTTTAATGTTAAAAAAGTGTATATAAATATTTGACTAGCTGATAGAAAGCAATATCTATAATGATGTAAATATTTAAAAATTAGAAAAGCATGATATGTGTTAGATCGTGAAGCATTAATGAAAAATAAAGTTTAAAAGTATTTTAGATAGAAAAAATATAAAATAATATTTTACAACTAAAACATTACAAGTAAAAAGGATAGTAAAATAGACTAATACAGAATATTGAAAATGTAAGATTTTCAAATGTTACGTTCCGTATAAAATTCCTTATGTTGCATTCGTTAGGATGTCGTCATCTGATGATCATGGATCTTGATTATGTAAGTCATACGCAGTTCGGAAAGATTAAAATATGTAAAATAATGCTGCACTTCTATATATTTGTAGCATAAATTATGATAAATTATAACTGCATCAATAATTATGCTAATTAAAGAAATACTTGTGCTTTGTAATATATATAGTTAAAACTATAAATTTATTGTAAGTATAAAGTTGGAGATTAGATTATGCTATATTGAACCAGTTGTGTTAATAAAAGAAGATTTAGCATTTAAATAACATCTGTGTCACACACACACATGGGATGTGTGCATCATATTAAAGATGACGCCATGTTGGATCACTTTTACTACATAGGCTGGTATAGGAAATTTACACATTTTGAAAGTTTAAATATACTTCGCAATATTTTTGAGAGCATTGATGGTGTTAGTATGATGAATTAGTTACAACTAATTAGTATTTAAACTCAAGCCTATGAGAAAAATTAACATAAAATAAATTTAACGGATTCGCCAAACAAAATAACGGAACATCAAGTTTTTGTGACGTATAATTTTAGAGTATCCTGACAGCACGATTTCGTAAGAAGTCTTGCATAATTATGGGAGGACTCGCGGGTATAGCGCACTTACCTTGTGCGGTGCCCGAAATTTCTATATAGTCACTTGTTCAGTTTAACGTCAGTTTTATACCAAAATAGACAAGTGTTATTATTATTTGTTTTTGTAACTATCATTTTTCAACTATTTTATGACATCTCAATCAAATGAAATTCATATTATTTCCATGGATTTTCAATAAATTGATGTTAAATATTTATAAAATTTAGTAAAAACCATTTCATTTGATGTATATATTAACAAAGTCCATGACATTATATAAATTTATAATTACTTCGTTCAAATAAACGTTGATTTTTAAGTATGTGCTAGGTTATAAGACATATTTTTTTGTTCCAATACCAATATTTATATGATCCAGTAAATAATATAATATATACTTTTATTATTAAGAAATAAAAAAAAATCTTTTTATTTATATTTTTGCAATAATAAATAATTGTTTTATTATTAAAAATTTCTTATATTTATTATAAAAATACATTTGCATTAGTATAAGAAATTTTTGCTGTCTTTAGATTCAATATGTACAAATAAAAATACTCTCTTCGTTCTTTGCATATTATTTGGAACCTGTTATGTATCACTGCTATTATTTGTTTCTTTCTTATGATTATTTTTCACTCTGATGACGTATGACCACTCGATTTCGGTAATTTAAGTTACTTGCCTTATCTTAGATTTTATTCTTTAAGACAGTTTGTTTACATTTGTATTTTCCAGTGAGTAAAACGGCCTCTTAAGTAATAAAATTGTTATAATCAAAACACTTGATGCGTTTAACTAAATAACTTAAGCCTGTCTTAAATATTAACTGTATAGCTCAGTAGCAGTGATCAAAAAATTCAATTTATGCAACCTTCACAACCTTTTTTTTTTACTAATTTTTGCATGTTTCTGACGTCAGAAACATGAATAGTCACTCAAATCGCATACTTTACAGTAATTTCACGCTCTCTCTTGGCCCTCGTGGGGCTACATAATCATTCTGGAAAAAATTGTTATCAGTTTTGAAGATTTCATTTTGTGTTTATTCATTAAAGAGCACATATGTTGTATTATGTCGTCTATGGCTTTAACATAAATGAAAAGAATAAATAAAATCATATTGTAACATTATTGGTTAAAAATAAACGTAATATTTATTTTCAACAATTTTTAACAGTTATATTTGTAGTGAAATATGTGTATTTTATTACTTTCATTATTTAGTATACATTCCAAAATATTTAGTTCTTATTTGTTCAGTTGCCAACATGCAAAACTGATAGAAAGTAAAATTAAAAGAAAAAACGATGAAAAAAAATCTTTTCGATACAACATCCTAACATACCCAAAAATAAACGGTGATTTATTCAGAGTCATATTGATTTATAAATTATTTTCTATTAAAATTAGCATAATATGTGGATCATGACGTCACAGCTCGCTTGTTTTACGCGCGCGTGGACTAGGTGAGCAGTGGTGTCATGTCCACATCCGCTATATCTCAAAAAAAAAAAAAAAAAAAAAAAGAAAAGAAAAAGAAAGAAAGAAAATAAAGAAAAGAAAAGAAACATTGAATTTCAGGTATGTTGGGACATTTTATGAACAAAATTTTTGTAACGTGTTCTATGCCTTCAACATAGTTTTATATCAATTGAACAAATAATAGCTAAATATTTTGTAATTAATAATATAATAACATTGTGATTAAAAAATACATATTTAACTACAAATATATTTATATATAAATTAATAAAAAGTAATAACATATCCAATTAAGACTAATTAATATATTTATTATAAATATCATAAATATGCAAAAAATTAGACGATATTATTTTTTCTTTTGCGTACGATTTTAGTATTTTAGAATGAAAATTTCAATTTAAAATAATTTTGTAAATAAAATATTTAAATATAAAATATTATTATATAATTTAAATTTTATTTTTTATTATTTATAAATATTTTCTTTTAATAAAGCTTTGGTAATCATAAAATATTTGTTAAAATATTATACAATTAAATTTAATATAAAAAAAATGTATATAATTAGTTGACTAGCTGGCAGAAATTATAAATGAAAAACGATTAAATATAGTCAAAAATTAAAATTCCAAGAGTCGAGAAGTTAGTAAATCTGGCATCTGGCTAAGGTATAAATCTGCGTTGAAAAAATGACAATGAAATACATTAAAAAAAAAAAAAAAAAAAAAAAAATCCAAAGTGAAAACAGTGAAGTCATTGAGATACAATTTAAATATTAATCCTAAAAATTATGTTTAATACCTGATGATAACCTAAACTAAGATTTAACAGATTTTGATATTTTTGACATAAGTAATTGTCACCGTTAAAATTTTTGATTCCAAATAATAATTTCTTAAATATAATTAAATATTAACTTCACACTTACAAATTAAGGCTAAGTTGCCCGATTAATAATAACTAAATAATAACTAGCTAATAACTAAGCTAATAACTAAGCTAATAACTAGCTAATAACTAAGCTAATAACTAGCTAATAACTCAAGATAGCTCCTATAAGCGCAATATTAAATTCTTTACTTTTTATTGGAGCTCAGCTTCTATGTTAATGTAGTTTCGGATAACATTAAGTTCTGATTTTACACGGTGTATCCGCATGACATCATTTATAATGCGCTTCGACGCCATACCGGTTCAATGAACAAAATTGCTCAACATACACGACAAACTTTACGTTGGCTGTTTTCTTTGGGAAATCGGTTTATTTTTTGTTACTGATATTTTTGTCATAGACTTGAAGTACTAATTAAACCGATAAACATCATCAATACTCTCAATAATATTGCTAAGTGTGTTTAAACCAGCAAAATGTGTCATTATTCTTTAACGAGTGATTCAACATGGCGTTAAGTTAAACATGAATGCACACATCCTATATTATATTATGTGTGCATGTGTATGCAGTATGCACTCAGAATATGTGTGTATATTGCGTTACTTAAGTAACGAATCCTTAAGATATACACTTTTAAGTTATAAAGAGCAGCTAAAATAATGCATTTTAGTAAATTATTAACAATAGCTATTTTACGTGTTTTTAATTTGTTATTGTTGTTGTTGATTTTAGTGATTTTAATTTAAAATAGCTATTGTTAATAATTTAACAAAATGCTTTTTTTTAGCTGCTCATCATAACTTAAAAGTGATTATCTTAAATAACTTAGGTTTCGTAACTATAAAGTAATGCACCAATTTTTAGAGTGTGTGTTACACAGACAAATCTTGTTTTTGTTTTGGGAAATTGGTTAGTTTTTTGATGCTGTTATTTTACTTATATACTTTAGATACTAATTCAAACTATTATCAACAATTATGCTCTCAAAAATATTGTATAGTATTTTTAATCTTTTCAAAATGAGTTCTTTTCTTATTCCAGCCTATGTATCCAGCATATGAAGACGATTTTAAATTTACTAAATTTAATATAGATTAACTTTTCATCAAATACAAATAGCAAATGATTAATTAGGCAGCGAAAGAATAATAATTAATAATATATAAAAAAACAACTCAAATTTTAAAAGTAATAACGATAAAAAAATAGTTGCAATTGAAAATATAAAGCAATTAATAGGGTGTATGCGGATGACGTCATATTTAATGCGCTAGGACAACATACTGTAGTAGTGAATAACATTGCTCAGCATAGGACAAACTTCATTGAAGCCAATTTTCTTTTGGAAATTGGTTAATTTTTTGTTATTGTTATTTTTCTCAAATACTTGAGATACTCTAATTCAACATATTTACAGTATCATTGCTCAAAAATATTGCAAAGTGCATGGTTTTAAACTGAGTCAAAATGTGCATGCCTCCCATGTTATTGAGTTAGGATGCATTCTTATAATTTATTTATTTAAAAATTTTAACTACCGATGATAATATAGTTATTTGAAAATAAAAGCGAATAATATTTATAATTTTTAAATAAAATTTATATGATATTTTATTTAATATTTTAATTAATTTTCTTCATATTTAGATTTGTTACCTCTGTTTATCTTTAAATATTTGTTTTGTTATTAAATTTAATTAATTTTAATGTTAAAAAATTGTATATAAATATTTGACTAGCTGATAGAAAGCAATATCAATAATGATGTAAATAATTAAAAATTAGAAAAGCATAATGATATATGTGTTGGATTGTGAAGCGATAATGAAAAATAAAGTTCATAAGTATTTTAGATAGAAAAAATATAAAATAATATTTTACAACTTAAACATTACAAGTAAAAACGGTAGTTAAATAGACTTATACAGAATATTGAAAATGTAAGATTTTCAAATGTTACGTTCCGTATAAAATTCCTTATGTTGCATTCGTTAGGATGTCGTCATCTGATGATCATGGATCTTGATTATATAAGTCATACGCAGTTCGGAAAGATTAAAATATGTAATTAATGCTGCACTTCTATATATTTGCAGCATAAATGATGCTTAATTATAACTGCATCAATAATTATGCTAAACAATGAAATATTTGTGCTTTGTAATATGTTATATAGTTAAAACTATATAAATTAATATTGTAAGTATAAAGTTGGAGATTAGATTATGCTATATTCAACCAGTTGTGTTAAAAAAAGAAGATTTAGGTTTTGTGATTAGAAAATACATATTTAACTACAAATATATTTATATATAAATTAATAAGTAATAACATATGCAATTAAGACTAATTAATATATTTATTATAAACATGCAATAAAAATTAAACGATATTATTTTTTCTTTTGCATACGATTTTAGTATTTTAGAATGAAAATTTTCAATTTAAAATAATATTAACAAAAACTCTTTGCAAAAAATTTTGCAATCAGCAAAAAAAAAATAATAATAATAATAATAATAATTGTAATAATAACAATCAAATAAACACTAACCTCTATAGTTATTATTCGAAGAACAATATAAATCAATTACTATATAAGCCAATGCAATTAAAACAAATAAAAACTTTTGAGTAAAATTTTAAATGGCTCGAAATAAAGACACATCCACCCACTTCACTTGCGGAAGAAAAACTAAACGTCAGTGAAATGAGTCAAGGTGAATATTGGACTTTGATTTTTTATTTTTTTTATTTTTTTTTTTTTCCCCCATTTCTAGATTTCTAGATACCATACATCAAATACATACATAAAAAGATAATAATAATAATAGATAACATTTTGTACTTACGAGAATAACAATTTATTATTCAATAAATGCAAATGCAAAAGTTTCAATATTTTTGCAACTCTTTTGCTTTAATGATTTTTATTGTAAATATTATTTAGAATCTGAATTGATTAGTGGTATAATGAGGAGATATATTATATTATTCATTATAATAATCTACAAATTATCACAATAAAATATAAAAAATCACCATATCGAAGCACTATATCCATTATCCACTCACTTCACAGCGTAGAATCAAACTGAGCTGTTATATGGAATATGACAAATTTTAACAAAAATAATAAAACACAAAATAGGTACGTTTGTTACTCATTTATTTTTAGACTTTGAACTATGATATAAGTATGTATATTGTATACGATATTATGATATTAGTACTTTTCTTTTAATATATCTATACTGTCCAGTTTGCCAATTTACCTGAATTTACCTGAGCTCTCAGTTTGACTCTGGATTCGGTAGCTAGTGCAGTGAGTGGTGTAGTTAGCTAAGTAATTGACTCTATTTTTTAAAAGCGGGTTGATCCGATCACCAATCCGATCAAATGATCGTGGTCTAATCAAAAAAAGATCGACTACAAAACTGGAGTGTTGGGCGCCCCCTTTGCCGTAGTATATCTCACGCGAAGAAAAAAAGTTTCTCGATCGAGATTTGCAAATTAAACAACAGTTTGAGATTTTGTTTGTTTATATACGCCTCATAGTTGAAAAATAAATATAAAAGTAGAAAATAAAAAGGTATCCGGAGCACTGTATTTTTACGTCTCTAAAACAACATTTGGTTTATATTTAAATTAATTTTCAGTAAGAATAATAATAAAATCATGACTACGATAGCAAAACATTGATGATTAAGGGAGGGGGGCCTGTTTTTCACACAAAATAATGCAAAAAAAAAAAAGAAAAAGTTATGGTCTTTCTCTTTCTCTCTTTTGATTTATAAATATTCTATTAAATGGTATATTTTTAGTTTCTAGTACAGAAAGAGACAGTGGCTCGATCTATTAAGAGCATAATTTCATAATTTGTTATTTTTTTTTATTATTATTAGAATAAGATATTAGAGCCTTTCAGGTTTCTAAGTTTTTTTTTTTTTTTTTTTTTTTTTCATTTTAATAACGCCCCTCTTTGGGGCGCAGAGGGGCGCCAGCTCAGGGGGGCGCACTCCGCAATCGCGGAGTAGCTCTTATGGCCAATCCAACCCTGACAGTACTTATAATATTAACCATGTTTAATAACGCATTTATATTTCATTGCTAGCTTAATTATTTATCCTGTTCTTATTCAGCATCAGTTATGGTATAAGTGTAGCAAAATTTCGTAATTTAATCTTCCCATAAATTAGAAACCAATAATTACTCCGGTCAAATCAGCGTTGATTTTTGAGTATGTGAGGTTATTAGACAAGTTTTTTTTTTCTGGTGTTCTATGCATATAAATAAAACTTATAAAAAATATTAATTTATTTTATATATATATTAAATAATATATTTATACTTTTATTATTATTAAATAATTTTGTCTTTTTATTTAATTTTGCATTAATAATAAATTTAATTATAATATAATAATGTTATAATTATATGAAATAATTATAATTATTTAGTTTCAATTTTAATTTTTTGTTATTTAAATTTCCTTTCTTTTATTATAAAAAATATATACGTATAGTACATTTGTGTCGCTAATGGAAAGAATAAATAATAAACCTCTAAATTTATGTGCAATCAAAATTTAAAATATGAACAAATACGCAAATGGATATAGAGACAGAAAATAATGATAATAAAATTAATAGATTCCAAATAAACAAAAAATAATAATGATAAAAATACAATCACAATTGAAAATAATGTGCAATTAATTACCTCCTCCACTATAAGATGTCTGATCTCGATATTTTTACAATCCGCAGTTTTTACCAAAATAATAATTTTTTTTTTTTACCTTTAAAAACATTTTTAATTATTTCCAGTAAAGTTTTTATTAGACAGATAACTAAAAATCACGTATCTTTGAAATTTGTAAGTTGAACCCCTTAATGTGACGTCATTCAAAAATCAACGTTACAAAAACTACTACAACAAAAATACACAGCTAGACCTCTGGGTCCTTCTGTTTAACGACGTCATCATAAAGCCAACTATTGGGTCTTATGCAAGCAAAATAGCACAATAATTGTATATTTTGCTTTTTGACTATTTTTATATCTATTAGTATTTAGTATTAGTATTTACATATGACTTTATTATGTATTTTTCATTGAATAACATTGTCTATACTGAATCACTTAATTACTTTCTTTAATATTATTAATAACGTCCACGCTCTAAATTTAATTTTATAACCATTTATGCTTGTTTATTACGAAAACTATGAATATTGTATTTGAAATAATAATTAAATAAATGAAAATTTAATTAATAAATATAGTTCTTCACTCAAAAATAAAATTTTACAGCATAATTTAATGGATATTAAAGTACTAGTTAAAATAATGTGATGTAAAATTTTTCGGTCCTTTTTGGTTATAAAATAAGAAAAGAAGTATTTATAATGTAATATATATTATAATCTTTTTAGTGTAAATAAAAAGTTATATTATTATTATTATTTTTCAATATTTTATAAAAGCTAGATTTACTTGAGTTCGTATTACATTACATCAAACATATATGATAGTCTATACCATCAACACTTCGTAACTTTAATAATAATACATTATTTAAAAACCTATTGAAAATTGTTTTAATTTATAAATTTATAATTCGGATAACATTAAGTTCTGGATTTTACACGGTGTATCCGCATGACATCATTTATAATGCGCTTCGACGCCGCATACTGGTTCAATGAACAAAATTGCTCAACATAGGACAAACATTAAGTTGGCTGTTTTCTTTGGGAAATCGGTTTATTTTTTGTTACTGATATTTTTGTCACAGACTTGAAGTACTAATTTAACATATAAACAGCATGCAAAATGTGTCATTATACTTTAACGAGTGATTCAACATGGCGTTAAGTTAAACATGAATGCTCACAAGCCTATATTATATATATTATATTATGTGTGCAAGTGTATGCAGTATGCACTCAGAATATGTGTGTATGCGTTACTTAAGTATCGA
Source organism: Ecdyonurus torrentis (assembly GCA_949318235.1). Lineage (NCBI taxonomy): Eukaryota > Metazoa > Arthropoda > Insecta > Ephemeroptera > Heptageniidae > Ecdyonurus > Ecdyonurus torrentis. Next base: position 11,933,280 of record OX439127.1, on the reverse strand, counting down.
ATCCTTACTTATATTTAAGATAAAATATACACTTTTAAGTTATAAAGAGCAGCTAAAATAATGCATTTTAGTAAATTATTAACAATAGCTATTTTACGTATTTTTAATTTATTGTTATTTGTTGTTGTTGTTTTTAGTGATTTTAATTTAAAATAGCTATTGTAAATAATTTAACAAAATGCTTTTTTTTTTAGCTGCTCATCATAATAATAAAATTATTTATTTAATTTTCATGATATATGTTGATGTTATACTAACAAAAAATGTAACTGACTGTACTGTTACACAGTTGGGTTAAATTGAGAGGTTGTACGCCTGATTTCGCCCAAATAAAAAAGCCGTTAATTATTATTATTATTATTATTATTATTATAACTTAAAAGTGATTATCTTAAATAACTTAGGTTTCGTAACTATAAAGTAATGCACCAATTTTTAGAGTGTGTGTTACACAGACAAATCTTGTTTTTGTTTTGGGAAATTGGTTAGTTTTTTGATGCTGTTATTTTACTTATATACTTTAGATACTAATTCAAATTATATTATCAACAATTATGCACTCAAAAATATTGTATAGTATTTTTAATCTTTTCAAAATGAGTTCTTTTCTTATTCCAGCCTATGTATCCAGCATATGAAGACGATTTTAAATTTACTAAATTTAATATAGATTAACTTTTCATCAAATACAAATAGCAAATGATTAATTAGGCAGCGAAAGAATAATAATTAATAATATATAAAAAACTCAAATTTTAAAAGTAATAACGATAAAAAATAGTTGCAATTGAAAATATAAAGCAATTAATAGGGTGTATGCGGATGACGTCATATTTAATGCGCTAGGACGACATACTGTAGTAATGAATAACATTGCTCAGCATAGGACAAACTTCATTGAAGCCAATTTTCTTTTTGAAATTGGTTAATTTTTTGTTATTGTTATTTTTCTCAAATACTTGAGATACTCTAATTCAACATATTTACAGCATCATTGCTCTCAAAAATATTGCAAAGTGCATGGTTTTAAACTGACAAGTGAGTCAAAATGTACATGCCTTCCATGTTATTGAGTTAGTTTGCATTCTTATAATTTATTTATTTAAAAAATTTAACTACCGATGATAATATAGTTATTTGAAAATAAAAGTGAATAATATTTATAGTTTTTAAATAAAATTTATATGATATTTTATTTAATATTTTAATTATATTTTCTTCATATTTAGATTTGTTACCTCTGTTTATCTTTAAATATTTGTTTTGTTATTAAATATTATTATTTTTAATGTTAAAAAATTGTATATAAATTTTGACTAGCTGATAGAAAGCAATATCAATAATGATGTAAATAATTAAAAATTAGAAAAGCATGATATATGTGTTTTAGATTGTGAAGCGATAATGAAAAATAAAGTTCATAAGTATATTAGATAGAAAAAATATAAAATATTATTTTACAACTAAAACATTACAAGTAAAAACGATAGTTAAATAGACTAATACTGAATATTGAAAATGTAAGCTTTTCAAATGTTACGTTCCGTATAAAATTCCTTATGTTGCATTCGTTAGGATGTCGTCATCTGATGATCATGGATCTTGATTATATAAGTCATACGCAGTTCGGAAAGATTAAAATATGTAATTAATGCTGCACTTCTATATATTTGCAGCATAAATGATGCTTAATTATAACTGCATCAATAATTATGCTAAACAATGAAATATTTGTGCTTTGTAATATATATAGTTAAAACTATATAAATTTATTGTAAGTATAAAGTTGGAGATTAGATTATGCTATATTGAACCAGTTGTGTTAAAAAAAGAAGATTTAGCATTTAAATAACATCTGTGTCACACACACACATGGGATGTGTGCATCATATTAAAGATGACGCCATGTTGGATCACTTTTACTACATAGGCTGGTATAGGAAATTTAAACATTTTGAAAGTTTAAGTATACTTCGCAATATTTTTGAGAGCATTGATGGTGTTAGTATGATGAATTAGTTACAACTAATTAGTATTTAAACTCAAGCCTATGAGAAAAATTAACATAAAATAAATTTAACGGATTCGCCAAAAAAAATAACGGAACATCAAGTTTTTATGACGTATAATTTTAGAGTATCCTGACAGCACGATTTCGTAAGAAGTCTTGCATAATTATGGGAGGACTCGCGGGTATAGCGCACTTACCTTGTGCGGTGCCCGAAATTTCTATATAGTCACTTGTTCAGTTTAACGTCAGTTTTATACCAAAATAGACAAGTGTTATTATTATTTGTTTTTGTAACTATCATTTTTCAACTATTTTATGACATCTCAATCAAATGAAATTCATATTATTTCCATGGATTTTCAATAAATTGATGTTAAATATTTATAAAATTTAGTAAAAACCATTTCATTTGATGTATATATTAACAAAGTCCATGACATTATATAAATTTATAATTACTTCGTTCAAATAAACGTTGATTTTTAAGTATGTGCTAGGTTATAAGACATATTTTTTTGTTCCAATACCAATATTTATATGATCCAGTAAATAATATAATATATACTTTTATTATTAAGAAATAAAAAAAAATCTTTTTATTTATATTTTTGCAATAATAAATAATTGTTTTATTATTAAAAATTTCTTATATTTATTATAAAAATACATTTGCATTAGTATAAGAAATTTTTGCTGTCTTTAGATTCAATATGTACAAATAAAAATACTCTCTTCGTTCTTTGCATATTATTTGGAACCTGTTATGTATCACTGCTATTATTTGTTTCTTATGATTATTTTTCACTCTGATGACGTATGACCACTCGATTTCGGTAATTTAAGTTACTTGCCTTATCTTAGATTTTATTCTTTAAGACAGTTTGTTTACATTTGTATTTTCCAGTGAGTAAAACGGCCTCTTAAGTAATAAAATTGTTATAATCAAAACACTTGATGCGTTTAACTAAATAACTTAAGCCTGTCTTAAATATTAACTGTATAGCTCAGTAGCAGTGATCAAAAAATTCAATTTATGCAACCTTCACAACCTTTTTTTTTTTACTAATTTTTGCATGTTTCTGACGTCAGAAACATGAATAGTCACTCAAATCGCATACTTTACAGTAATTTCACGCTCTCTCTTGGCCCTCGTGGGGCTACATAATCATTCTGGAAAAAATTGTTATCAGTTTTGAAGATTTCATTTTGTGTTTATTCATTAAAGAGCACATATGTTGTATTATGTCGTCTATGGCTTTAACATAAATGAAAAGAATAAATAAAATCATATTGTAACATTATTGGTTAAAAATAAACGTAATATTTATTTTCAACAATTTTTAACAGTTATATTTGTAGTGAAATATGTGTATTTTATTACTTTCATTATTTAGTATACATTCCAAAATATTTAGTTCTTATTTGTTCAGTTGCCAACATGCAAAACTGATAGAAAGTAAAATTAAAAGAAAAAACGATGAAAAAAAATCTTTTCGATACAACATCCTAACATACCCAAAAATAAACGGTGATTTATTCAGAGTCATATTGATTTATAAATTATTTTCTATTAAAATTAGCATAATATGTGGATCATGACGTCACAGCTCGCTTGTTTTACGCGCGCGTGGACTAGGTGAGCAGTGGTGTCATGTCCACATCCGGTATTTCTCAAAAAAAAAAAAAAAAAAAAAAAAAGAAAAGAAAAGAAAAGAAAAGAAAAGAAAAGAAAAGAATAGAAAAGAAAAGAAAAGAAAAGAAAAGAAAAGAAAAGAAAAGAAAAGAAAAGAAAAGAAAAGAAAAGAAAAGAAAAGAAAAGAAAAGAAAAGAAAAGAAAAGAAAAGAAACATTGAATTTCAGGTATGTTGGAACATTTTATGAACAAAATTTTTGTAACGTGTTCTATGCCTTCAACATAGTTTTATATCAATTGAACAAATAATAGCTAAATATTTTGTAATTAATAATATAATAACATTGTGATTAAAAAATACATATTTAACTACAAATAAATTTATATATAAATTAATAAAAAGTAATAACATATCCAATTAAGACTAATTAATATATTTATTATAAATATCATATATGCAATAAAAATTAGACGATATTATTTTTTCTTTTGCGTACGATTTTAGTATTTTAGAATGAAAAATTTCAATTTAAAATAATTTTGTAAATAAAATATTTAAATATATAATATTATTATATAATTTAAATTTTATTTTTTATTATTTATAAATATTTTCTTTTAATAAAGCTTTGGTATTCATAAAATATTTGTTAAAATATTATACAATTAAATTTAATATAAAAAAAATGTATATAATTAGTTGTCTAGCTGACAGAAATTATAAATGAAAAACGATTAAATATAGTCAAAAATTAAAATTCCAAGAGTCGAGAAGTTAGTAAATCTGGCTAATCCAAAGTGAAAACAGTGAAGTCATTGAGATACAATTTAAATATTAATTCTAAAAATTATGTTTAATACCTGATATCCTAATCTAAGATTTAACAGATTTTGATATTTTTGACATAAGTAATTGTCACCGTTAAAATTTTTGATTCCAAATAATAATTTCTTAAATATAATTAAATATTAACTTCACACTTACAAATGGACCATTATTTTTTTTACGTATGTAGTGTTTCTCTCTCTCTCTCTCTCTCTCTCTCTCTCTCTCTCTCTGTCTCTGTCAATATTATAACTATGTATATGTCTACCGCTCTCTTATTTCTGTCACTCTTAATTTCTAGAAGTAAATTTATAAAAATACAAATAAAAAGTGAAAATAAAAAACAAGTCAAATAGAAAAACGACTGTATAAAAATTATCGGAACACCCCTTTCTATTTTTACAATCTCTCTTGAGAATATGAATATTTATATATAGATAAGGTTAAAATTGTTATTTGATTTTATAATAAAATGAACCATGTCGTAACATCAGGTACATTATTTACAAACTTTTTTTTTTTTTTTTTCTGTCTATGGTCCCAAGACAATTATAGATCGTTATGGTGCGGTGTATAGTGTAGAGAATTTCATTGAAAAGTAATAAATAAAAAAATAGCAAGCAGTTGTAGTATAGGCACTAGGCAGGCATATAGACAGGGCAAGCATGAAGTCGACTTGGGAGTAGTTGTTAGTGATAAATTTGATTTGACAGGAACACAAAGAAATCAATCAAGTTCCAATACAATTCAATTGATATTATAATATATTTATAAATATATTTTATATAATATAACCTTTTTTTATTATTATATAGTTTACTTTACTGTTTCATGTAAGGTATACTATACTATAGGAATACAAAGTAGTTGTAAGTTTAAAGCTAAACATGTCCTACGGTCATTGCAATAAAAAATGAAATTCTATTGGCATATGGGAATAACATGTATTTAGATAGAGTTTTGCGTCAAAGGAAATCTCCATCTGATTGCATTGAATGGCCATAAGCCAATATAATTTCATTTTTTTATTGCAATGACTGATGTACATTCTCTCTATAGTAAATAACATATAGGGTGTATGCGCATGACGTCATACTGAATGCACTTTGACGCCATACTGGAGCAAAGAATAACATTGTTCAGCATGTGTTTTTGGCTATTTTCTTTGAAAATTTTGTTAACTTTTTGGTTACTACTATTTTTCTTGCATACTTGAAAACCTAATTGAAGCTTATTAAAAATGCTCTCAAAAATATTACTATAAGTATTTTTAAATTGGTAAAATGTGTAATTTTGTGCTCTTTTGTGTGTAATTTAATGTGCTCACATTTGATAGAGACTTTTACATGAATGTAACCACCGTATACATCAAATTGCAATGCATAGAGAGGATACCTATAATTATAATAAATTAGACAAATGATTTAAAATGCCAACTCTCTAGACCATGAGTTAAATGTTTACTCACTACCATTGCATGGATACTGTAATATTATACTTGTTGAAATGAGTGAAGAGCATATTCTAATGTTTACAGAGAACCCATATTATGTATCATTTGTAGTACAACATACTCATCAAGACACAAGCATCTACAAGTTTGAATATTTAGAGAAAATACATACTTGCTTTGACGTAACAATCAAAGAATTTATGCGTAATTTCTAAACATTTGTACGTTAAGCGAGTAAACGTTTGTTTTCTGGCCATATTATATTATAATAGTGTATGGTACTGTTTTAAAATTTAATATTTAAGTATACACTATACACTGTTAATATAATAAAGAAGTATACCTAAAATTTACTTGTTTTAATAAATATTGTGTATTATAATATAATAAATAAATTGCATGCTACAAGGCAATAAAAACACATCGATATTTTTGCGGACAAAATGTCTATCTCGTTTTTTGTTAGCAGAAGCAAAATGCCATCTTGTTTTTTTGTTACAAGAACCAAAGCATCTGTCTCGTTCCGAACGTTATGTAGATGGCACTCGATTTACACATTTTGCTTCTCATGACAAAATACGACATAGACATTTTGTTCGCAGCAACATCGACACATTATATAGTAATTATCAGGTAAACAACTCTAATAATAAGCAAAGAATGTCATTGTATACCACAAGCAAAAATTATAGAACTAATAGAGAGAAGAAAATGACAATGTATACTATTCTAAAAACACCATACGCCTTTTTTCTTGGACGCAATATTAAGTTTATAAAAATATAGAATTTCAACAACTTTCTGGTCATGGAAATATGAAAATTACAAAATTTTGTATAACATTAAAAACACGCAAATATTAACTTGGAAAACCCTTTAGCTTCAAAATTTGCTTTATAATTGTCCCTGGAATTGATGTGACTTTTTCTCACGTGCTTTTACGTGTAAAAAGAAAAATTATGTTTAATTTCATCTTCTGTATGATACTGTAAATTCTCTTCTATACATATATACAAATAATTATGTAATAATTATGCTACACTAATTTCAGCAATATTTATTTATAACAACATAATTTATGCAATACTGATAACTGCTTTTTTAAATAATATAACTCTATTATGCGATTTCAAAATATTAACATTTTTTTATGGTATAAATGAAGACGGGAAATCAAGTACTGCGACATGTGACTAAAAAATTGTAAAGAGAGAAAAATCAGATTTTGTCACAGCAATACATGAGGATAAGGTATCTTCAAAAATGTCAACAAATTTGATGGTCACCACTGGTCACCATGCTAGATTTTAAATAGAGGTGTTTAGAGTTTTATAATTTCATATGAGCCCATGTTAATTTCAATAAATATTTATTAATCTTGTCTGATGGTCATGGGTTTTGAAATTTTAATCATGGGTAGCTGTTACTATTAACTTTTAAATGAGATCTTAAAATTTTGAAGTTTTCTTTTTAGATTTTGAGATACAAGCAATCTGAGTACACCCCTTAAGCACTGTACTTTATATATATATAAAGTACAGTACCTAATTAATGTTATTCGTGTATAATTAATATAATAGCCATACTATAGTAATATTATATCAGTGATAGTTCTATTTACAAAAGAGTATAAAAATAGTTAAATCTTTGTTAAAATAACAAAAACAACAAAAAATATAAACATATCATTTTAACGTTAACACTTGAAGTATATAATAAATAGTTGGCAATATTCTGTGACAAACAAAAAGTAGCGTGATATTGCCAATGACGTTTGTGTTTTTGTATTTTTTTTTTTTGTTCATGTTTTAAAGAGGTTAAATATTTTGGTCATAGTAGTATATAAAGCTCGTCACTTGACATTACAAATAATATGTATGTGACATTTAAGTATGTATATACGTACATATATATACACAGAGAATAGTGTGACATTCTATATCTCACACACGGCGTTTCAAGTGTCCAATTAAGACTAGACCATATACAAAATACAAACGTTCACATTGTGAATATTGTTGTAACATTGTTGCTATGAATGATCAACCTTTGCAGGGTATACATATGGGTGATGCGGTTATACCCCATCGGTTATATTATACGGTTTTATATATCCATTATCGTCCGAAACTATATAATTATACTGATAATACTATATTGCACCTAAAAAAAAAAAAAACAAATCTATACAATTCAATTATAAAATTTACCTGCAGAGTGTAGGTTAGAACACCCGCTTGACAAGCAAGCTGAACAAGTTGCATAACGAACAGGATACTTGAATAATAAATTTAATTTCGGGAGAGAAGGCCGATGTCTTGATTGTACTGTGCCCAACTATGTATTGTGTTTGTATTGTATTTTTTGAAATAAATCCCTTTCTGAATCTGAATCTGAATGCATAAGACCAACCAAGAACGTTTTTATACCTTTATATTTCACACACACTTCAAGTAAAATGAGTAATTCCATTTTATTATTATTATTATTATTATATATATATATATATATATATATATATATATATATATATATATATATATATATATATATATATATATATATATATATATATATATTTTATTTATAGAAATCTTTTGTTATCACTCAGTTTAAGGCAAAGACAACATGAAAACATTAGCATTTACATCACAAAACACTTGATGGGACGTACGTACAGCTCTGGCCAAAAGTTCCCGAACGGGGCAGCGGCGGCCGCTGCGTTTTCTCGTAAAGATAACATTGTGTGGTTGCGGGTTGCCTATGCAAATCGTTCGGGAACTTTTGGCCAGAGCTGTACATAAATAACATTGATTAGTCTCAAAGCCCGTGATCAGAAAATTTCAATTTATGCAACCCGCACAACATTTTCATGCTAGTTTTTTGCCTGTTTCTGACTTCATAAAAAGAAATAATCACGAAAATTGCATAACAGATTTTTCATGCTCTCTTAATGTGGGGGTAAAAATTTTCATCAATTTTGTATATCCCATTTTGTGTTTAATGATAAAAAAGAACATGTTGTGTCATCTTTTTTATGCCTTTAACATATTACAGGAGGGAGCAATATGGTAACTGCGGTTTGACCTAGCACCTGTGGCAATCTCTGACTTTAAGACATTTACAAAGTTCTTGTTTTTTAAGACTTGCCAGACAGCCCAGAGCCTGCACCCAATAAGTACTAGGAAAAAGTAATTATTATTTTTAAGAGACACGCAACATGCAGCTATAACAAAAGTAATATGGTTTATTATTATAATTAACTGCAATAATTAATGTTAAGTTGGCATAACACAGATTACATTAGGTGAGATTTTCATTATTTTACTGCCTAAAAATATGTAAATCTTCAACTGTTTAGTCACACGTAAGAGATATATAGCATTTTGTGGCAAATATTAGTCAGCAAATGTATTATACACACTAATAGTAATAAACCTTTAACAAGCTATATAACCAGAACAACAAAAAGATAGTTTCTCTCTCATTAGCGACCTCGAGCTTGTAATTTACGTCCCCCATTTTTGTAACTATTTTTTTTTTTTTAATTGAAGATTTTTGAGTGATGTAACTTTCAATATCACGCCATGCTTTAATTATAATCTATGACTTTTCTTTGATTTGCATATCAAACCGTAATGGTGTTTTCTTACATATTACACTAATTACAATTAGTTAAAAGTTGATTAAAAAAAAAACAAAAACAAAAAAACAACAACTTATAGATTTCACATGCACAAATAAAACTTAATATATTATTACTTGAATTTTTTTTCTTGATTATTTTTTAATAACATTTAGCAAAAAATATAGATACAGCTTCAAATTCTAGAGGTAGGTCTGCATTTCAGAGGATGAATACAAATATGTTTGCACCTCTATACAGTATTCCTTTAACTGAACCACTGGCAAACTTACAGCTATGTGTGTTAATATCAGATAAAGCCCTACCTTCTATTAAAAGTGAAACAAGAGAGCATATTTAATAAATTAAAAGCTATATAGCATATTGAATCATAAAAATAATAAACAAAGCTAGTATAATACCTGTTCCTATTATTTTTTTATTTTTAAACATTTACATAAAAATACTCTTTCATAAAAATTTTATGTCAAATAAATATAAATTTACTTTTGTTCAATAATTATAATATATAATTAAAATAATATATGGGTTTTCATATTAATCAAATTGATATACATAAAAATAGAAAAATTGAAGCTAAAATGAGACCCTCTCTAGTATATTTTTATAGTACATATGTTAGCACCAAAACCCGAAATTGACCCAAACTAGGTACTTTTGCTCATTTCGGCTTTTGGTTCGTCGCTTTTTGCCAAAACCCGGAATGCCAGTTTATTTCGGCTTTTGGTTATGAAATTTTGATCCATACTAGTTTTGAGCATTTCGCAAAAAGCAAACCCCGGTGTAAACATTTATGTCTAGTTTTGGTCTTTGAATTTTGACCAGAACTAGTTGTGGTCAAAATAGAAAAATCAAAAGCCGAAAAATGAACATTTCTCACCCCAGAATTTTATGCAATATGATAAAAGACTACAATTATATTATAAATGCATGATGTTTTGGTATTATAATTTAGGCGTTAAAACAATGTATTATTTACAACAAACAATTATTTTACTTAAAATGCAAAATATATGGTCTGAAAATATTAATTTGATTAGAATGCGCTGACCATAATTTCTAAATCTTATGGCTATAGATACGGAATATAAATTGAGACAATACGAAAAATAATCTTACTGTTTGACCTAGCAATGAACCAGTTTTGCAATGAGCGTACTTTTTGAAATAATTTGAAATTTTCTTTATGCATTTACAAAAAAAAAAAAAAAAAAAAAAAAAAAAAAAAAATCATTTTCCCTTGTTGCAACAATTACAAATATTTTAGTGCAAGTGGGCCATTCAGTAATAGTATATTATTATTGTTTTGAGAGGCTACTTACGATTAAATGTAAATTAAGATCGAGCTATGTATAAAACCACTAACCATGTTCACTTATGTATAATTTGCGTATTATCCTGTTTTTAACGAATATTATGAAATTATAAACCATGTTTTCAGCACAGAGACAAACAGTCAACTGAATATACGTACAAAAGAAATATTTTAAAATAAATCGTTATCACTGGATAAAGTAAAGTGGACTTGAACTTTGAACCAATATAAGGGAAATTAGTCATAAGTCATAATATATCACTCTTATTCTTATTGTAAATTAAAATGAATATTTTTACTTTTTTTTATTTAACGTGTCGTGTTATCACTCTCTCTCTCTCTCTCTCTCTCTGTCTCATATTTATATATCAATAATTGAGTTCAGAAATGTTCATATTTCGGCTTTTGATTTTTCTATTTTGACCACAACTAGTTCTGGTCAAAATTCAAAGACCAAAACTAGACATAAATGTTTACACCGGGTTTTGCTTTTTGCGAAATGCTCAAAACTAGTATGGATCAAGATTTCGTGACCAAAAGCCGAAATAAACTGGCATTCCGGGTTTTGGCAAAAAGCGACGAACCAAAAGCCGAAATGAGCAAAAATACCTAGTTTGGGTCAATTTCGGGTTTTGATGCTAACACATACATATCATGACGCTATAATCCCTTTCGGGGTAAGCCAACAACACAGATGTTTTATCCTGACCAAGTGATAGACCTCCACAACTTCCTATCCTGATATACTTCACTTGCTTCCGTCAGTCTCATACCTTGTTTCATACATTTCCTTTTGCATTTCATACTGCGTACATTCTTATTTTTCAAACATCTTCCAACCACCTCAGACCATGATGTTTTAGGCCTGCCTCTATCTCTCCTTCCATCCACTCTACTATGAAATACCTGCTTTGCTATTCTTTAATCACCCATTCTCTCAACATGACCAAACCACCGTAATACACTGTTCTCATACTTCTCAGTCACAGTTTCTTTTACTCCACATTTCTAATAAAATATATTAATAAATTAATTCCAAGGGTGAATATTCATCACAAGAAAACAAAAGTAAAAAGTGAAATAAAGAATATTAATATAATATAAAGCCTATAAATTTTATTATTATTTTTTTTTATCAAATTACATTATAGTCCTACCAAGACATTACATCTTATCGGTAGGTTCCTCTGACATTACGTACAGAGCAATTTGCCAGAGTAAATCTTTATAATAAAATAGTAATTTATAGGCCTACTCATAAATACATCCAGGTAAATATGAAATGATAAAACATTATACGTATTGAGACACATTAATCAATTGAAATAATATTTATTTATTTTATTTATTTATTTATCCACATACAGCATAGCCATTTACATGTGAAATACATTCAAATTATAGTTTACTTCATAATAATAATACATTTAATGCAAAATATATTTACTCCTATAATCAATAATGAGTTAACATAAATATTATAAACTTTTTTTTTTTTTACGATATGAATCAGGAATAAATACATCTATATTTTTTATATAAGTAGTTTCATTGCACAGAGATTGTACTCTGTTTAAAAACATATTATTATATTCATCAATTCTGCTAAAATCAATCCTACAAATAATAATATTTGTAATAGGCCTATAATTTATTTAAGTATAAATAAAATTACAAGTATATAATACTAATTTGAATAGAATTTAGATTTATATTATGCTAACACAAATAGCAGTAGATGGCAGGGGCGGATACAGGGGGGGGGGGAGGCTAAGGGGGCTTAAGCCCCCCCCCCCCGAAATTTCTGAAGTTGTAGATAGATTTGCAATTACTCAGTCCAGACGTTTATTAATAATGTAAAATTACTATCTGCGTGTAATAATATAGAGAATAAAGAACAATTTTTTTTATCTGTATTCTCTAAGGATTTACAATTAACTGATTGTAAATATTAATAATAAATAAAAATATACTGTATACAGGTTAAAATATTAGAAAAAATATTTTTATATATATATTTTGGTATCTAATGAGTAAGTTTAATTTTAAATGTTTTTATTAAAATATAAATAACAGTCTCTTTGAAATTTTTATTTAAATAGTTAATATTGTATTTATTAAATATATTAATAAGTATGTGTGGGTATGTAGATGCTACACAGTTTGAGTTTGAGTAAACTTCTTCTTAAATTTTGAATTTTATTGTTGCCCATAAATTGCAAACATATATGTACTGTATTATAAAAAAACACATTTGATTTTAAATTTTTATAGCTAAAAGATTTCACACCTGTTTTTTATAAACAATATAAAAAAAATAAAAGCATCATTTTGCCATAGAGATTTCATAACTATAATTGTATACATCCATTACTATGTTTCTGTCAAAATCAACATTATAAAACAAAAAAGTGTTGTGCCTGAAAACTATTTCATTGTTTGTTCGTTTTTTATTTTAAAGTATTATAATTAATATAAAATAAATTTTCATGTAGAGAGTAAGTTCTCTATCTTGGCCCTCCTAATTTTTTTTATTTTTCTTTTCTTTAAATATTAATACCTAATATACTTAACAATATATATTTAGTGAAAATACAAATCCGGATATTTTATATATTTTTTTGAAAAAAAAAAAAAAAAAAAAAAATGATGAAAATAAAAAAACAAGTTCAAAAGTTGAATTAAAAAAATATATGAAGATAAAAAACAAAAATATAAGTCATCTAAAGTTATTATAAAAAAATATTACAATTTACTTTTTAATAAAAAAAAAATACAATTGAGGTTTCAGAAATTTCGGTGTCAGTTTTTTCAAGTATACTAATTTTGTGTTTTACCCAAAAAGGGGCGTGGCTCTCAATTTTTTTTACCTGCGGCGCTTATTCCCCCCCCCCCCCCCGACTTGAGATGGTTCTACTATATCTGACCTCAGCCCCCTCCAAAAATAATTCCTGGATCCGCCCCTGAGTAGATCAGCATTAAATAAATAAAACAATAGCTTTTTATCATAATGTAAATTAATTAATAATAGGAAAAAATATAATTTCACATACAAAAAAATTTTAATAGAACAGTACTATAATCAGGGGCGGATCCAGGAATTGTGTTTGGGGGGGGCGATCTCCTAGAAAATTAACCATGTAGGACCGGGGGGGGGGGGGTAGCGCGCCGCAGGCGAAAAATTTTATTTGGCCACGCCCCTTTTTGGAAAATATTGCAAAATTAGTCTGCCTTTGAAAAAATATTCTTGAATTGCAAAATTTTTGATTTGGTAGTTTTTTTTTTTTTTTTTTTTTTTTTTTTTTTTTTTTTTATGTAAGCAAAAAAAAAAAAAAAAGTAAAAGTTGAACAAATGATTTCTGAAATATTTTCTATTTTCATCTCTTTGTAAAATTATTAATGTTATTTCACTGAAAAAAAAAAAAAAAATTAAAAACTTGAAAAAAAAAGCAACATGTAAATAAATTAATAATATTGTGTATTATTTTATTATTATTAATTTATTTATTATTATTATTTTTTTTATACACCAATTTACTAACAATTGTTTTGCAATTTTTAAAACTATTATCGATATTGTAAAACATAAAACTTATATTTGGATGGAAAAATATTTTGAGATAAAAATTATAAAATTTATATTAAAGTTTTTTTTTTTTTTTTTTTTAGTTCTTATCGTGAGCAAAATATTTCGCGAAGGTCCAAGTATTAAGTATTAACAGAACTATATCTCTGATATATTACCCTGATGACATGACAACTAGGGGATGTTAAAAAAATTATTTTTTGTTATACTGTATATTTACTCAAATGGATTCAAACGCTTATCCAGCAATAAAAGTTGCGCCGAAGGCGCAAAAAAAATTTTTTTTGGACTAAATTTTTTTCAACTTTTGCTCATTTTTTTCCACCCACGTGGGCCGTTTGGGGGGGGCGGTCGCCCCCACCGCCCCCCCCCTGGATCCGCCCCTGACTATAATATAGTTTTAAATTAAGAAAATTTGAGTGAGTCTGGTCAAATTATAAATTAAAACCATTCTTTATTTTACTGAGACATTTTTTTAGTTATCAATTTTGTTTGATGCCTTGCTTATTCTGGTTTGCATCACCAGTGGAATGGCATAGTTAGGAAGTAGGGATTTGGATAAATTAACAGAATTAACTCAAAGTTCTGCACTCTAAGGTATTTTGTTGGAAGTGCCGGCAACCCCTACTATTTCTGAGCCTTTTTTTTTTCTTTTTTTTTTCACCTTTCCTTGTTGTTGAATGTCACTTTTTTTTTATTTAAGGTACTAATTTTAGTTTCTAGATTTACTAGAACTGAGATTTACTAGAACTGAGATTTACTAGAACTATATAATTTCAATTATTGAATTTGAGGTTATGAAGAGTTTCTATCAGTTATTTAAATTAAGTGCATGTGGGGGAAGTCTTACTGGGGACTTACTGGGGACTTGCGTGTTGATGTAAGGGGGTGAGCTTTAGGGTGGAGGAAGTACTGTTGACACAGAACACTCAGTTCATGCCATGGCATGGACCAACTCAATCTGCCTACACGAACTTTGTTAATGATGTTTGATAAGTCAATACAAGACTTGACACTCATGTTTGAAACAGAAACCTGTAATTTACTGTTCCTTCTATTACTGTGTTTTACAGTTTTATGTTTTTTATTTTTCTCTGAAGATTGTTTGTTTTCAGGTTTCTTTACATCTTTCTCACCTGCTACTTTAACAAGTTGAGAATACATTTCTTTTGTAGGATTTAAAGAAAACGATGACAACAAACATTCTCGGTACATTATATTGTCATCACTAAATAGTTTAGCTAATTGAGAGAAACCATAAGAAAGTGCAATGTCTGCACTTGTGACTGTTGCACTCTGACCTTTCTGTTCCTCCCTCTTGTTGATGTCTCTGCCAAGACAGAATACCACCTCCTGGACCAATTTGTCACAAAGCTCTTTCCATATCTGAAATCAATTCAATTATTAATTGAGAAAAAAAAATTAAGAATAGAGTAAAAAGTAGTAGTGGGTGCTCTGAAAGCTACCTTTCCTTGTCTTTTATTATATTTCACAGAGTACAGTATACACTATAGTGCTACTAAAATAAAACCTCAAAAAAAGTTGCCGTTATCAGAAATTTTATCTCCTGGCAGATCAAAACTCCAGGGGAAACTCCCTCTTCTTTCGTGTCCATCCTCCCTCAAAAAACAACCCTACTTTTATTACTTTACCTTTTTTTATGTGTTTATATGTAACATTATTTTTGTAATCCATTTTCAATATTGGGATAGATCCAGATTAATATGAACATTGAATTTACATAATTTTAATCAATTTTATTAAACCATAAATTGCTCTTCAAAATTAAGCTCTATCCTTATAAACCTGCTTTAGATAATCAATTGGATTTGGCACTATTCTTTTTCATTCATTAATATAATGGGGAAAAAAATCATGCCATTGAATCAAAACTTGTAAGTTTTAAAATTCAGTTAAAAGCTTAATTTAAATTACCTTCTTGTGTTCTTGCAAAATACTGCAAAGTGCATACACATGTTGGCTGCTTTGAGCTTGTTTGAGCAGTTCTTCTACTTTCTTAGTCACAATCCCTACCCGAGTTCCTTTTTTCTGGTGCAAATAGGCCCACACAGAAGCAAGTTCAGCAAGTGTCTTGATATGAAGTGAGGACTTAGAGATAGAGTGAGTCAGCAAACTGCTAGCACAAAGCAAAGCAATGTCACTTGCACTGCAGTCTTTCAGTAGAGCATCCTTGCTCTTACTGGAGATCCTCTTCACAAGTTCTACTCCCTCGTCAAATGTAATACACTTCAGTACCTGGAGAAATAGAAATTAAATGTTATAGATGAAACTCAGAAACAAATGCAGTGCATAATGTATAAATTTAATATTTGATTAACACAAAATAGATCCTATCTACTTAACAAATAACTTATAAAATTATATGCCGTTTAAATTAACTTTTCCATTTTAAAATTAAGGATTAAACAACAATTTATTACATTTTATTTTCATTCTCAAAAGCCTTTTGTTGTTTGGAAAATATATAATGAAATATATTTTATTGTACATGACTGTAGCAAGCATAGTACTTTAAAATTGAGATTAATACCCCCCCCCCCTCCTCCCAGCTCAGTTGGAAATTTAATATTTTATTAAAATTTATTACAAATGTTTAGAAATCTCTTTATATGACAGATATATATGCAAACCAACCTTCTCAGAAATGTATTTTTGTTGTTGTTTCTTGTATAAGAGTTGAGTGTACCAATCAATGATCTGAATTTTGTGTTGAGAAGAGCTTTGTTTGCCCAGGTTTGAGTTTGATTGGACAAAGCTGTGCATGGCCATGGACGCGACCTCCAGAGCAGCGTCTTCAAGGCCTGACGTCAGCAACACTTCCAGTCTCAACACAAGCTCAAGGCTTGTTGTCCCCACCACCAGCTCCTCTGTTAACATACATCAGACAAAACATCAGTATTTACACAATTTTATATCTATTTTATAATGAAATAAATGTCAAGGAAAATGTGCCTATATGCTATGATTGATAATAAAAAGATTTGATAGAAACACACACAGATTATTAAAATTTGGGAAATGAGCTCATTACCGAGCTGGTATGGCCGAGTGGTGAAGGCAGCTGACTCGCAACTCTGTACTCTTAGCACTACTCGTACTCTGTACTCGTGGTTGTCCGAGCCACTGCTGGGTGCGTACGTGAAGTGTGAGAGCACAACACGTTGCACGATGCATGTTTACATGCATTCCATGACGACACACAGTATTCAGGAGGTGCATGATTGATGTGATTGCACCGACCAGCCTGCCTAGATGTTTTCACGGTTTCTCTATAGGCTATCATGGCGAATCCCGGGCTGTGTGTACTTAGGCCGTGGCCGGCCGTGTGTGCTTTTCCATTAATTGGAAAGTCCTTACCTGTCGATAAGACAATGTCTGGACTGGGATTGGTGTATAGCACGAAAACACAATATGGCAAGCAAAAAAAAAAAAAATAATAATAATAATAATAATAAATAAAAAAAATCTCCATTCCTTTTTTTTTTTCTCCTACGCTATCAATGTGTTTTTCTATCAAACATTTTTACTGAATATTTTTAATGTAAAATAATTATTACTCTAATTGCAGTGTGTTGAAAATTAAAATATATTTTGGGGTATATAGGCTATAAAAAAATAAAAATAATAATAAAATAAAAATAAAATAAAAATTTTTCCTATTTTTTTTTTTTTTATAATTTTTATTCAATCCTACAATTACAAACATAATATCCAAAACTACAAAAAGAAGTTGATTAAAAAAGCATACTTGCCTTTATCAACACCTTCAGACAGGTTGACATTGTTAAGGATGGACTGCCATGTTGGATGGCCCCAGGGATCCTTAATCAATTTCAACAATGCCAGGAGCAGCACAGTTTGATTTGTGTTGTGCTCTACAATCTTTAAGAAATGTTTTACCTGCTGATTCAGTTTATTATTTAGAACTCCAGGCACTGTTTTCCAATAATCATGGAGTACCAACCTCATTGTACCACTGCAACACAAGAGCATTATAAAATAGAAAAATATTAGATTTATGAACATTTAATAAATATTTCAGATATTCTAGTAATGTATATAGTAGTCCCTCAACACACCGGGCCCACACTCCTGCCAAAACCATCCCTCCTCCCTTCCCCTTTCCCACCTAGACAATCTATTCCAACCAACTTGCCTTCACTACACTCTAAGCAACTGAAGAAGAGGGCTTTTGCTCTCGAAACGTCTTAGTTAAATTGTAAATATGTGTGTAACCTCTGCCATCAAGATTTTCACCGAGCTGCGGACCTCATCGTGGTAAGGCGCTTGTTGGTTTATCCTATCCTTTTCTTTGATTATCAATTCAAACCGAAATGGTTTTAACCTTTCCTAACTAATTACTTTAAGAACACTATACTTAATTCTGTTTATAGTGAGAAAAAAAGAAGAAAAAAAAAAAAAAAAAAACTAGAAGAATTATATTATTTTCATTATTTCATTAGTTTGGATTACACTTCAAAAACCAAATTAGCACGAGTACAGCTCTGGACAAAAGTTCCTGACCGGGGCAGTGGCGGCCGCTGGGTTTTCTCATGAAGATAACATAGTGTGCTTGAGTGTTGCCTATGCAAATCATTCAGGAACTTTTGGCCACAGCTGTACATAATTTTAATGTAACGTGAATCTCCTATTTTATTTACCTGATGATTGAATGCATTTTATTTGTGTCATTGAAAGCAGGCAAGTACTTTTGTCTTTCCCAAGCAAACAAAGCAGCAATCACTCTTGATACGTACTCAAGCTGAGGGTCTTGTATAGGCAGAGGAAGGCCCTGGAATAAAAACAATATTAATGTTCAAATATTAATAATAGCTTATAAACAATTTTATATCTAACAGCTATAAATCCAGGGTGCTAGCACCTATAATGTCTAATGCTTAAAGGCGTAGAACACCTTCAACAAAAAAGTTGCGTAATATCCTAATAAACCTAAATATCAACATTGATTTGGCCGGAGTCATTGATTTATAATTTATTTTTCATTCACAAAATGGCACTGGCAGTCAGTGACGTCACAGCTCGCCCGGTTTACCCGTGTGTGGACCAGGCGAGCTGTGACGTCAGTGACCGCCAGTGGCATTTTGTCAAAATGGAAAATAAATTAGAAATCATGCAAATCGGCCAAATCAACGTTCATTTTCAGGTTTGTTAGGATATTACACAACTTTTTTGTTCAAGGTGTTCTACGCCTTTAATTAATTTTAACCTGGAGGAAAAATTATCTGGTTGATGCAATTTTTTTCCCAGAGAGAGAGAGAGAGAGAGAGAGAGAGAGAGAGAGAGAGAGAGAGAGAGACATTTATAGACAGGACATTTATAGAGGACTATAATAGGGCCTAAGTAAAAATGAATGATTTGAGACCACTTTCTTTTTAATATATCATAATTTATATGTTATCAGTTTTTGTACAAATAACCCAAGGAAAATTAAATAAATAAATATTAATAAAGCACATTAAGTTGTGTGAATAAATAATAAAAAGTGACACCACATTTACATTTAAGGCAATGGTGACGAATTTTACTTTTATATATATGTATATATTATGCTTTCTTTTTTAATGTTCAACGCAGAAGTATAATAAATAAATGAAACAAAAATACAGTATCAGGAATAGTAGACTGAACAAATTTTACCCTTTTAATTTGTATCTGTTATTTTGAATGAAATTTTAAAAAATTTAATCATTTAGCATAAATTTTATCATAAATAAATTTATGATTGAAATTTACCTTCTCAAAAACATCATGCTGTTGTTTCTTGTATAAAAGTTGTGTGTACCAATCAATGATTTGCATTTTGTGTTGAGAACGGCATTGGACGCCCAGGTTTGAGTTCGACTGAACAAAGCTGTGCATGGCCAAGGATGCAACCTCCAGAGCAGCGTCTTCATGACCTGACGTCAACAGAACTTCCAGTCTCAACACAAGTTCAAGGCTTGTCCCCACTACCAGCTCCTCTGTAACATTGAATACAATCAATATGATCAAAATGTTCTGCTTTCTCTTTTACATTTATTTAAAATATGATAATTTGAAACAAAAGGAGAGGAGAAACCAGCAAGAGCCTTACCATATAGTGAAGAGTCCCATGTATACAACTCTATGCAGAGAATTTAAGACGTGGTAGTTTTTACTAAATAGAGCAAGGTGTAGAAATATTGAAATTATCGACCAATGAGAACTGGACGTCTCAATTTTTGTGAAACATATCGGTGATGTGTTGCATTTGCATGTCTTTAGACACCTCCTTTTTACCTCCCTTGAGTCAGGTAGCCAAAACAAGCAAGTAGGAGAAAGAAAACAGAGCAGATCACACAAGACGGAGAGCAAGAGAGAGAATAGTTACTTTTTATGTTTATATTATTTTGGAAAAAAAAATGAAGCAGTATGAACGAGGCGAGTTGCCGGCGAGCGATTAATATTTGTATAAGCATGTTTGCATGTGCGATTGTGTGAAATAGAAAGAGAAAGAGAGAGAGAGAGAGAGCATTGAGATGTGCTGCTCGTGCTGCTTGCTGCTCGAGCAAGAAGTGACGCTTGCATGGTGGAACGAAGTCCACTCTCACCTCAATGTAACCTTTCGCTGCATCTCTCTCTCTCTCTCCGTCTTGTGTGATCTGCTATGTTTTCTCTCTCCTGCTTGCTTGTTTTGGCTACCTGACTCAGGGGAGGTAAAAAGGAGGTGTCTAAATACATGCAAATACAACACATCACCGATATATTTCACAAAAATTGATACGTCCAGTTCTCATTGGTCGATCATTTCAATATTTCCACACCTTGCTCTGTTTAGTAAAAACTACACCACGTCTTAAATTCTCTGCATATAGCTGTATAATTATTAAATGTTAAGATGGCATGCACTTTGCTGTTCCAGAGTATAAAACATTGCAAATCAAAGAGAACAAAAAATAACCACATATAAAACATTTATGGCGAGCTATTTTATCTGAATATATAGGGGAAAAAATTGAATGAGCAGGGATTAATTAGGACGGGACAACATGTCTAGCCTATACTCATACGTACACCTAACCCCAACAAGAAAATAATTACAAAAAAGATAAAATTACTATATGTATATATATGTAACACTAACATTGCCATCATTCATATAGTTCCTCTCAAAGTTTATAGATGTGCACACTATAACTCTTGGAGTTTATTATGTCAAACACTATATTATCCAATATTTTGTTAGTTTTTAACTGTCGTCGTAGCCAGATTTTTTACCTAACTCTATGGGACTCTTCATTATGGCAATGAAGACCCTTGCTGGCTTTCCTCTATCCTTTTCTTTATATTACTAACCCAATGGTTTATTTTTCTTAATTAATCAAATTTTGCATTATAATTATAAAGCCTTTTTAGCATTAAAATGACAAGGTGGGATCAAGATTATAAATAGCTGAATTGTAAAACTTGCCTCTGACACTTTCAGGCAAGTCAATATTTTGAAGGATAGAGTTCCATGCTGGATGGTTCCACGGATCTTCTACTATCATATTTTTCAGCGCCTGAAGATTTGCCACTTGATATTTGTTTTTTTCCACTTTCTCCAAGACTTTGTTCAGCTCTTGCACCAGTTTACTTTTCATGACTCGAGTCACTGTTTCCCAATCATCGTGCAATATTAATCTCATTGTAACACTGAAATAATAAAAGAAGGTATATTAAAGTGATAATTAATCAAAGAAAAGGAATAGATGATTTTAATTAAAGCACGCTATATTACGCGAAAATCTTTAATTAATAGATACAAAAAGGGGGACGCAAATTAAAGATTTTCGCGTAATATATAGCTTTCAATATAGCGTGCTTTAATTAAAATCATCTATAACTTTTCTTTGATTTGCAATTTAAACCGAAATGGTATTTTTCTTATATTTATATCATAAAGTGATAATTAAGTATCGCAAACTCCTTTATGAATTAATTAACACAATATAACTAATATGTCAATTTTAAAATTAAAAAATTGTTCTTATTCATTTATTACCATCTTAAAATGTTGTCATATATAAAGCAAAATAATACAGAAAAGTTGTAATTTGTGAGCTATACCTGATAATAATGGAAAGCAGTTTAGTATCAATTAATATCACTGATGATGAAGCTAAAGATGTTATTCTTTCCCAAGCTACCATTGCAGCAGTAAATTTTCTAGTATATTCCTGCTGAGGGTTTTGAATCAATAATTCCAGTCCCTAAAATATATAAAACGTTTTTAAGAGATAAAAAACAATGCCATATATAGTTAATGGTTGTCACATACGTATAGTAAATTTATAAGTTGTCTGCTGGTTAATGTAGGCATTCTCATGTTCTTAATCAAGTCCTTGCCAGTGGCAATTGATTGCCCCGCGATGATCCTCGCTGAAAATTAAAATGTATAAAAATGAACTGTGCAATGAATAAGCATTACATATAAGAAACAGGGTTTCAAAAAACCCGTTTTTTTTTTTTTTTTTTTTTTTTTTTTTAAAACGGGTTTTGTAAAAAAAAAACAAAAACAAACAAACAAACAATAAAACCCACGTTTTTTTTTTGTTAAACAGACATGTAAAAGCATTTTTTAGGCGTTGTAAAATTAAAAAGAATAAAATTATCATTTTTTTTCTAAATATTTTTTCCATTTAGGCCTATATTTTGTATAAAATTAAAAATAAAATAAACAAGAACTTTTTATATTGGGACCATCATAATTGTATAGCACTAAAAAAAAAAAGTATAAAAGAAATGTCAAAGCAATGAAATGGTGAAAGAAAAAAGCTAATATGTTTCAAATTATATTTGAAGCTTTATGGTTTCTTTAGAAATAGCATTTTTTTTTTACTTTTTTTTAAGACCCCCCAAAAAAACCGGGTGGGTTTTTTGTTTTTTCAGTGGGTAAAAAAAAAATAGTAATAAATAAAAATAAAAACTTTTTTTTTGGGGGGGGGGGGGGGTAGTGGGCAAAATTCTAAAACCCTGAAAACAACAAATGTAAAAAGTTAAAGCATTAGATAATATTAAAGGAATAGACCAGAGAAAAACATAAGCATTTATATCACAAAACACTTGATGGGATTTACATAAAAACTTTAGTTTGTCTTAAAACCCAACAGTATCCCCGTAGCAGTGATCAGAAAAGTCAATTTATGCAACCCGCACAACGTTTTAATACTAATTTTTGCATGTTTCTGACGTCATGAACATGAATTTTTAATCAAATTGCATACTTTACAGTTTTTTTACGCTCTCTCGTGGGGCTATTTTAACATTCTGGTAAAAACTGTCATTAGTTTTAAAGATCCCATTTCGTGTTTATTCATTAAAAAGCACATGTTGTTTTATGTGGTCTATGGCTTTAAAGCTTTTGTGCAACTATATACATGCAGCTTTAATTAGCCTCTATGTATTATTGTAATTTACAAGCAGTTAAATTCTACTTGAAGCTTAAAATAAATAAAATAATAATAGTGAGAATTATATAATGGGTTAATATAATTAATAGTATTAATAGTTAAATAGCAAAATAAAATCAGTATAATACCAGTATGTGTACAATCAGAAGCAAAAAATTGCTTGTTTGTACGTGGAGTTCCTTTATCCCGTTGCAACTACGTAACATGTCCTGGGCTATATATAGCTGCATGATGTTGTATATAATAAAATGTACTATCATAATGATAATGATATATACATACATGATTTTATAACTAATAATTTAATATTTATTGATTATTAATTAGTAAAATATAATTGATATTAAAACAATCTGTCAGGTTTATAGTTAATCCAAGTCTTTTTCTTTTTTGTAAAATTAATTAAAGGCGTAGAACACCTTGAACAAAAAAGTTGCGTAATATCCTAACAAACCTGAAAATTAACTTTGATTTTCAGGTTTGTTAGGATATTATGCAACGAGACTGCCTGCTCATTATATATATATATATATATATATATATATATATATATATATATATATATATATATATATATATATATATATATATATATGTATATATATATATATATATATATATATATATATATATATATATATATATATATATATATATATATATATATATATATATATATATATCCCATTCCCCAATTTTTTTCTTATCTTTGTATTTTACTATCAATTATTGCATAGTCAATTCTTCATTAATGGTTTTATACAATATGTTATAGCTCGATCGTAAAACCCTTACTTCACTCCATCAAACAGACAAATAAACTTCTTAAACCATATAATATGTGTGTACACTCAAAAGTTAAGACCTGCAAATAAACTGAAAACATATTTAGTTCAGCATCCAATCTATATATTTAAGATTTAAAATCAATGTTAATTGTGGGGGGAGGGAAAAATGTTGACTAAGGTTTTAGTGGGGGTAGCCCAGGTGAAATTATTGTGGGTTAATTTGTTGTCTTGCATAGGAAGGACCATGGCTCACAATTGTAAAACTATACAATAGAATTCTGAATAAGTCATCTGATATAGTTCATTTAATCCCTATATTTGCTCTCCACTTTAGAGATAGACAAACAAAATGAAGTTTGCTTATGTATACTAAAAGTTAAAAAAACATAGTGATATATGTTATATAAAAATATTCAAATACACACTAAGAGAACATCAGAAACACAGTTAATGAGTGATCATATTGTCGTGGCTCCGCTATTATGTCCAATGTTCATTTGACCTTGATTTTTTTTTTTTTTTTTGCTGCAAATGACCTGAAATGGAAAAATCCAAAATTTGGGGTCGATCTGACGATTTTTATTTTTCCAAGGTCATTTGGAGATCGGACAATATAGCGGAACCACAGCGATATAATACTACATTATGACTTCAAAGCAATAATGTCGATGTGGGGGAGGAGGGTAAAATAAAGAATTAAATTTAGTGCAAATGCACCGCCGTTGAACTCTTATTACGAGATTGTCTTCTCTCACGAGGAGAGATCTCAAGTTGGTGTTCTTTGTCTACAGACTGCCAGATCATGTAGTTGGACTGCCATGTTGGAGAGTTTGTAGCAGCAACAGATGAACCACTTCTCACTGAATCACCAACACTGCTTGATCTCTTCAGCTTTTGTAAGTCAGGTCGTGCAGAATGATTTGTCTTTACTATCACCGTCTCATGTGGCTTCAAATCTAGCTTCTCTAATACAATCCTGATTTCCTTTAGTGGAGGCATTGATACAGTTTTGTCATTAATGTCACACACTGAAGCTCGATTTTCTTTAGGTATAGCTTTCACGATCTTCACTGAACGATGTTTTGGTGTTTTGGTGATGTTTTGTTTTAATTTCTCTATATCCTCTATCTTCATTTCTACTGGTAATTGTTGCAATGCTTGCACTACAGAGTACATATCCTGAGCTGAAATCAAGTTGTTATCAAATAAACAAGTCATATGTAAAACAAAATTGTTATACAAGTTTCTCTTGATAATAACTGATCCCTTGGTTTCAACAAAAGAAAAGCACGCCTCTTTCATTTGAACATCAGCAATATAATTATGGTCTAGAACATGATCGTTCCACATTTTGAAGATGGATTTTTCTCCCTCATTGACATCAGTAAAGTCATCGACTTGTTGATCACCCAACTTAAGCATCCATTTTTGAGGTTTGTCAATGACCATATCTCCTCCTCCTCCTGATTTGTCCTTATTCACTGACATTGGCAGATTTGTTTCAGAATTGAAGTACACCCTGCAAATAATTTCCATATATGTTAACATACTGCAAGACAAATTGAAATTTCCATATTAAAGAGCTAATATAGAGACTTTTACCTTTTGTGTCCTCTGATATAAGTCTGATGTGCTTGAATTGGTTCAGAGAAGTCATCAAGATTTGGTATTTTGTGTTGAGGATGATCAACAATAACTTCAGTGAAAACTGACCTGCGACTCACATTTCTTCCAAATCCCAGCTGTGGACGTCGAGAAATCAGGTCATGTTGATTACCAACATACGAGCCATCGTAAAACTTGTTCAAAGAAACTTCAATGCGGATTTCTGTTTCTTTTTTGTTGGGCTACAAAAGAAAATAATAAAACAATATAACAACAAATAATTATTATTCACTTATTATTATTTCAAAAATGTACCACTATAATTGGTGTTTGTATATATTATATAAGCTCTCGCTGCTTTTCTGGTCCAAGAAAATGAAGGTTTGATCTTTAAATTATAGACCTAAAATTGTACCTGTACAATTTTTAAAAACTATAATAAAATATATTTATCTGTATATAAAAAAAAAATACCTTATAGACAAAACTAAAGCGAGGATGACATAGATTGAGGTGCATAAGCATGGAGTAAAGATTTCCACAGTTGATTTTGCACCATGGACACATCAATGGATTCTTCACTTCTGTAGCACAAGGCCAATAAGATCTTCTGTTCTTTACAAATACAAACTCAATCTTCAGCCCTGTAAAATATAAAATGGTTACATTTTCACATATAAATGGTAAACAACATTTACAAATACATAGGCTTATAGAATTGCAATTATAAATAACAACCTGTTGTTTCAGCATCATTATCTTTCTTGTTTTCAGTTTGGTCTTTCATTAATGGTTCAGTTTGGTCTTTCATCAATGTTTCAGTCTGCTTCATCTGTATCATAGGTTTGACTTTCTTTGCTTCTTTCTTCTCACTGCTGGAAATCCAATAAACTTGTGCTTTCAAGTTAGGCCCTTTATCCAATGCCTCAGTATGATTCTGAAACAAAATTTATATTGTGTGTGTGTTCAAGGAATACTTAAAATAAATGAGCAAGATGAGAGAGAGAGAGAGAGAGAGAGAGAGAGAGAGAGAGAGAGAGAGAGAGAGAGTAAAGTCAAATGGAGATGTACAAAATCTCCACTCAATTAATGCGTGGATTTAAATGAATTTTAATGCAGTTTAAGATCCCACATAATTTTTTTAATACAAAATAAAGTATATACAGTAGAGCAAAAAACAAGCAATTCTCAATAAAGCTTATCAGTTTAGAGCGCGGGAAAAGCTAATAAGGGTCCCCTAATTTAACATTACACCTATGGGGGAAAAAAACATTCTTGGCGATTTTTGAGAAAACTACTCCAACGATTTTGAAGAAAGGAGATAAATACTAAGCATACTTTTACATGTTTTAAGAAATATAATTTTTTTTAAACCGATAACCGCAACAAACTAGGCTAGGGTGAAAACAAGTTTTAGCTATGGCGTTATGGTTCGGGGTTGCTAAACGGCTTTTGCTCTCACTGTGGGTTATTCATTAAAATTTTGAGATCGCGTTTTTAGTTGAGGTTCAATAGCATGATTATCACTGTCAAAAAAGCCATTTTTGACTATACCCATTTAAAGCAAACAAAGCAACTTAATATAAGAAACTGTTGTAAGATGCGAGTATAATGTAAACATTTAATTATCAAGTTTTACATTTCAAATATTATACAACGATTTGTGTATCAGTAAAGTCTACATATATAAGCATACATACAGCCAAAACGGCATATCAAGGGCTATGTGGCATTTTGGTACTACTGTAATCTCCGTGGGTGCAATTTTGGCACATCTGCATTCTTCTTGCTCCACTCTTTCGAAACATCATTATATGCTTAACCTGCACAGAGGTGTGCCATTAGTAGGCGCATGGAGAAGATTTCATGTGCCAAAATTGCACCCGCGCGGAGATTGCAGTATAGTATCAAAATGCCAAGTAGCCCTCAATATCTAAATAATATATATGCCCACAACAAAACATAATATTAAAATAGGGTAAAAAGAGCAATGCATACTGATTGCCCCAATAATTTTACATTTAAAGTTATATAATCACTATAATAAACAGTATGCATATATATATATATATATATATATATATATATATATATATATATATATATATATATATATATATATATATATATATATATATATATATTATATATATATATAGTAGTACTGTCTTACCTCTCCTGTCATACTAACGAGATCTCCTGTTTGTTGATGGAACAGTAAAAATGTATAGTATCCAGGTAACAGTGAGCAGCTGTTGAGCTCACACAAAGGAACTTCACACCCCAGCACCATTTTAGCTGCAAAAATGTGAGCGTGAAATATAGCCTACAGCATTATATAGAAATGGGGCTTGCTGGTAAATATATGCTAGCTATAATTACAAGCAGTGCGGGAAAAGATAATAATTTCCTATTTTGTGAGTTTATAATTTAGTGCCTGGTTTTTACATGGGAAGTATTGAAATTTAGATTTTCGTATTACACCATGTTTATACAGAGCAGTAAATATGAGTAGAGTTAGAAGGAAGGATGCCCGATGGTGCAATGGTTATAGCACAGTGGCCCGGCAAGCCAAAGATCTGGGTTCGAGTCCCAGTCAGGAGGAATCCCTTTTAACATATTTACTGCTCTGTATATATAATCATGGTGTAACACAAAAATCTAATTTTCAATTTCCTATATATTCTTAACATTAACATTTTATATTAGTGTTTTTCAATAAATAATATTAATAATAAAATTTTGCTGCGCTAAGGCTTGAAATTTTTAAATAAAGAAAAATAGACATGCCATTATATTATGTGTTGTAATGAAGCTAACAAAAATAAAGCAGTTTTTTTATCACACTGCAGTTATAGAGCATCTATTTTTAGCATCTATAGGGTAAAAGGTGGTGAGCATGTGGCAGTTATAGTGATAGTTTTAAGCAATAATAACATAAAATAGCTAACTTTGGAGACTTTTATTTATTTAACACCTGGGGTCTATAACATTCTTTTTATACTAATAATGCCCACAACATTTGTTAATTTTATGTAAAAAAAAAATGACCACTTTAAAAGTTATCAGGCTTGTTTCTAAACCTGATAATACCTTCCCTTAGAAATAATAATGATAATAATAAAATAAAAAGCAGTATAGGCTTTAGCCATTACTTCATGTTTAGGAACACACCAAACATAATTTTCAAAAAGCTTTTACCATTTCTTTGAACAAATACAATAATTAATTTCTATTATATATAAGGCCGCGCAGTCTATGCTACTCCAGCAGTCGATCTCTGACAAGGGCTACTCTCTGGTAGATCACTGCTTCTCTCTCCTCACCATGCTGATGAGGCCCAGTAGGCCGAAACAGCGTTGTCCATGGTTAGAGAGAGTCGCGCTGAGTATTTTGGTGTGACGTTTTTGCTAATTAATTTACTTTTGTAAGCCAAAAAACCCTCTAATTAATTAACTAATCTCTATTTGCTTACGAGCTTCTAGTTCATACCACCGTGCATACGGCGCACTATGCGTCATATTTCGGCCTGGGTTTGAATATTTTTCTCTCTCTTTTGCGGGGTCCCTGAACTTAAGCAAGCTCATTATGTCCCATTCCCCAAAAATCTTTTACCTCTCTTTTTTATGTGTTTCTATCTATCTTTTAATTATCATCATATTATCTATTTATAATTTTTATTGTACACTATAATCACCTTCTGGAGTAATATATTTGACAATGAACTTGAGGGTGTAAGATTTGACAGTGATATCAAACTTCAACAAACGTGTAGGTATCAAAGCAGTAGCAGGTTGTGGCTTTTTGACTCGATTCTCTGGGTTTCTAGGTACTTTCACAGTACACACTTCAAACTGCAAATAAAGATGATAATTTCACAGTAATTAAGTGTACATTATATAGACAACACAATAGACTTACAATTTTAATAAATATGTGTGCTAGTGTGTTTTATTTACTAAATAAGTATATACACATTCTAAATAATTAATGCAAACTATTTTTTTTTTTTTTTTTTTTGCAATACATTTTGAGTAGTAGAAAAAAACAATATTAAAACATAAAAAAAACATTCATTAATATACGCTGTAGTACAATAGAATGAAAGACATATTGCAAAAGAAGGGGGTTTATAGTGTCAAGAAAATAAACAAAATCAGAACTATCAAAAATACTATAATAATGTGCTATACCAGCAGACAATTTTTTTGTATTCCTTTAATTCTTGCTAACATGGTTTCTTATGGGGGAATGAAGAAGCTATAACTAATTAATTTGGACAGGAACACAAAGTCACCTGACGACCAAGATTAACATCAGTAATGTTTTTTTTATTAGAATAATATTGAACATGGCGCAATTAATTGAAGGGTATTAACAAATTCAATCATGGATTCAAGTCTACTATAATATAAACTTGTATAATTACAATGTCCCTTACCCGTCTTCCAGCTCTTGGCTGATTTTTAGACGCACTGTTTTAAATTTCCCTCTCTAGGGAACACTGTGATATGCTTGGGGGCTATTTGAATTATTATGAAAAGACTGACTTAAGGTCAGAAACTATATAATGTATGACGTAAACAGAGATAACCACTCGGAATTCTTGCGCTCAGGCGACAACAAAACCTCAAACCTTTAATTGTGAAGCAGTATTAGTAATAGTAGTTTTGGCTGCCAATCGCGGCGCTACAGTGTAAGAGCTTGAATCATGCTTGTCTACAAATTTATACAGGGAGTAGGAAAGACATGTAAGGGACATTGGTATAATTGTGTACCTCTTCTGTAACTGCCTTTACATCATTTCTTTTCCTATGGTAGGTTTTCTTGACAATCACGGAAACTTTCACACATTTTTGCCCATTTTCTGAAAAGAGAATTACAATTATAAGTACTCATTTTCTTGAATTGTTTTGTGTATTAATACAATTTTAATCATAGGTTTTAATAAACTGCATTTACCATTATTTATTATTATTATTATCATTTATTTATCATTATTATTTATTATTATTTTATTAACCATTATTTTTTTTTATCAAACAATTGTAATAGCAGTACAATACTGTATAAAGTAAAACTAAAAATAACGCTGCAAAGTTTGCTGTACTAAATTGATGTTTCATTGGAAAATATGTGTATCTCGTTATTTATCACGTGAAGCAAAGTCTGTATCTTGTTTTTGTTAAGTCACGTGAAGCAAACTTACAACTCAGAGCGCCATCTAGATTACACTCGGAAACGAATTACACATTTTGCTTCATAAAAGTGATAAAACACGAGATATGCATATTTTTTACTACAACAATGATAATAATATACTTTATTATCACGACATACCGTCAGGATCTACGTAACCTGAGATGAGCAATTTTATATTTTCACATCCTTGAAGATCATTTGGTTTTGCCTGCACAATACTTTTCAACATTTCTTCAATTTTGAAGTTGGCACGTGATTTGTTGCTGCGTGACATGCGATGGTTCAAGTATTGCAGGTTACGAGGCAGAAAAAGAGGCTAAAAAATAAACAATATTAAGATTACATATATAACACACCTCATTTCTTTATTTTAGCAAAAGTAAATTAAGAGCATGAAAATTTTAATGATCTTCACATATGAAAACTGCATATTCTATATGCCAAAAATGAGGTGAATTTAAGGCGGTGGGGGACCGACTTGGACCGGAAATCGCTAAAAGAAGAACTATATTTTCCAAATAATTTTTTGTACATGATTTAATTCCAATAAAACAAACAATATAATTTTCAAATAAAATCAAGTAAATTTAAAATATTTTTTTATACAAAAAAAAAATTTAATGATATTTTTAATTGTAAAAAAGTTTCTAATTTGACTAAAAATTCCCGCTCAAATTTAAATTTCCACATTTACATGTTATCTTCAATGTCCCTTACATGTCTTCCGACTCTATAGCCACAATTTTTAGACAAGTTTTTAAGAATCGATGCTAGCGGCACCGATGGTAGCAAAATGAACTACTAAGCCATAATGTAAGTAGATAACCTATGTAATCCAGAGAGGATTCTTGCTGAAAAGTACTGGTCAGCTGGAGACGTGTATTGCGGGTCAAAATTACATTGATCAAATGGGAAACAAAATATAACTTCCAGGATAAAATAAAATTAAAGGCAACAGAAAATTGAATAACGATATTCTCTTTGGATTACCTATTTATATAGAAATACCTTACTAAGCCAAAGTAACGCAAAGCTACGTATTTCAGGTTAGCAATGCATCTTTTAGTGACATCACACTCTCACATATGCGTAATGTTTGTGTGTGAATCTTAAACCTTGGAAAGTAATTATATGGAAAGTTGTGCAAATTTGAAGGGAAATAAGTTAAAATAATAAATTGATTAATTTTCAAGGGAATAAGCCTGAGTATGTCGTATTTTGTTTTGTATATACAAGTACTCCAAAGTGCTCTTTTTTCCTTAAGTTATTTAAAACCGTTTAAAACTTCACGGATATAATACGATAAAACCTAGTAGTTATTTTTGCCCCCGGTGGCGCGCTGCTAGTAGTTTTGCGCATGCGCAGATAACGTTTTCTTGTTCAAAATTGTCGACAAATTTTATACAGGAGTCGGAAGACATGTAAGGGACATTGTGTTATCTTTAAAGTGTAATAACTTAAATATTTGATCGTGTTTTCACATGTTTGACATAACTAAATTTTTAAGTAACATTTCTTCTTTATTTTGTGTTAATATTATTATTCGCAACCGTCCTAGTTTGCGAGATATCAGTCGGTCACCTATCTACCCCCTTAAATGATAATGTGTCTATACTTACACAGAGAGCACTACGAACTTTCAAGCATTCATAAATTTGAGTAGCTTCTGAAAGCAGAAGCAAATACAGGAACAGTTAATTAACATATTAAACCTCGCACTGCTCATGCACACTTCATAGAAAAAAAAAAGAAAATAAAATAAAAAAAAAAAAAAAAAAAAAAAAAACCAAAAAAACCAAAATCATAAAATTATGAAGATATAAATATATAATTAAGTATTACGGAGTATTACGTATGTACATAGTAACAAAAAAAATACATAATTAAAATTGTATGCATATACAGTACATACATATATGCATGTATGTATATACAGCTCTGGCCAAAAGTTTGAGAACGATTTATATAGGCAACCCTATATAAATGCTGTTCGCAAATCTTGTTCTCTGCTGCTAAAATGACGATGAACTTTGGTTAATCAAATGGAATGCGCATTTTTTTTTTGTTGCAAGAAAACAGGGTTTACGAACAGAATTATTGTTTGCACTATGTTATCTTTGAATGAGAACAAACTGCGGCCGCCGCTGACCCATTTGGTTCCTAAACTTTTGGCCAGAGCTGTACATACATAATTCAAGTTTTATGACATATGGCAGTGTGTGTGCATACGATAATGTACATACATACAGTCCGCGCCACCTACGGATGCGACCAATAAGAGAGCATTTAAAAACTCTCCATTTAGTTAGCATTATCCTAGCGACCTTGAGCGTCTATTGGCTCGTGGCTCGATTTCGATTAATCGCGAACATCCTTAGGTGGCACGGACTGTACATAAAGTCCACGCCACGTAAGGATGTTCGATATTTCTTAAATAATCGTTTATTTAACCAAAAACTGTCATTTCAAATGGGCGATATCTGTGGGCGATCATGCAAACTAAAATGTTCTTAGGTGTAGTCCGTGCCACCTAAAAGGATGTTCGCGATTAATCGAAATTGAGCCACGAGCCAATAGACACTGACGCGCTCAAGCAGGTGGAGAGTTTTAGATGCTCTAGCTCTTTTATTGGTCGCATTCTTAGGTGGTGCGGACTGTATACTCGACTCAAAAAAACCTCAGTCGACTTACATCGGGCATGCCTATAAAGTATCGCCCATTGTCACATTTGAGTAGAGAAGGGGGACGGCTGGGCGATACAGTAAAAGGTCGAACGGCAGATAGGTAACTCAGGTTTTTGAGTCGAGTACATTATGTATGATTTGTACCGTGTAAAAAAAACAAAACTCTTTTTGCTTTAAATATAAATATGTAGTTACAAATTTAACACACTCTGCTTGATATATTATATTACACATACATATACGATATTAGGTACTGTACAGTACTACAGTACCTACAATCGTACACATATGTATGCAGGGTCGGACTGGCTCGAAAAGGCCCACTCAGGAAGAGACCAGAGAGGGCCCACTGGGGGGGGTCTGGGGGGGCGCAGCCCCCCCAGCAAAAGGGGGGTCCGGGGGGCGAAGCCCCCCTGAAAATTTTAAGACACGCCCCTTTTTTGAGGAAAAATCACTTAAAAAAGGTGCTTTTATTATTTCTTTGTTTTGCAAAAAAAAAATTTTTTTTTTCAGTTTTTTTTAGTAAAGAAGTAAGTTAAATAACAATTTTGCTTAAGTTAATATACGATGAAAGAGTAAAAAACAAACAAAAAATACATAAGAACGAAATATTATCTATTAATTTAGTGAATGTCATATATTTTACTTAAATTTACATAAAATTGTAACGTAATATTTTATATTATTAATCAACATAAATTCAAATGTGTGCAACTTTTATTTTTGAAATAATTATACTGTAGTATCACATGCAAAACTTATAGCGAAGATATTTTATGATACTTTGAAATGTGTTTGGATCCATGCAGCTAAATCTTTACATATAAACCATAACTTTGTTTATTTATTATTAAATTATAGCCAGCATCAATAAGGAATTCGAATCTAAAAAAAAAAAAAAAATTATATTCTAAAAGAGAACATTGTCCCGAATTTTAGAAAATTAAAAAAATTACGTTATATGTTTGATAACTTTAAATTGTCTGGGCATAGGAAAAAGCTGACTATCACTGTGAGGTCTTTTTCCGTCCTTTTAAAAATTAATTAAAAATACTAAATGAACTAAAAATTTAAAAACTCACATATTTATATCGATTTAGGACAATGTGTCCTCTTTTATATAATATAATGTTTTTATGAAAATTACCCCTTAAAATTTCTTGGTATTCCTCTTTGTTCTGTAATAGGTAACAGTTTAATATTTTTTATTCCACTATAATCTCTCTCTCTCTCTCTCTCTCTCTCTCTCTCTCTCTCTCTCTCTCTCTCTCTCTTCTTTTTTTTTCTTTATTTATTATTTTTTTTTTTGCGACACGATTGTTAATATTTTTTAGTATATGAATTAAATATTTCAGTCAATTTTGCATAATTATACTTTGTAGTGACTCGTAGATAAAAAAAAAAAAAAGAAGAAGAATAAGAAGAAGAAATCTTAAAGGCTGAATACTGGAAAATAAATTAACCTAGGTTTGTGAAGGTGTTGAGATAAGAGAATAGTTCATATATAGTTCTTGGGCAATGAAATAAGTAAATATAGTAAATAATAAATCGTAATTACACCATTCACGTATTATTGATGAGCGCTTTAATTTAAGATGTGAAACAAATAATAAGTATGTGTGTAATTTGATGGAATTTTTAATTTTTTTTAAACTCTTTTCCTTTCAACTTTCTTCTTCTTCTTCTTCTCCTTTTTTTTTTTTTTTTTTTTTTCTTTCTTTTTTCATTTTTGTTTATTAGCGAGCAAAGGGCCCCCAGCCCAGGGGGGCCCGGTCAGGAATTCCTGACCAACTTAAATGACCAGTCCGACCCTGTATGTATGTATGTACAGTACAGAGCATAAAAATTGTCAAAGAGACACTATTGGTCCACAAAATTACAATAGCAAGGTGTGTCTACTTTTCTGCCTGCTCAGGCTAGTTGTCATTTTAGTGGCCAACGACATGAATATAAGCACACCTCCTTGACTATGCACACCTTCTCTGTCTCTATCAGAGTATTATGCTTGCTTGCTGCCGACCAGCCGTCTGGAGCACGCACCCCGTCTCTCTCTCTCTCTCTCTCTCTCTCTCTCTCTCTCAGAATAAATAATATGCTTGCCTGCTTGTCCAACGCGCACCATCTCTCTCTATTTCAATGATATCGCTTACTATGTATTTTTTCTGGAGCAAAACAGCAAACAAGTTTAGAGGAAGCTTATATTATAATAAATATTTTGTTTGAACGAGACTTTCGAGAGAGAACAACACACGGCAGGTCTAGCAGGCAGGTTTAATATTTTGGTTCTTAAAAAAAAGCAAGAGGGAGAGAGAGAGAGAGACGTGGTGCTCCAGAAGGCTGTCGGCAGCAGGCTGGCTTAATACTCTGATTCTGATAGAGAGAGAGAAGATGTGCATATAAGGAGGTGTGCTTATATGTATGTCGTTGGCCACTGCAATGACAACTAGCCTGAGAAGGCTGAGAAATGCAGCAGAAGGCACACCTAATGTAAGTAGATAACCTATGTAATCCAGAGAGGATTCCCGCTGAAAAGTACTGGTCAGCTGGAGACGTGTATTGCGGGTCAAAATTACATTGACCAAATGGGCAACAAAATATAACTTCCAGGATAAAATAAAATTAAAGGCAACAGAAAATTGAATAACGATATTCTCTTTGGATTACCTATCTATAGAAATACCTTAGGGCACACCTTGCTATTGTAATTTTGTGGAGCTATGACATGATGCATTATATCATATGTATGTAAGTACCAACATGAATTGAATAACCTGCAATTTTAGTAATGCTTTTCAGTCTATAGTTGTGCAGGTTTTTCATTTCCTTGCGGTACAGCTCTGGCCAAAAGTTCCCGAACGGGGCAGCGGTGGCCGCTGCGTTTTCTCATAAAGATAACATAGTGTTGGTTGCGGGTTGCCTATGTAAATCGTTCGGGAACTTTTGGCCAGAGCTGTACATACATATGTTTAACAATTGTTTGACTACTTACTCTGAAAAGTGGTTACGAAATTTTCTCTCTTATTCACTTGAGTTGATGGTGGGCAATCAATCAAATATCCTCTGACCTCTTCCATGAATTGACGTTTTCGAGGTCTAGTTGATGCATTTATTGACATGTTTTTTTGTAATTAATTTACGACTTTTGTAGCAACTCAAAAAAACACTGAAACTTAGTGAAATTATGATGATTAATTAAAAGTCCCATCTATTCCACAACGGTAACACACGTGCCACTGCGGCTTCTTGCTTCTTTCCCTTTTGCTGCGTCCTGCCTTTTCCCTCCGTTCAGTGTTCAATGTGGCCCAGTGCTGGCTCCGTTTCCAACGAAATTTGAAAAATATAAGTCACGTGATCAAAAATACATCTGCATGCTACCGCAATCTATTGAATTCTCGCGCGAGAAAAATACTTTTAAAATTTTTTAATTATTTGTCTACACGTCATTGTAATCTACCGCATCATGGTATCTACGTTTTCTATAGTTTTTATCTTTTATTACTTATTATTACGTAAATTGAATGGTTTCATGCACTCATTTTTTTTTTAGCTTTTGTTCTTCGATATCATAGCTGAGAAGTTAATAACATTAGAATGGAAAAACTATAGCTGTTGGGTGCGTTTTGCAAATTTTACACATGCTTAATTATCTATAATTAAGAAATATATCTTTCATACTTTTTATTTATGAGAAGTTTGCATGATATATTGCCCGCTATAGCGTGTGTCATAGTATAATTCTCTATATCGATCTTGTTGCGAAATAAAGGTCGCCTATCTCGTATTTTGTCAGGGGAAGCAAAAGGCCTATATCTCGTTTTTTGTGAGTGGAAGCAGAAGGTATATCTCGTTCCCGAATGTTATAGAGATAAGAGATGGCTTTCGAGATAGACCTTTTGCTTCCACTGACAATAACGAGATAGGCCTTTTGCTTCACCTGACAAAATACGAGATAGACCTTTTTTTTCGAAATAGATCGATATATCTCTCTATGTCATAAACGTATCTGTTATAAAGTAAAAATAAAAGCATGGAAGTGGAACACGTTGAAAAATACAAATCTTGTCCAATATCCTAACATACCTGAAAATAAACGTTGATTTATCAAGAGTCATTGATTTATAATTTATTTTCTATTTAAAATAGCAAAGAACACACGCGTAGACATCACTGCTCACCCTAGGTGAGCAGTGATGTCATGTCCATGGACAGTGCACTGTCGCATGTCCACATCCCCTATTTAAAAAAAAAAAAAATAATAAATAAAAAAATAAATTTTTAAAAAATAACAACAACAACATTGAACCTGACCGAACAACGTTGATTTTCAGGTATGTTAGGACATTATATGGCCAAAAATTTTATAACGTGTTGTATGCTTTCAACATAGTTTTATATAAATAGGACAAATAATATCTTAATTTTTTTGTAATTAATAATACAACAAACTTGTGATAATAAAAGACGTGATATAAATACAATATATTATATATATATATATATATATATATATATATATATATATATATATATATATATATATATATATATATATATATATATATATATATATATATAAATTAATAACATATCAAATTCAGATACATATAATGTTTATTTAATACATGTTAATATGTAATAAAAATGATATAAAAATAAAAATTAGAAATAAGCATCAATGATAGACCTTAGAGTTACGTGCAATAATCAAATTATGTTAGATGAGAAAATTAGCAAATGATTATAACTAGCAGTGAAATAATAATTAATAATACAAAAATAGTATAAATATAGTCACAATTGAAAATATAAAGGAACTGTGAAATTTGAAACCTTTTTTACTTCCATAAGTCGTTATGATTAATTCTTGATGACCTCATCAACTAACATAGTAACTGATTTTGAATGCGACATAAGGCCTTTACATGGAAGAAACATTTCAAACATACAATTTTGTGTCCTGCAATGTGACTATTTTATTGCCGTTATAACTTTTAACGAATTTGACCGACTTGGACCGGAAATCGTTAAAAGAAAAAAAACTAAATTATGACACTAATTTTTCGTACATTCTTTACTTCCAGCAAAACAAATACTATAATTTTCAAAAAAATTAGATTATATTTTTTGTTTTGTTCTAAAATTTTTTTACATAAACTTTTCAATTTAAAAAATGTTTCTAATTAGAATGAAGCATTACCACTATAACATATTGAATTACTACATTTGCATGTAATCTTAAAAGTGGAATAACTTAAATTTTTGATCATGTTTTCACATGTTTGATGTAGCTAGTATAGCTATATAAACTTATAAGTACCATATTATCTTAATTTCTTTGTGTTTATATTATAATTCTCGGCTGTCTTGTTTGCGAGATATCAGTTTATCACTTTTACCCCCAAATAAATATAAATTTTGATTTATTATTTACAATTATTTAATATTATTAATATCATTTTTTTGGCTACTTATACCATTTGCTACTTTTGGTTTACTTATATAAACTAATTGTATATCAAGTAATTAGTTTATCACTGATTCTTTACTGCAGCTAGACAAATACTTAATTACTTTTTTATGTTAAATAATAAAATTGTTATAATATAAAATATAACAAATATTGAACGTTGAAGAAATTTGAAATAATATTTGTATATTTATTAAATTTTATTATGAATATTATATAATAATAATATTAAAATAATTATTAAATATTTAAAACTTTAATTCAAAAATTTAACATAAATGAAGATATATATATATACACACCTCATTAAATATACTATAACATTTTTGGTTAAATATATATAATTTTTATTTTTCATCAAATAACTGTTTAAAAATTTATATATATGTATACTCTGGCCAAAACAAAAGGTCGACGTTCTCGCCAAAAGCTGTATTCGCGGTGCAAAACCAATCAGAGAGCGAATCTTAGACTTTACATAGTTAATTACACTGTATCCGCTCGAACTAATATTGGGAGAAATGTAGATAAAAAGATGTGTATTTTATAACCTTATTTCATTGTTAAGTCCTAATTGCAAAATATTTAGTTATTAAGTAATTACTTGTCCAGTTGCCAGCAAGCACAACTGCGGTTATAAAGTTAAAATAAAGGCATAGAACACGCTGAAAAAAATCTTGTCCATACAATATCCTAACATCTGAAAATCAAGGTTGATAAACTAAAGTCTCTAATTTGTAATTGATTTTGTATTTTAAATACACGGAAAAAATTATCTAAAGAGTTACTATTTAGACTTTTTTCATAATAAATTCTTTAGATACATACTAAACTTTTTAGAATCTAAAGAGTTAACTATTTACCGCTAAAGAAATTACGTTTGTACTAACGAGGTACTCTTTAAACTTTTTGCAAGAGAGTTATTGTTTAGTACTAAAGAGTTATTGATATATATCTTAATAATTTATTAAATCTATGTTTTCCGTGTATCATATTGATTTGGCTGCGCCCAAAGGGAGTTCTTCCATTTGGCTACTTTTGATACTGCACGTGCATCCGCCATAAGCTTAACATGTGAAAACAAGTACAAGTACGCCCTTTGTTGTACTGGACAAATATGCAAGTACTACCTTGGTTGCATGGAAAATAATTACTACTAATGGCAGGTTCATGAATCCCGTATTTTGCAATAGGAACACGAATTTAGAACAGGTAGCTATTAAACTACAATACCACTTCATCTAAGTGAGTCACACCTTAATAGTTGCACAGTGTACCTGCATTATGTATTAATGTAGTATAATAATATTACCTGTGTTCTAGGTTATATGTGTACCCAGTGGCAGTCCTACGTGTTTTGGGCACGCGGGGATAGAAATCTGAGTGGGCCCCCTCAATAGATACGCGAAGCGCAAATAGCCCAGCGCAGGCGCGATTTTTTTTTTTGCCACGTGACTATTTTATTTAGACTATTCAGGCAATTTAGAGTGTATAAATTCAGTGTATGTACTCAGTTGCTTTACGAAGAAAAAAATATATATATGTTTTATGATTTATTATTATGTTTCAAAAATAGAAGTAGAAAAATTCTAAATTTTATGTTTGAAAACAATATTTAAAAAAAAAGTACGTAAATAAAAAAATCAATGAAAAATCAATAATTATATTTAACTACGTTGCAGACTGAGGCCAGATATTAGAGCAAGCAAAACATGTTTCCTTAATTCATAAATATATTCTCAAAGTTGAATTTTGATATTTGTGTAATTTCTATCAGAATTAATTTTAAATATCGAAAATAAATAAAAATTTAATGTATTTTGTGTAATTTTAAAAATTGACAATTTGATGAAAAAGAAATAGTGAAAATTTAGGAAGATCGAACTGATTTCTAGTATAAATAAATTTTTTTTACCTACGCCGCCAATGAGGACGACTAATAATTTTTTAAGGTTTTCATATTCTAAAAGAGAATATTCTTTGTCCTGAATTGATTTATTTGCAAAATTCTAAATTTTAAACATTTTTATTTAATTTTTAAAATTGCAAGATTTTCAAATTTTTATTATAAATAATCAATGAACTCAACAATTAGTACTTCTAGTTACATATCTAATGACAGGATATGCTATAAAATTACACCCTGTCAATTTTTTTTAAAT
This sequence comes from Ecdyonurus torrentis, assembly GCA_949318235.1. Taxonomy (NCBI): domain Eukaryota; kingdom Metazoa; phylum Arthropoda; class Insecta; order Ephemeroptera; family Heptageniidae; genus Ecdyonurus; species Ecdyonurus torrentis. The sequence continues at coordinate 11,891,450 of OX439127.1, read as the reverse complement.
TTCCTTATTATAATTCTATTTATAGTATGTAGTTTTTTATCTTTTTGAATCAGGGTAGCTCTAATTAAAACAGGTAAAAAAAACTACTGACTAAAAATTTAATTATTGCTATAGTTAATTAAGGATTAACCTTATATACGAGTAGGATTTTTTTTTTAAATTTCAGAATACATTTTGTATATCCTTTAATAACATGTAAGTACCAAATGTCAAATCGATTTTGTGTGTAAAAATAGCATGGGAAATATAATATAGGATGTCCTAAGCTCACCATGTTTTTTTTTTTTTTTTTTTTTTTTTTTTTTTGCTTACGTAACCGATGGACAAATCAATTTGAAATTTAGTACAAATCATATTGAATAACATTGAATAAACTCCCCTATTAATTTCCCCCAAATAACCATTAAAAACTACATAGATGTATAGTTAAATGTGTATTTTATTACCAAAGATCATTATTTAGTATAAAATTGCAAAAGATTTAGTTATTATTTGTTCAGCTGCCAGCAAGAATAACTGTTATATAAAGTTAAATTAAAGACATAGAACAAGTTGAACAAAATCTTGTCCATACAATATCCTATAACAAACCTGCAAATCAACGTTAATATAACTAAAGTCTCTAATTTGGATATTATTTTATATTATAAATATAGAGCATATCACTCTGGCTGTGCTCAAGGGGTCTACTGTACTTGAAGTTGGCTGCTCTCACGCAAAGTGCGTATTTGAATTTGGAAAATTTCGATGCTTCGCGCGCATCGGCGCATCCGCCATAAGCTTTACATGTAAAACCGAGTTAACAAAATTAATTTGTTTTTTTATTTTAATGGAGGTGGAAATAATTCGCATGAAAAAAGAATTGTATGTTAATGACATAAAACTTTTACATTTACTACATGAGTTAATTCATTTGTAAAACACAATCATATGTCTTACCTCTATTTTCAATAATCAAAAACGAACCTTTTTCTTAACTTGGTGGCAGTATACCTATCACAACACTACCTATTCTACCTATTATATAATTGATTCGAAATGTTTTTCGTTTGAAAAGAAATTGAGCTGACACTTATATACAGTATAAGTACAGTATAATCAGTCATGGAGTCGATACCGAAATTTTCGATACCGATACGATACCGATATTTTTAAATTTTCCCGATACCGATACCGATACGATACTGCTCGATTATAAATGACCTATGTACTGTCATGACCTTGACCTTTATTTTGGGTCATTTTTTTAGTAAAAAATTACAAAAATACATATAAAAATAACAACGGCTTATTTTATGGCAAATGAATATAGCAGTTATATGCGCACACACCTCACCTACAAATTGTGTGAGTAAAGTTGTGGTGAAATTGATGCAATTAAAGTTTTACTTAAAAATGTAGAGTAACCTCAGCGCGCAGCCATTTTTTATACTGATATACCAATGCTCTCTCACTTGATACGAAGTGCGTAAGTTTACACTGTGTTTTAAATTAAAAAAAATATTGTGATATAAGTACAGCTACTAAAAAAATTAGAGGATCACATTTCTATTAATTTCTGATCAGATTCGATAAAAATTCTAAAAAAAAAAAAAAAAAAAAATGCTTGATGTCACAAAAAATGAATAAATTTTAAGTTTTACACCATTCGAGCAAAAAATGAATTTGTATCGCTGGAAATTTAAAGAATTTAGAATTGCTAGAAATTAGAATGGATAAAGGTAAGTTTATTTTTTTATACATACATATTTATTTTATTTAGTAACTATCATCATTTTTTTTTTTTTTCTCAATTTGATTTCCAAATTTTTATAAGTTATAAGATAAAAAAGAGAAAAGAAAAAGGTTTAAGAACAAAAATAATGACTAAATTAGAAGCTGGAATAAAGAATGAACTTTGATGTTAACTGATTCATTTAACTATATGATTATATTTTAACTCTTTTCTCTCCCCTAATGGAGTTCTATAGTTTATTTTTACATGTGTGATATTGGTTGAAGCATCAAATTTACATATCTTACCACGTTGATAGGTTTTCATAACAAGATAATTAAAAACAATTGTATTTATTTATTACAAGTAGACTTATTTTCAGCTAGACTAATACTTATATACTTTTTTATTATGTTAAATAATCAAAATGTAACAATGAACCATATACATTTAACGATGAATAAAGCTAAATAGAAATAAAATATTTTTTGGAATAAAAAATAAAATTATTATATTATTTATATTTATAAATATGTTATATTTAAAATTATTATAAAATAATAAATTTTATTTACAAGAAACTATTTAATTATTTAATAGAAATAGTATTATATAATTTAATTTGAGATAAGTATGTATATTTATGTAAAGTAGGTAAAAATGTGTATTTTTTATCAAAATTTCATAGTACTATTAATTACAAGATATCTATCACTATCCAAAATGTCAGATTTTTCTTGCTTTACAACTTTTTAGTCAGATCTCGTAGTACCTGATTTCTTGCCTTAAAGGAAAGGTGACATGCTTATTTGGAAATAAATTTTTTAGCAGAAATATGTTAGTCCATGTATATATATATATATATATATATATATATATATTTCTTTTGCTGGCAAAAAAGAATGTACAAAGAATTATTGGAAATATATAATATAGTTTCTCTTTTAACAATTGCCGGTCCAAGTCAGTCACCTTCTACGTTAATAAAAAAGAAAAAAAATGCTTTCAATAAGCTTAAAAGTAAAAAAAAAAAAAAAAAAAAATCCCCTCCGGCGGAGCAAGGAGGGTTATGCGACCCTCACCCATCGTATGTGTGTATGGTCCATCCTCCTGTGTTTTGATGGGCCACCGTGGCCTAATCCATCCCTGCACATCTGCTATTTTTAATTTAGAAAAATTAGAAATCAATGATTCCGGCCAAATTAACAATGATTTTCAGAAAAGTTAGTATAATGTATATAGACAAGCAAGATATTGTTCAACGTGTTCAATGCATTTTTATTTAAATATATCAATTATACTTGCTGACAACTAGATAAATAATACCTAAATATTTTGTAATTTATAATGACACTGTGTAATAAAACAGTTTTATCTGCAATTATATATATTTATAAAATTTAAAGAAACTAAATTAAAAGTTAATAATAATGCAAAAAAATATTTGTCTTCGTGTGGAAAGCATCAATGATAAACCTTCGAGGTATGTGCAAGCAAATTATGTAAGATGAGAAAATCGGCTGAGATATCAGTCGGTGACCTACCCTCTTAATTAATACAAATTGTGACTTAATATTTATTATCAGTCGGTCACTGTAGGTCACCTACCTCCTTATTATAAATTTTGTTATATTAATTATCATTATCTAATATTATTATCTTCTTCTTTTTTTTTTTTTTTTCGTCTTCTCATACAATAATCTATTTTTGCTAAATTTATATAAATTAATTAAATTAAATATTCATATATGTAGATATTAATATTATTAAAGAAAGTCATAATATTAAAAACTTCTATTCTTAAAATACTAATATCTTAACATTAATGAAAAGAATAAATAATATCATATTATTTTGGTTATTTATTATTAATTCTTTTTTTCTTTTTTTTTAACTTCATGTAATATATTTTTTTTCTTAAATAAACTTGAAAAACTTTAAAGATATAGTTGTAGTTAAATGTGTAATTTATTACAATATTATTTAAATATTACGTATATTGAAAAATGTTTAGGTATTAATTGTCCAGTGTCCAGCAAGTACAACTGTTATAAAGTAAAATTAAAGAAATAGTAAAAAAAAAAAAAAAAAATCTTGTCTATACAATATCCTAACATATTTGAACATAATCGTTAATTTATTCAGAAACATTGATTTATAATTGATTTTTATTTAAAATAGCACATGTGGACCATGACGTCAAAGCTTGCAGCTTGCTTGTTTTACGCGCGTGGACTAGGTGAGCAGTGATGTCATGTCCACATACGTTATTTCAAAAAAAAAAAAAAAAAAAAAAAAAAAAAAAATCAATAACCGTGTATTGCATTGTATGGACAAAATTTTGTTCAACGTGTTCTATGCCTTTAAACATAATTTTATAACAATTGGACAAATAATTGCTAAATATTTTGTTATTAATAATACAACAAAATTGTGATACTAAAGGACACATCTTAATTCAAATATAAAAATAAATTTTTAACATATCAAATTAAGATAAATATAATTTTTTTCAATAAATATTATATATATATATATTATATATATATATATATATATATATATTAAAAATTATATGATAAAATTTATATGATATTATTATTTAATAAATATATATTTTTTTATAAAGCTTTGTTTATCGTTTAATATTTGTTACATATTATAACAATTTTCATATTTACTATAATAAAAAAGTATATAAATATTTGTCTAGCGGACAGAAAGTATCAATGATAAATTCCTAATTAATGTACAGGATGTTTTATAAGAAATGGGACACAAAGGATTTTACGTATTTTTACCGCACCAATACGATTCGATGAATAACAATGAGAGCGGTGTTCACTGTTGCACTTCTCCACCTTTTCTTGACTTCTATCATTTTGATGATCCAATTGGTTAAGACAGAAAATGAGTCGTCCAAGCGATGAGTAAACATCATGCAAACAAGAGAGAAGGAATGGGTGGGCGAGCATATTTTGGTTTGTTTTGATAAAAGTCAAGTAAAAGGTGGAGAAGTGCAGCAGTGAATACCTCTCTTATTGTTATTCATCGATTCGTATTGGTGTGGTAAAAATACGTAAAATCCTTTGTGTCCCATTTCTTATAAAACATGCTGTACCTTCAAATTATAAAAATTAGCAAAATAGTAAAGATTAAATCAACGACATAAATATGATAAGAAATGAAACCATAATAAAACCAATATTGTTAATAAAATATACTCATGTGTAATAATGAAGGTATGGAGAAATCCTAAATATTACTTCGAAAAGATGTTATCTTTTATTTCTGATGTCACCCTAAACTGAGATTTAAGAGATTTAGATATTTTTGACATAAGCAATTGTCATAAGCAAATACAATTTTATTTATTATGAGAAGCTGAAATAATGCATTTTAGCAAATTATATTGCTAATAGCTATTTTAAGTGTTTTTATATGTTTTTATATGTTTGTTTTTTTTGCTATTTAATGTTAAAATATCTCTTGTTAATAATTTGACGAAATGCATTATTTTAGCTGTGCATATAATAACTTAAATGTGATTATCTTAAATAAGTTAGGATTCGTAACTAAAGTAATGCACCAATTTTTAAAGTGTAGGTGACACAGACAAAAATTAATACGTAATGTAAATGCGATATATATTATTTTTAAAAATGGTTTATTGCAGCATAATCAATGCTTTATGCTGCAATATACTTACAAAATTAGCTAAGGACAAACTTAGTTTTCGGTTATTTTATTTGGGAAATTGGTTAGTTATTTGATATGGTTAATTTTCTCGCATACTTTAGATAATTAAAATATTAACAGCATCAATAGTCTCAAAAATATTGTATAGTATTTTTAATCTTTTGAAAATGAGTATTTTTTTTTATACCTACTTTTGTATTCAGCATGACGACGATTTTAACATGTATGCAAAAACCATTTATAATGCAATGATACTAGTATACAATGTATACATTAAATTAAATATTTACTAACTTATCATCTTAGCTACTTTCCATCAGCTCGACAAATATTTCTATATACTTTTTGTTTGAGGTTTTGTAACTTTTGAAGTTTTATACATAGAAACTTTCATTTTTTTATACTTGTACAAATAAATTAACACTCTTGATTGCGTATATTGACACGTGTGACACGTGTCACGGGTTTAAATTAAAATTAATCAAAAACGACACAAATTTATTTTTTCACACTTTAAGAATTGTAATGACATAAAACTTTTACATTTACTACATATTACATTTACATTTATATATAGTATATTTAAACATATACTATATAAATTTAATTGCTTGTTTATTTTTATTCTTGTCAATTGTCTCCAAAAGTTTGGAGTTAATTAATTTGTAAAACACAATCATGTCTTACCTCTATTTTCAATAATAAAAAACGAACCTTTTTCTTAACTTGGTGGCAGTATTCCTTTCACAACACTACCTATTCTACCTATTATATAATTTATTCGAAATGTCTTTCGTTTGAAAAGAAATTGAGCCGACACTTATATACAGTATAAGTACAGTATAATATTTAAAAATTTCACAACTTTTAGTATTACGCATTAATTTTGTTAAATATCTTTCTCTCTAATATCAAATATTTAAATTGCTCTCTTCTTCATTATCTTTAAATTTATATCATAATATCATTTTTAACAGCTGGACAAATACTTACATAAATTTATAATAAACATTAAATATTGAAATTGTAATAGTAAAATAGAAAATTGTACCCTAACAAATCTATTTCATTTCAAATAAGATATATATATATATAAATATTCTAATAATAATTTGGTTTGTATATCTAAGAAATTATTATTAGAATAAAAACTACTATTTTAAATATATAATATTTTCAAAAATGATAAGAATTAATTTATAATATTAAATTAATTTTTTTTTAAAAATATATATTTTAATTATTATTAAATATATTTTAATTATTAAATTATATATTTATTTGTATTAGGTATAAAGGGTACAGGGCTGGGCGCTTAAATTTGCACAATTTTAATCTTGATTTCCCACCGATCTGTTAGTGCGATTTTCTTTTCGTTTAGTTTTTCATAAAGCTAATGATAGGCAGAGAGTATATAGACCTGGCCCAATACTACCTTTTAATTATATTTGTTGTTACATATGTATTTCATTACAATAATTTCAATACATTATATTTATTACATAAATATTTTTTGTCCAGTTGTCAACAAGTATTACTGATGTAAAGTAAATTAAATACGTACATAGAACAGTTTGAACAATATCTTGTCAATACTCAATACAGTAACTTAACATACTAGAAAACCATCGTTGATTTGGTTTGACCCATTATTTTTTTTTTTGCTATTTAAAATTATTTATGTAGACTATGACGTCACTACTCTCGTGGGCAAAGCACGTAAAACAAGTGAGCTGTGACGTCATAAGCCACATCTTCTATTTCAATTCAAAATTCAATTAAAAAACAATGACTCTAACCAAATCAACATTGATTTTCAGAAATGTTAGCATAATATTATAGACAAATAAGATTTTGTTCAACTTGTTCAATGTCTTTTTAATCAAGTATATCAATTATTCTTGCAGACAAATAACATCTTAATATTTTGTAATTAATAATGACGCTGTGATAATAAAAGACTTATATATATCTACAAATATATCTATATAAAATTTAAAATAAATAAAATAAAAGTTAATATTAATAATAAAATTTTTTGTCTGCGTGCAGAAAGCATAAATGATTAACCTTAGAGTTATGTGCAAGCAAGTTATGTAAGATGAGAAAAGTAGCAAATGATTAATTAGCAGCAAAATAATAATAATTAAAAAAAAACAATCACAAATTATTAGAAATAATATTGATAAAAACTAGTTATAATGTTACAATTGAAATTAATTTGAAATGTTAAAAATTCTTAATGTTCTCCTCAACTTACATAGTAACAGATCTAAAATGCGACATAAGGTCTTACATGGAAGAAAAAAAAACATAAATCTTACGATTTTGTTTCTTGCAATGTGATCATTATATTGATTGTTATTATTTTTAACAAAGTAGACTGTTTTAGACCGGAAATCGTTCAAAGAGGAACTATATTTTTACAATAATTCTTTGTAACGTTCTTTACTTCTGTAGTGATCTAATTTAAAAATTAGATATAATCATGTATTTAATTTATATTCAATGATATATTATGTTAAGTATTAATATTATAACATAAAATAAGTTTCTATCCACATGTTAAAAAAAAAGTTTTTAATATATATTTTGTAATATTTTTATATAACATTTTGGGTCATAACAACTTGTTGATCCTACATGCTTGAAAGTATTTGATTAACACACCTGTGGATCTGAAACTATATAGTAACAAAAAGCTTTAAATGTATAGCAAATTCATTGAAAAAAGTAATTTAACCGTAAAGAGAATAATACTGTTTTTTATGTTGACCTCTGACCTTATACGCGTGAACTTTCACGCAGTGCAAAATAATTAGAATAAAAAGGTGATTAGTTTTTAATTAATTATTTATTTATTAAACACCAAGGTGTACTTATACATATTTATATACTTAGTTTAGTTTTTTAGTTTTTAGTTTTTAGTTTTTACTTAGATTAGTTTTTAAGACACAATAATAATTTTTATGGCTACTCCAGACCTCCTCCCCCCCTTCTCTGGTAAATGTTAAGTGTAGGCGAAGGGCTGTCGCAAGAAAGGTGCCTCGCCCGTCTGGGGTGGCGACCATTATGTACCTAGCTTCTGTATAAAGACTCTCGGTATTGTACCTCCCTCTCTCAGTCTGCATCTCAACACGGATCCTCTGTCAACCATCGTCCACTCCAGCCAGCACGAGCCACACCCTTCGAGACTTAGGCCATCCACCAGGCCTTGCCACCTTCGTTGATGTACAGTACCGTAGAGATAATTCTTTTTGACTAGATGAATTTTTACTATGTGTCTTAATATTTACGTAGTCATATTAATAATTTTGGTAATATATTTAATTTCGGTCGACGAGCAATTTGAGAACTTTGTTACTGATTTCTACAACATTTCTAACCAATTTTATGTTGAATGTAAGAATAAGTTAAATTTAACTACCTTCTAATAAAGTACTGTACATTTTATAATGGACATCAAAAAACAGGTAAATTAACTCTCTTTAGTGTTGGGTTAAAAAATGTGTGTTTTACTTCATGTCTCCTAAAATGCCTCATAAGTTTAAGCTGGTTTCTCTGTTCTCTGAGAACTCACTAATAGGAAGTTATTCAATTAATATTAAAGTCGATTATAATGTTTGGTATTTTATCTCCTGTTAGTTAAGTTAGCTAATAGTTAAATAAATAACTTTGATTATTAATAAGCAGTCAGAAAGAACTATTATAGGTTAAATTATTAAAAATATTATACACCAATCATTATAACTTGGAGGCACCGCTTTGTTTATGAGTTCAGAGAAAACCAATTTGGAGCAAATATTTTTATGTGAGGTGTTTTTGGGAGTCATGTGTTTGCTTATATAATTGATTCAGCATTCTTTGCAAGTCAAAATTTATGCCTAATACTAGTATTAGTTATAATTATTAATTAATAAAAAATAAAAATGGCGGAACAAAATTATTCAAATATTGAAACTAAAATGCGAAGCTTGCCTAATTTCACGGGTGAATCGCGAAAAGGCGGAGGTTCAATTAGAAATTTTTTTATTGCATTAGAAAGACGTGCTGCATTATACGAGTGGGATGATGATAAAAAAGGAAGTATTGTACCGTAAAAGCACAGATAACGCGCTAGAAGTCCTAAATTCAACCTTTGAATTAGATTGGGATACGTGTACTTATGAGGCAGCTAAACAATTACTGTTAAAAAAATGCGCCCTTTCTTCTACTAAGGCACACCGAGACAAATTATTTTTTAAAAGTCGAATGCATTCTCAGGAGAATGTCAATATGTACAGTCGCAGACTAAAAAACTTAGATGATGACAAATTATTAGATGACGTTGATTTTTTATCTTTGTCAACAAATGCAAAAAAGGCTGGGTATAATAATTTGCTTATTTCACAATTTGAACGTAGTATTCCACAACCATTAAACAGTGCAATGGCTGCAGTTCATGAGGAAATGTTTGACGCTCTTTTAGACAGAACAAAAACTGCCGCAGAAATTATTTTTCACGAAAGTTTTTAGTTTTCAGATGATGACGATGGCGAACGTCATATTTCACATCAAAATAAGTCCAAAAAAGTAATAAAAGATAGTTCAGATAAAATCGCGTTACCTGCATCGATACCAGCTGAAAATTGCATGCATACATTGACTAATCAATCTACGTGTTGTCATACGGCTAATATTCCACCAGACAGTCAATCCGCGTGTTGTCATGTTAATAATTCACCAACAGTTAACTCAGTGTGCTTACAAAATTGCGCTCGCACATGTAATCATTCTCTAAATCGTTGTAATGCAAATCAGCATATTAACAGTACTACCTCCTTATCTAATTTTCCTTGCCAGTCTACCGTGGTTTGTCAGTTATCGAAACCAAACTAACATGCGGAGAGTCAGTGCAGCGCTGCAACAAATCCTAGCACAACTCAAATGCCAGTGCAGACATATGGAGTGAATTATGTTCAAGTAGATCCGATAAGTGGCAATCAACAACCACCACAATATTACGCTGTACACGCTACGCCACGTTAATTTAATAATAACGGTCAATGGCAAAATAATAATAATAATAATTATAATAACAATAATAATAATTCACGAAATATGAACTTCAGAAACAGACCGTTTCAACCAAATAATACGCGCAACCAGCGTTTCAATAATTATAACAATCAAAATTATAGCAACCAAAAATTACAATAACAACAATCGCGTTAATTTTAGGGACAGACAAAACGGGAATTTTAGGCCGAATAATAATAATTATAACAACAGGAATAATAATAATAACAATCGCATGAATAATTATAATTCTAGTAATAGTAATTATAATAATAATAATAACACCAACAAAGAGAACAGTACGCCTAATTCTAACGTCAAATGTTTTGAATGTGGAAAAATGGGGCACATTAAAAAATTGTGACACTTACAAACGAAATCAGTTCTTATTTTGCGGTTATTGCGGAAATCAATCGCATTGCCAATTACAATGTCCACAACTGCCACAGAATGGCGGATTTAATTCATTAGAAAATAATCAGGCTTGTACTTCGGCTCAAAATTAATACAGACAGCCCTAACTGTCACAATAAACGTGTGCATACAGAGCGCATCGCTGTTACTAAAGGGTAAAGGGTGTAGAGGGTTTATTTATGGATTTACTTATTGGTAATGTTCATGGTGATTATTTAACTAAAACAAGGGTCCTTCTGGACTCTGATTCTAGTTTATGCCTTATTAAACCTGATTTCTTACCAGAATCAACGATTTTAGTCTCTGATAACCAAATAAAAGCTTCAGGAGTAACTGGTCATAAAATATCTTTATTAGGAACTGTTTTGCTTACTGTTAGTATGCCAGGATTTTATGATCAATTTGAGTTTGTTGTCAGTAGCTCCACGTTACAAATAGGGAAGGTTAGCGCCATTACAGGTCTTAATTTCCTGATGAAAACGCAGGCATCCATTGACCTGCAAAAAAGAGTTATAATTATTAATAATAGAGAGTCACCTGTCTTTTTTCAAACACCCTTACTCTATAACACTGATGAGTTACAAAATATACGTTTATTGCTGCAGCAATGTAAAGGCAAAAGACAATCGTCACAGGAAGAAATAAATGACACACGTTTAACTTTCAAAGTTGACAAACGAGAACGTGTTGTTGAGGTAAATAACTCACGTCAAAGTATCGGAGATTTGACGGATTATAATTTACATACAAAAGTAACCAACTGGTTACTATCTGAAACCAAAAAATGTGTTACATTTTCTGTTCCTGAAATTGTTGTTACAGCCTGCGATGACGAGGGCCTAAGTTCAGAAATAACGAATATTTCATTAATTATGCCTGAAACTGACATAATAAATAATAAATTTATAGATGAATGGGATTCCTATTTATTAAATTATACTGAGAAGCAGGAGTATTTTCATTTCATAAATACAGTATTTAAAAACGAAGAATTAAATAACGTTGAAAGTTCACACTTAAATGACTCACTTAGTTATAAGGGTATTTTTAAAAATAATATTAAGTTAGAAAGTAAGATTTTAGAATTAAGTACCGGTACAGTTAATGTTAATGCAATATATGTCGACAGTAATTGTAGTATGAACAATCATTCGAGCGCCCATTGTAATGATATGATACAGGATGCAGTAAAATGTGATGAAATTTTAACTGCAGATTTAAATATTAAGGAAAAATCCTGTGCACAGGGGATGTTTTACAAAATAATGATAATAATAATGTCTCTAAGCAGTCATATGAGACTGGTAAAAATGAAAATTTACAAGTGAAAAATTCTGACGTCAGTGATGATTTTGTGACATTAAATAATGATAACTATAATAAGTTAAAAGATGATATTATACTCCCGGGAGATATCTTATTCGGAAGAGAATGTAACTTGGCTCTAGATGAGTTATTGCTTAAGATAAATGATATTCCTAGGTCTTATTATGAAAACTACAGAATTCTATTTGAGAAATTAAAATTTAATTTGAAATTAGCAACGAAAAAAAGTAAAATAAATCGCCAAAAATATATCAATAATTATAATAAAAAATGCAAACCTACACCGATACGTGAAAACATGCTAGTGTTACGAATAGTAAAACGGTTTAAAAGTATTGAGCCTAAAAAATTCAAGAAAATAAATATGTTGGTCCATACGTAGTCAAAAAACAAATTCTTGAGTCTATTTTTTTAAAAGAGTTAATGGCAGATAGAACAAAAACAGAGCTAGCCCATGCGGATTTTCTTAAAATATATAAAGCAAGGACATTAAAAGTACTTACTGAGGTAGACTTAGCCAACATTCAAAAAGAACGAGAAACAAAAAATGCTCCAGAGTTACAAAGTAATGCAACCGCGAGCGAATGCAGCGATAAAAACTCAGTCCATCCCAAACAAAAACTGAAAAAGATAATACCTGTTGATATTTCATTACTTAATCATCCAGGAGATGTCAGCGTAACAAATAATACAGGATCAGAAAGCGTAATTACTGAAATTCATAATGTTAATAGCAGTACAAGTTCGCCGACTCAAGCGGAGGATATTGACCTCTCAGTTTCGGAAGATGGCGTCAGTAGTATTTCAGATTTAACTAGTTTTTATAAAGAACAACACGATTTAACCAATCATGACAACATCTCTGTATCTAGCTTAGTAATTTCTGATATGTCTCAAAATCAAATTAATACAGATGAAGTTTTGCTGAACGAATCAGAAATATTTGGTTGTTTAAGTACTTTTATTAGTGACGAAATTTATCAGGATGCTGAGAACCCTGATATTATAATGCCCAAGACAATGAAAGACAGCGGTCTGGTCCATATAATTTACGTACGAAAATCACAGTTCCATTGCGATATGGGGAATAACATGTGTAGCCTACATATTTTTCTGCCGTTAGAATAAAAAAAAAAAAAAAAAAAAAAAAAAAAGAAAAGAAAGACATAAGAACAACAGAAAACTTAGTAAGGATCATCATGTTAAATATTATGAAAGTTATAATAATAATAAAAAAACAAAAATAAATATATAGTAAAAAGCGAAAAAAAAAAAAATAAAATCATAAGTATCTCCAAAAAACGGTAATATATATATATATATATATATTCTCTCTTTTCTTATCTCACTTATTCGATGAGAACTATTTTATGGCAATAATATTATTATTAAGAAATTCATAAGTTACATGTAACCTTGCTTAGCGGTAACTGATAACTGTGGCTATTATCATATAATTTGGGAGTTATCTTTGTGAACAAGAATTCACTTGCAATCATCCTTTAAAAAACAAACAAAACAAAAAAACAAAACAAAAAAGGGAATCTAAAACATAGTTAGAAAAAGCTTCCATTTACTATGTGTAAGTTTTGTCTCGGATGCGAGACAGCAGTCCGCGACGTACCACACTTCTCCAGAAAATCATTGATTTGACGCATGCGCGCAACGCTTTATTATGGATCGATGCTACAAGGAACCCTACAATTGTATTTTCTCTCTTTGTATTTACTCTCCGTATTCAAGCTTTTCCAAGTATTAAAAGAATAAATAAATCAATAAATAAGTAAGTAAATAAATAAATAAATAAATAAATAAATAAATAAATAAATAAATAAATAAATAAATCAATCAATCAATCAATCAATCAATCAATCAATCAAACAATCAATCAATCAATCAATCAATCAATCAATCAATCAATCAATCAATAAATAAATAATTATTTATATAAGCGAATAAATTAATATAAAACAGCATTAAGGGAATTAAATAAAAAAGCGCCTTACAGTATAGGCAACTTTTTCAGCATCACGGTATTGCGGGTTGCATAACCTATAAGTGAATAAATAAATAAATAAACTCAAGACATGAAAATAGCATAAAGAGTATTATCGCTTTCCTATACTAATAATATATTTTGAAGTCTAAATTATTGCTAAAATTGTAAAAAATAGTGAAAGGTATATACGTAATAAAATTTCTTTTCTCTTGTAAGTAATATTCAGCACATAATCATAATAATAATGAAAAGTCTTTTTTATTAACATATACTTTCTTCTAGTTATGCTGTAGATGATACTCATTATAGTGTATGTGTATCTACGGGAACAAGGAAGAGAGAGAGAGAGAGAGAGAGGAACAGGCCGGTGCCGCGTGATACTCACAGTCTCCGCTTCAGCGACGTTCGCGTATGCACGTCGGCAGCCAGTCATGGACTCATGGATGTCAGCCCAAGCAACGCTTTGGTCTTCTTCTTCAAGTTACCTGTGACACCATAGAGACAGTGTCACTGACAGTTTAGGGTAATATGTGTAGACATGTGACGATGTTAGTAAGATTATTGTCGCATATAATGTGTTAATTTTTTTCTCTCTACTAACAAAACGTTGTGTTTACACTTAAGTATGCACAGACTCGTAACATTTCTTAATATTTAATAACAATGGTGCATACAAGAAACAAAAAAAAAGTGTCATATCATTATAAAAACTATAGTAACAAAAAAATGTAAAGTGCTGTGAAGTGTTGTGTTAATTTTTTGTTACAGTTTCAGTAACACCATTACACGCTACGAGCCTTGAAAACTTACGAACATTGTGGAACCTTTCTATTACAATCATAGTTCAATACATAAACTCCAGTGATACGTAGTGCAACATGCTGAACTAATATGTGCATCACAGTGAACTACGATGTTTATGTTACCATTCTTTCTCAGGGCTTTCTAAGAATCAACTATAAAGTTCTAAATATATGCATAATTACAAATAACTATTAACGTAACCATTGATTATATATATGTTTTTGCTATTTGATGACATTTTCACAACTCGATACAATTTTTTTCTCAACATGGTTACCGATGACATTTCTACATGCAAACATGCTATTTGTAAAAAAATTATTCAATTAAAAAAAATATGTAATAAGTTATATTTTATAATACTGACACTTCTGAGAAAGTGACCTTTGTACGCTTCTGTACTTATAATTATTACCATTTTATAGTGTTGCTTATAGAACTTTTATCACAACAACTATAAACATATAACTATAATTCCTAAATGCTACATAATATCAGTGACTTAGTGAAGTGTTTCTCCATAGTATAGTTCTATATTTACTATGCTTTCTTATCAGTACTTACATGTTAAAATTTCAGCTCCACCACCTTTCAGGGATGATCGGCTCAGCTCATCAAAAAAAAAACGCTGTGGTGTGGTTCTTACTGGTCTCTCTATCTCTCTCTCGGCTCCAACGAGGACATTTTCACCTCGGAATACACGGACTTTAGTTTTCTTATAGGAATAAGTATCACAATTTCTTTAAACTTTTTAACTCTTAAAATATACCTATGCATAAATAAATATATCACTATCATAATACTACTACTAATAAATATCACTTATTACAACTTACAATCAATAACAAATAACATTATATAATATATACCTTTTTCTCTCTTATTGCTATTATTATTAACCTTAAAAATCATAAAACATTTTACTATATATAAATAAATAATCATTAACTTATAACTCTAACATTTAACTAAAAGTATATTTTACTTTGCTTTATTGTTGCCAAAATATAGTGCTATTTTTCTGTCTCAATATAATCTAATCTTATCCTACTTATTATATTACATAAATATTTTACTGTCATATATGCTTTTGAAGGTTTATCTAAGGTAATAATGTTTCACAATTTTAACTCTGTTGTCTCATATATTATATAAAGCATTTCCAATATAAATACATAAAACTACATATATACTTAAGTATTTTACTTCTTATATATCTAATCTACTAAATGTCTAATGTATTGTCTGCAGTTTTTCAGATTCACATGTGTTTAACAACTATACTTCTGTTTCCTTGCTCCTCTTACCTGTAATTCATCTGAACGTTTGCTCGGATCGATGTTTTTACTTCTCTTCATTCACGCCCACTACAACAGCTGTATTTCACTCTACGCGGGATTTTACAACAGCTCCACTTCACACTGCGCGGGATTTCACTGTTGTTTGAATTTACTCAATACTGTATTCTTTTATTCACGTAATGTTTGTATGTACAAAAATGTATGTTTTTTAGCTTGTAAACCACTCGGGTTTACGTATTCATATCTGTAATCTTTTGTTAATATTTACTGCATCTCCTTTTTTGAAAGAGGGGGTGAGTTGTAGTGATCTAATTTAAAAATTAGATAAAATCATGTATTCAATTTATATTCAATGATATATTATGTTAAGTATTAATATTATTACATGAAATAAGTTTTTATCCACATGTTAAAAAAAGTTTTTAATATATATTTTGTAATATTTTTATAAAACATTTGGGTCATAACAACTTGTTGATCCTGTGGATCTAAAACTATATAGTAACTAAAAGCTTTAAATGTATAGCAAATTCATTGAAAAAAGTAATTTAACAGTAAAGAGAATAATACTGTTTTTTATGTTGACCTCTGACCTTATACGCATGAACTTTCACGCAGTGCAAAATAATTAGAATAAAAAGGTGATTAGTTTTTAAGACACAGTAATAACTTTTGATGGCTACTCCAGACCACCCCACCCCTACTCTGGTAAATGTCAAGTGTAGGCGAAGGGCTGTCGCCAGAAAGGTACCTCGCCCGTCTGGGGTGGCGACCATTATGTACCTAGCTTCTGTATAAAGACTCTCGGTACTGTACCTCTCTCTCTCAGTCTGCATCTCGACACGGATCCTCTGTCAACCATCGTCCACTCCAGCCAGCACGAGCCACACCCTTCGAGACTTAGGCCATCCACCAGGCCTTGCCACCTTCGTTGATGTACAGTCCGTAGAGATCATTCTTTTTAACTAGATGAATTTTTACTATGTGTCTTAAAATTTACGTAGTCATATTAATATATTTTGGTAATATATTTGATTTCGTTCGACGAGCAATTTGAGAATTTTGTTACTGATTTCTACAACATTTCTAACCAATTTTATGTTGAATGAAAGAATAAGTTAAATTTAACTACCTACTAATATAGTACTGTACATTTCATATTGGACATCAAAAAACAGGTAAATAAACTCTCTTTAGTGTTGGGTTAAAAAATGTGTGTTTTACTTCATGTCTCCTAAAATGCCTCATAAGTTTAAGCTGGTTTCTCTGTTCTCTGAGAACTCACTAATAGGAAGTTATTCAATTAATATGAAAGTCGATTATAATGTTTGGTATTTTATCTCCTGTTAGTTAAGTTAGCTAATAGTTAAATAAATAACTTTGATCATTAATATAAGCAGTCAGAAAGAACTATTATAGGTTAAATTATTAAAAATAATATACACCAATCATTGTACTTCCAGCATAACAAATACTAATATTTGGAATAAAATCGATCATAATTTAAATATTATTATTATTTTTTGTTCTGAAAAAAGGTTTAATAATATTTTCAATTAAAAAATGCAAACTACACGTAAACTTTTTCAAAAAAAAAAAAAAAAAAAAACTTAAAGATAGATTCCCTAAATACCATACTTTGAGAATCTAAAATAAAAATCATAATATGTATTTGCGCGAGATAAGTTTTATATCTTCTAATATAAACACCTTGCGCGCCACTGCGCGAGCCAACAAAGACCGCGCCACCCCCCCCCCCCCCCCCAACTCCCTACAACGTAGACTATTGTATCATAAAGCTCTATTATAACATTCATATTAATAATTAGAATATTACAAAATATTAAGAACCTATTTTTTTCTTTAATTTTAATTGTTCAAAAATAACTTGATCTTCACCCTCGAGAAAAAAAAAAGTTTTTTTTCTATAGTGTTTAGTATTTATTTTCTAACTTCTTGAAATTATAATCAAATGGGAATGCAGGTAAGCTAAGTTCTGTTTTTAAAACACCCAGATAAGTATTTTCATGAGCTATGAAAATACTTTTCTGGGTTTTAAAAAAAACATAACTTAGCTTACCTGCATTCATTGGTATTTCCTGTATTCGGTACAATATATTCGATTTTTTTTTCTTTTAAATCGATACTTTATATGATATTTGTTTTTAAAAGTGTTGCTTTTAATAAACCACCTTTGTTAGAAATTGTAAGCAAATGCAAATAAAATATTAACCGTAAATGTAAATGAAGTCCCTTGAACTTTGACACATTTGTGAGCATAGGGAATTTTGGCAAGAAAAAATGACGCAATTTACCATTAAATAAAAAAAACTAATATGCTTACAAGAAACACTTTTAAGAACGAATATAATATAATTGACGATTGAAGAAGAAATCGAATATTATGTACCGAATATAGGAAATACCAATGAATGCAGGTGACCTAAGTTATGTTTTTTACAAACCCAGAAACATTTTCATGGCTCAGTTTGTCCCATTTGATGATAATGTCAAGAAGTTATAAAATAAATGATAAACACTTTATAGAAAAAAATGTTTTTTTTTTCTCGAGGACGAAGATCAATTTATTTCTGAAAAGTTAAAATAAAAGAAGAAAATAGGTTCTTAATATGTTGAAATACTCTAATTATTATAAATATAAATGTAATAATAGAGCTATATTGTACAATAGTCTATACGTTAAAGGCGGGGGGGGGGGGGGGGTGTGGAAAGGGTGGCGCTGTCTCTGGCGGCTCGCGCAGCGTCGCGCAAGGCGTTTACGTTAGAAGCCATAAAACCTTTCTCGCGCAAAAACAAAAGATTTTTATTTTAGATTTTAAAATTAGGGTATTTAGGGATTCAATCTGCGTATATTTTATTTCTTGAAAAAGTTTGCAGGTAGCCCTTTATATGGCTCCAAATTTGACCATTTTTCCAAGAGGTACCTGCTTGATAGTTACGATTTCCAGCACACCAAAAATTAAAAATTTATCTTTTCTCCATAAATAGCTTAAAAATATATTTATCAATCAGTATGAGTCATTGAAAAAATATAAATTATTTTTGGCGCCAATAAAACGACACTTGAAAAGGTGTAAAAAAATGATTTTTTACCGTTTTCGATTTATTTTACTTTAAAAAGTAACACGTGGTACACGAGTCAACACGCGCAATTAAAAGTGTTAGTGTATTTTAATATGTATAAAATGTTTCAAGATTCTGTGTATCAAACTTCTAATGTTGCAAGGCCTCCAACCTCCCTCCGGACGCTCAGTCACAGCAGTGCCAAAAATGTCCAAAGTTGGTTTCAGACCCACCAAAATTCGTGTAATCATCATAGGTTGCTCAAATTTGGCATACAAGCCTCAATATACATCACTATCATGTAAAAAAATATCAAGCCGATCCGTGTTTGTCGGGTGGATAACATTTTGAACCCCGCCTATGTAACTACAAATATATTGTATTTTTATATAAAAAAAAATTGTAGTGAAAAAAAAAATATATATTTAACCGAAAATGTTAAAATATGATGTTATTTATTCTATACATTTATGTTAAGATATTAGTATTTTGAGAAGGTTGGTTGGTTGTACGAGGCTAATTATTTAACTAATTAGCCTATTTTTGGCTGTGGAGCTTTAACGCAGCTCACATCGCCACCATCGATTTGAAGCATTGTTTTTGTTTTCTATAATTGTTTAATTGGGTAAGGTAATTGGGATAAAAGGTTTAGGTTTAGGATTTTGTTAAAAATGTCCACGCCCTTGTGGTCATATGTGTGGTACTATAGGTCTTTGATATTGGTTTCGATTTATGATGATGATTGATGGAGTCAAGTAAGGAGGGAAGGAAACATTAAAACAAAGGATAAGAGGCGTTACAAATATTTGGATGGAAGCCTACTTGACATGTCATGACAAGCAAACCACGTGATATGAGAATCAAAATGGAGGTACTTGCCCACTGTACCAGGTTTACTTTTGAGGATGATTATAATGATTATGGAGATTGTGTGATGCAGGATTTTTAGTGGAAAGGGAAGAATAGGTATTTGGAAAGAAAGGAAAATTAGAACAAAAGACACAAAGGCACAAATGACAAAATAAAGTGACTAAGCAAGGGATGAGTGGCGAGGCGCTCGCACGCACTAACAACTACAGGTCAAAGTGCGTGTGAGGTCACGAGCTCATCACTTGCGGGCCGGGGCGATGCATACGCCGTTATTATTATTAATCTTCTCTCTCTGGTGAACGGGTGCGAGAGAAAGTGCGAGCGCAAGGGTGGAAGCCGGAATGTTAGAACCCACAACATGTAAGTTTAATCGATATACTTTTATATTAATTAATTATAATAGTTGTCATTGCATTTTGAGTGCACAATACACTGCAATTGAGACTACAGAACGGCATTGTCTTATTTACCTTCGTTTCCCTCTCACTTAATGTTAGAATTTGGCACATATTAGGAACCAGTTAAGGTAGGTTAAAGTATAGGCCAGAGACGGGACCAATAAGAAACGGCCCGTGACATTATTTATTAACAAAAAAAAGTATTTAAAGGAATAGACCAGAGAAAAACAAGCATTTACGTAACAAAACACTTCATGGGGCTTACATAAATAACTTTAGTTTGTCTCAAAACCCAACTGTTGCTCCGTAGCAGTGATCAGAAATTTCGAATTATGTAACGTGCACAAAATTTTCATACTAATTTGTGTATGTTTTTGTTTTTGTAGTCATAAATATGAATACCCGAGCCATACGAAAATGCTGATAAAAGTTTGAGAAAGCCTTGATTAAGTGCTTATAAACATTTGATAGTAGTGTTTTTGTCTGATAATACATGGATAAAGGACTGATAGAGTTTGATAGAATTTTTTGAATCTAGGAGTAAAAACTGAAAAAAGTATGATAAATATATTATAAAGTATTGATAAAAGTTTGATAATTATAAATGACTGATAAACGTTTGATTATTATTTTTTTTTTAAATTTCAAACATCTGATAAAAGTATGAATATATAAACTTAAAAATAAAATTTGAAATTTTTCAAAAGTCTGATAAAAGTTTGATGACCTAACGGGAAATAAATTTGGAGGGGAACGCGAGGCGCCTCTTTTGGTAGACGAAACCGTTGAGGACTTAGAAAATTTTGGAGTGTACAGCAGGAGCAGAGGTAGCAGGCAGTAGCACAAGTCAGCCAGAGCAGTATGCACGCACTTTGTTAGCGCTTACATATTTCAATTAAAACTAAGCAGCAAGAAGCTTCACCTACTTGTAAGAGGAGCTTCATGTGGTCATCATGTTAATATATAGGTAAGTGACATGTTCACATTAATAATTATTTCAATATTTATTGTAATTAATTGTATTTCATGTGTTACAGCTAGGAAACCAACTTGATCTCAAGCTGTTACGATTACCGATGTGTGCGACTCATCCGCTCCTATAATCCGATGCATCCTTTGAAAAATAAAGTTTTTTTCTCTTATTAATTGAAGAATATCAATTAATAAGAATATTTTGTAATACAAGGCAAAATTGGCAACAATGTTATGACAAACATTGAAGTGGGTAGTGCTGGGTGGAATGTGGGATGATGGGTACAGGAGGGAGGGAGGGGGAAGGGGGAGGGAAGGGAAGAGAAAAATGCATAATTATTTATCAGCTTTTTATCAGACATTTATCAGCTTTTTATCAGACATTTATCAGATTTTATTCAGTGTTTTATCAGCTTACAAGTCAAATTTCAATGTAAAATTTTACATGTATAAGCATAGGAGAAACGAAAAATTTTGTCCTATGCTTATACATGGTAATTTGACTGATAAAGGTTTGAAAAGTGTCGCATATAAGACTTTTATCAGACCTTTATACATATTTTATAATATCTTTATCAGTCAAAATTTATCAATGCTTTATAAATCATTTATCAGACTTTTTGTGTATCACGGGTAGGTACTTAACTAAACTGCATACTTTACAGAATTTTCACGCTCTCTCGTGGGGCTACATTAATATGCGGTAATATGTGGTAAAAATTATCAACAGTTTTGAAGATTCCAGCCATTTCGTGTTTATTCATTAAAAAGCAACTGTCAACTGTTGTTTTATGTGGTCTATGGCTTTAAGTATTTTGTCTAGCTAACAGAAAGCATCAATGATAATAATATTAAATAATAATTAACAATACGAAATTTCTAAAATTGTTAATAGAATATGCACAGTTAACAACAAATTAGTCTATAAATATAAATATTTAGCTATTATAAATAAAAAAAATATAAATGAAATGTTATTAATCTGTCTAATAATATCAATTCTTTAATTTTTCAAGGATATTAAAATATTTTAAAATATTTAAGTTTTTATTATATAATAATTTCTGTAAATAAAATTTATAAAAAAATATATTATAATAATTTTATTTATATATTATTATAATAATTAAATATTAGATTAATATTTAGATTTCTTCATCTAAATATTTGTTTTATTATTACAAATATACTCAACTTAATATAAAAAGGTATATATAAATATATATATATATATATATATATATATATATATATATATATATATATATATATATATATATATATATATATTTTTATTCTTAAATTCATTAAACATCCAACCAAGGCCGAGGCCTTATCGGCTGGTTCATACATAGGTTATTTCACTGACATTATATCAATTGTTATAATTTATAACCTTCAAAAAATATTTAAACATCATACAAATCATAAAAAAAATTAATCATACGAAATCATATGTGACTAGCTGATAGAAAGCTGCATGATAAAATGTTAATTAAATTTAACTAATTATCATTAGGTTTTTGTATAATATATGTTACATGAGCTGTGACGTCATAGTCCACATATGCCATTTTTTTTAAATATAAAATCAATTTGCATATCATAGACTTTAGTTAAATCAACGTTGATTTTCAGAAATGTTAGAATATTGTTAGAACAAGTTTTTGTTCTACGTGTTCTATGTCTTTAAAATAATTTTACATCAATTACGCTTGCTGGCATCGACAAAGAAGAAGCAAAAAAAAAATATATATATATAAAAAACTATTGATTTGAAATGTAACTAAGAATTTTAAATAAAAAAAAAAATAAAAAAAAAAAATGTATATATAATAAAGAGAAATATTAAAATATACAAGTAGAATAATGTACTCTTAATAGTATTAAATACTCGTATCATATTATAGTCAATCAAAATAATAGTGCTATGTGCTATATAATACAATAAACTGCTTTAGTAGGAGAGTGATATGGCCGGCTTGCACACCGGCGCTCAAGACGTTTATGTTAGACGCCATAAAATTATTCTTGCGCACATACACACAATTTTTATTTTCGATTCTATATTTTGTTTTTGAAAAGGTTTACAGTAGGGGCTTTATATTGCTTCAAAATTGACCATTTTTCAGTAAAGTCGCTGTTCGCGACACGTCATTGCCAGCACACTAAAAATGAAATAAATTACTTTTACTACATAAATATCTTTAAAATATGTTTCTTAATTACTGTGAGTTTTAAAAATATTATAATTAATTTTAACGCCTAAAATATAACAATTCTAAAAGTGTAAAAAACGAATTTATGCCGTTTTTTTTTATCATTTTTAATTCAAACACGTAACACGTGTCACACGTTTTAGTACACGCAATATAGAGTATTAATGTATTTGTACAACTTTAAAAAAAGTAAGTTTCTATGTGTAAAACTTAAAAAGTTACAAGACCTCAAACATACCTCCGGACGCTCGGTGACCACAACGTCAAAAGTGGTCAAATTTGGTTTGGGCCCATTAAAATTTGTGTATTCGTCATAAAACGCACAAATTTATTTACATGCCTCAATATTCATGAACATTAAGGAAAAAATTTCAAGCCGATCAGAGAAAGTCGGGTGGATCAATTTTTTAAACCCACCTGAAGTCTTGAAAAACCAAATAGTTATTATATTATTATATAGATTAAATACATTTCATTTATTTATTTTTTTTATTTATAATAGTTAAAATTTATATTTATAGAGTAATTTGTTGTTAACTGTGCATATCATTATAACAATTTTAGAAATTTAAAAAATTAGTTCTATTAATTATTATTATTTAAAATTAATATTATCATTGTTTGTGTACTTATATATAAAATTTGCTATTTTTGCTCAAGTGTAAAAATAATTGCATAGTAAATTATCAGATTATCGTTGATGCTTTCTGTAAACTAGATAAATACTTGAATACTTTTTTTATGTTAAATAATAAAATTGCTATAATATAACAAATATTGAACGAAAAATCTAAATAAAAGTAACATATTATTATAATATATATTATAAAGAATATAATAATATTATTTATAAATATTATAAAATAAAGTGATATTAAAATTTTTAATTTCAAAATAAAAATATCTTCTCTTTACATAAATGAAAAGAATAAAAAAATATCATATTATAACATTTTTGGTTAAGTGTAATTTTTTTTATTAAATAATGTGAAAAATTTTACAGATAAATTTGTAGTTACATGTGTAAATTATTACTATAATTTTATGATAAGTATAAATTGCACAATATTTGGGTATAAATTGTTCAGTTCCCAGCAAACGTAACTGTTATTAAGTTATTTTTAAAGGCATGGAACACTTTAAAAAGTAAATCTTGTCGATACAATATCCTTATACATACCATAATTTACTAAAGGTAAAATATTTATTTAAAATAATTAAAAATATTTTATACAATAATAATTTAAAGAATATTATTTAAATAAATATTATATAGTTTTAACTTTTATTTCCAAAATAATAATATCTTCATAAAAAAAAAAATAATATATGAATATCACATTATAACAATTTTGGAAAAATTTAAATTCATTCTATTCCCAAAAAATAATAAATTTTATATACTTTAAAGATATATTTATAGTTAAATGTATATTTTTAATTGTTAAATTTCATTTTTAGTATGAATTACAAAATATTTAAGTATTATTTGTCTGTGTCCAGTTGCCAGCAAGCGTAATTAGTGTAGGGGACACGTAAAAAAAAAATCTTGTTCTTACAATATCCTAACATTTCTGAAAATCCACGTTGCTTTAACTAAAGTCTCTGATTTGAAATTGATTATGTAATTAAAAAATAGCATAAGTGGACTATAACGTCACAGCTCATGCAAGAAAACAAACAAACAAACAAACAAACAAAAAAAAAAAAAAAAAAGACCTTACCAAAACCACGTTGATTTTCAGGTATGTTTGCGAGATATCAGTTGATCACTTTACCCAAAATAATATAAAATTTGAATATTTATTTATAATTATTAAATAATATTATTATCATTTTTTTTGGCTATACTTTTATCTTGTCCTTTGCTTATATAAATTAACTGTATATTAATTAATTGGTTTATCATCGATTCTTTGCTGCAGCTAGACAAACACTTAATTACTTTCTTATGTTAAATAATAAAATTGTTATAATATAACAAATATTGAACGGTAAAAAATTCCAAATAAAATATGTATATTTATTTAATTTTATTATTAATATATAAGTATGATAATATTATATTTATGAATTATATTAAAATAAATATTTAATATTTAAAACTTTGTTTCCAAAATGTAACATATTATATTAAAAAAATGTATATATCTTATTGTATTGTAACATTTTTGGTTGAATGTATATATATATTTTTTTCATCAAATAACTGTTTAAAAATTTATATAGATATATAATATGTACACTCTGGCCAAAACAAGATCGATCCCGCCAAAAGCTGTATCCGCGGTGCTAAACCAATCGGAGAGCGTGTTATAAACCTACTGGCCAATCACAGTTGACTTTACATAGTTAATTACACTGCATCCACTCGAACTATAGTATTATGAGAGAAATGTAGATAAAATGAGCATTTTATAACCAAAGTTCATTGTTAAGTCCTAATTGCAAAATATTTAGTTATTCAGTTATTACTTATCCAGTTGCCAGTAAGCATATCTGTTTTTAAGTTAAATTAAAGGCATAGAACACACTGAACAAAATTTTGTCCATACAATATCCTAACATACCTGAAAATTAAGATCGATACAACTAAAGTCTCTAATTTGTAATTGATTTTGTATTTTAAATAGTATATCGATCTGGCTGCGCCCAAAGGGCGTACTTTCATTTGGCTACTTTTGATGCTGCACGTGCATCCGCCATAATTTTAACATGTAAAAACAAGTACAAGTACGCCCTTTGTTGTACTGGACAGGACAAATATGCAAGTACTACCTTGGTTGCATGGAAAATAATTACTTCTAATGGCAGGTATACATACAGGTATAGTATACATGAATCCCGTTTTTTGTAATAGGAACACTTAATTTTTGAACAGGTAGCTATTAAACTATACAATACCACTTCATCTAAGTAAGTCACGCCTTTATAGGGTGTATGCGGATGACGTCATATTTATTGCGCTTTGAGGCCATATTGGAGTAGTGCATAACATTGCTCAGTATAGGACAAACTTCGTTTAAGCTAATTTTCTTTTTGGAAATCATTTTCTTTTTGTTATCGTTATTTTTCCCACACACTTGAGATACTAATTCAACATATTTACAGCATCAATGCTCTCAAAAATATTGCATAGTGATTTTAAACTGGCATAATGATTTTTTTCCTATGTCACCCATGTTATTGAGTTATCCAACATGGCGTCGACTGTAACATGAATGCATACACCCTATAGTTGCAATGTGTACCTCCATTATATGTATTAGTGTAGTACAATAATATTACCTAGCTGTGTACTGCAGGGTCGGACTGGCTCGAAAAGGCCCACTCAGGAAGACACCAGAGAGGGCCCACTGGGGGGGTCTGGGGGGGCGTAGCCCCCCCAGCAAAAGGGGGGTCCGGGGGGCGAAGCCCCCCGGAAATGTTTAAGACACGCCCCTTTTTTGAGGAAAAAATCGCTTAAAAAGGGTGCTTTTATTATTTCTTTGTTTTGCAAGAAGAACATTTTTTTTTCAGTTTTTTCGGTAAAGAAATAAGTTAAATAACAATTTTGCATAAGTTAATATACGATGAAAGAGTAAAAAACGAACAAAAAATATAAAAGAACGAAATATTATCTATTAATTTAGTGAACGTTATATATATTTTACTTAAATTTACATAAAATTGTAACGTAATATTTTATTTAATTAATCAACATAAATTCAAATGTGTGCAACTTTTATTTTTGAAATAATTATAATTATCACATGCAAAACTTATAGCGAAGATATTTTATGATACTTTGAAATTTGTTTGGATCCATGCAGCTTAATCTTTAAATATAAACCATAATTTTATTTATTTATTTTTAAATTATAGCCAGCATCAATAAGGAATTCGAATCTAAAAAAAAAAAAAAAAAAAAAAAAAAATCATATTCTAAAAGAGAACATTGTCCCCAATTTTAGAAAATTGAAAAATGACGTTATGTTGATAACTTTTATATGTCTGATGGGCATAGGAAAAAGCTGCCATCAATCACTGTGAGGTCATTTTGCGACTTTTAAAAATTAATTAAAAATACTAAATGAACTAAAAATTAAAAATTTCACATATTTATCGATTAAGGACAATATTTCCTCTTTTATATAGAATGTTTTTATTTAAACTACCCCTTAAAATTTCTTTGGTATTCCTCTTTGTTCTGTAATATATATATAGGTAACAGCTTAATATTTTTTCTTCCACTATAATCTCTCTCTGTCTCTCTATTTTTTCCTTTTTTTTTTTTTTTTTTTTTTTTTTTCGCGTCACGATCGTTAATATTTTTTAGTAGATGAATTAAATATTTCAGTCAAATTTGCATTATTATACATTTTAATCTCTCGTACATAAAAAAAATATCTTAAAGTTTGAATACTGGAAAATAAATTAACCTAGGTTTCTGAAGGTGTTAAGCAATGAAATAGTTCTTGGGCAATGAAATAAGAAAATATAGTAAATAATATATAAATCGAAATTACACCATTCACGTATTATTGATGAGCGCTTTTAATTTTAAGATGTGAAACAAATAATAAGTATGTGTGTAATTTAATTTGATGGAATTTTTAAATGTTTTTTCGAAAAAAAAAATTTTAACTTTCTTCTTCTTCTTCTTCTCCTTTTTTTTTTTTTTTTTTTTTTTTTTTTAAATTTTTTATTTTTGTTTATTAGCGAGCAAAGGGCCCCCAGACCAGGGGGGCCCGGTCAGGAATTCCTGACCAACTTAAATGACCAGTCCGACCCTGTGTGTACTAGTATATTATATGTGTACTGTGTACCTATTACATTTAAAATTGTTTTTTTTTCAGCATGTGAACTGGACAAAGCGGGATAAATCGGACAAAACTGGACAAATTGGGCAGCCAGAGCAATATGTGGACTGTGGCGTCACAGGCTTGCTTGTTTAAACGCGCGCGTGGACTAGACGACTATAGTGAAATCAATATCCACATTCACTATTTCAAACATAAAATTAATTAGAAAGCTTTCAGCAATGACGGTGGCCAAATCAAGGTAGATTTTCAGGTATGTTAGGACATTAAGGACAAGACTTTTATTATTTTGTTCTATGCCTTTACCTTACCTTTATGTCAATTGGACAATTAAATAATAACTAGATATCTTGTAATTAATAGTATACTATAAAATGTTAATAAAAAATACCATTTTACCTACTTTATATAATATACTTATCACAAATTAAATTATATATTACAATATTACTATTTCTACTAAATAAAAAAATATTTTTTTTTTAAATAAAATTTGTTATTTTATAATATATTATATATAAATAAAATAATATTTATTTTTTTCTATTATTATTTAAAAACCATTTTATTTCTATTTAGCTTTGTTCATCGTTAAATATGTGGTTCATTATTACACTTTGATTATTTAACATAATAAAAAAATGTATAAGTATTAGTCTAGCTGAAAAGAATACTCATGAATGATTTCAAATTATTGAAACTATTAAATTATGAAATAATATAAATGAAGTAAAATATGGCAATTTAATTCGTAAAACAAAAACACAAATGAAAAAAAAAAAAAACTATAGAACTCCATTAGGAGGTGAGAATATAAATAAAATATAATCATATAGATAAATGAATCAGTAAACATCAGTGTTCATTCTTTATTCCAGCTTCTAATTTAGTTGTTATTTTTGTTATTAAACCTTTTTCTTTGCTCTTTTTTATCTAATAACTTATAAAAATTTGAAAATCAAATTAGGAATTAAAAAAATATATGTATAATAGTTACTAAATATGTATGTATAAAAAAATAACCTTACCTTTATCCATTGTAATTTCTAACATTTCTAAAAGCATGAAAAAATGAATTTGTGCCATTTTTGATTAAATTTAATTTAAACACGTGACACGTGTGACACGTGTCAATACACGTAATCGAGAGTGTTAATGTATTTGTACAATATTAAAAAAATGAAAGTTTCTAAACGTAAAACTTCAAAAGTTACACGACCTCAAACATCGCTCCGGACGCTCGGTGACTACATCGTCAAAAGTGGTCAAATTTGGTTTTTGGCCCACTAAAATTCATGAAAACATCAAAAACGCTCAAATTTAGAAAACGCGCCTAAATATACATGAGCATTGAGCAAAAAGAAGTTTCAAGCCGATCAGAGAAAATCGGGTGGATCCATTTTTGAAACCTGCCTGAAATAGCTCTTGAAAAACTATAAAATTATTATATTATTAGACAATTTAAATACATTTCATTTATTATTATTATTTTTTATTTATAATAGTTAAAATTTATATTTATAGACTAATTTGTTGTTAACTGTGCATATTATTATAACAATTTTAGAAATTAAAAAAATTATTAATTATTATTATTTAATATTATTATCATCACTGTTTGTCTACTTATATACAATTTGCTATTTTTGCTCCAATTATAAAAATGAAGTGCATATTAAATTATCAGATTCTCGTTTATGCTTTCTGTTAGCTATAGACAAATACTTTTTTTTTTAAATAATAAAGTTGTTATAATATAACAAATATTAAACGGATAATCTGAATAAAAGTAAAATATTTATTTAATATTATAAAAAATATAATAATTTTATTATAAATATAAAAAATTTAACTTTCAAAATACTAATATCTTTACATAAATTAAAAGAAAAAATAACATCATATTATAACATTTTTGTGAAGTGTAAATTTTTTTTCATCAAGTAATATGAAAAATTTAGTAGGTATATATTTGTAGTTACATGTGTAAATTATTACCATAATTTTATGATAAGTATAAATTGCACAATATTTAGGTATAAGTTGTTCAGTTCCCAGCAAACGTAACTGTTATTAAGTTAATTTAAAGGCATGGAACACTTTGAAAAATGAATCTTGTTGATACAATATCCTTATACATACCGTAATTTACTAAAGGTAAAATATTTATTTAAAATAATTAAAAATATTTTACACAATAATAATTTAAAGAATATTTTTAAAATAAATATTATATAGTTTTAACCTTTATTTCAAAAATAATAATATCTTTATAATATATATATATATATATATATATATATATATATATATATATATATATATATAATTTATATATATATATATATATATATATATATATATATATATATATATATATATATATATATATATATATATATGAGAATCACATTATAACAATTTTGGAAAATTTAAACTCATGCTATTCCCATTAAATAATAAATTTTATATACTTTAAAGATATATTTATATTAAACGTATATTTAATTATGATTAAATTTCATTTTTAGCATGAATTACAAAATATTTAAGTATTATTTGTCTGTATCCAGTTGCCAGCAAGCGTAATTGGTGTAAAATTATTTTAAAGACATAGAACACGTAAAACAAAATCTTGTTCTTACAATATCCTAACATTTCTCAAAATCAACGTTGATTTAACTAAAGTCTCTGATTTAAAATTGAATTTCTAATTCAAAAAATAGCATATGTGGACTATGACGTCAAACCACATTTAACATTATATACAAAAACCTAATGATAATTATTTGAATTTGGCTAACTTTTCATCATGCAGCTTCCTAGCAGCTAGTCAAATATTTATATACCTTTTTATATTAAGATGAGTATTATTTGTAATAATAAAACAATTATTTAATGATGAACAAATTTAAATATTAAGTTAATATTTATTTAAACAATATGAAAATATAAAAATAAAATATTTTTTTTTCATAAATTTTATTTCAAGAATTATTATATAATAAAACCTTAAAAAATTTAAAATATTTTAATATCCTTGAGCTAATCAACCCGACTTGCTCTGATCAGCTTGAATTTTTTTCCTTAATGTTCATGAATATAGAGGCATGTAAACCGAATTTGAGCGTTTTTTAACGATTACACGATTTTTAGTTAGCACAAATTCAAATTTGACCACTTTTGACGTAGTGGTCACCGAGCGTCCGGAGCGATGTTTGAGGTCTCGTCACTTTTGAAATTATGCACATAGAAACTAATATATTTTTATGGTTGTAAAACTACATTAACACTCTTATTTGCGTGTATTGACACGTGTGACACGTTTCACGTGCTTGAATTAAAAATAATTAAAAATTGCAAAACTTTAATTTTTTACACTTTTAGAATTGTTATTATTTTGGCACCAAAATTACCTAGATATTTTTAATGACTCATACTAGATAAGAAACATATTTTTAAAGACATTTATGCAATAAAATAAAACTTGTTTTTTCATTTTTGGTGTGCTGGCAAGGATTTTGCTCGAACAGGTACTTTACTGAATAATTGTTAACTTTGAAGCTATATAAAGCGCTACCTGCAAACTTTTTTAAAAACAACATATATATGCGTAGAATCCTTAAATACTCTAGTTTCAGAATATAAAATAAAAATCTAGTGTATTTGCGCGAAAAAATTTGTATGGCGTCTAACGTAAACGTCTTGAGCGCCGGTGCGCGAGCTGCCAAAGACAGCGCATCATTGTTTGTCTACTTATATAAAATTTGCCATTTTTGCTCATGTTTATAAATAATTGCATATTATATTATCAGATTATCGTTGATGCTTTCTGTATATTTAGACAGAAACATGAATACTTTTTTTTATGTTAAATAATAAAATTAATATAATATAATAAATTTTATATAGAACGGAAAATCTAAATGAAAGTAAAATATATTTATATAATATTATTAAGAATATAATATTATTATTTATAAATATTATTAAAGAAAAAAGTAATATTAAAATTTTTACTTTCAAAATACTAATATCTACTCATAATAGAAAAGAATAAAAAACATCATATTATAACATTTTTGGTGAAGTGTATTTTTTCCCATTAAATCATAATATGAAAAACTTTTAACAGTTATATTTGTAGTTACATGTGTAATTTCTTACCATAGTTATATGATAAAGATAAATTGGATAATATTTAGATATTATTTGTTCAGATCCCAGCAAATGTAACTGTTATTAAAGTAAAATTAAAGGAATGGAACACACGTTGAAAAATAAATCTTGTAAATACAACATCCTAACAAACATGAAAATAAACTTTGATTTATTCAGATTAGTCATTGATTTATAATTTATGTTCTATAAAAATTAGCATATGTGGATCATGACGTCACAACTAGCATGTTTTACGCGTGCGTGGACTATGTAGGCGAGCAGTGATGGCATGTCCGCAACCGCTATTTCAAAAAAAAAGAAAAGAAAAGAAAAGAAAAGAAAAGAAAAGAAAAGAAAAGAAAAGAAAAGAAAAGAAAAGAAAAGAAAAGAAAAGAAAAGAAAAGAGAAGAAAAGAAAAGAAAAGAAAAGAAAAGAAAAGAAAAGAACCTGATCGAAACAACATTAATTTCAGGTGTGTTAGAACATTGTACGGACAAAATTTCGTTCAACGTGTTCTATGCCTTCAAAATAGTTTTATATCAATTGGACAAATAATAGTTAATTTTTTGTAATTAATAATACAACAAAATTGTGATAATAAGAGACTTTTATATATAACTATAAAAAATATATTTATATATAAATTAATAACATATCAAATTAAGATAATCATAATATTGATTGAATATATGTAAATGTATAATCAAAATAATATGATACAATTATTTTAATGTTAATATTTTATAAAGAAAGTTTTAACATAAAATAATTTGCCAAATGAAATATATAAATAATAATAAAATTTATTATATTATTATTTATTAATATTTTCTTTTTATAAATTTTTGTTTGCAAATATTCAATAATTATCTTAATTTGATAAGATATTAATTTATAAACTAATATATTTTTTTTGTAGTTGTATGTCTTTTATTATTAAATTTGTTCTATTATTAATTGAAAATATTTAGCTATTATTTGACCAACTGATATAATACTAAATTAAAGGCATAGAACACGTTGAACGAAATTTTTTACATACAATATTCTAACATACATACCTGAAAATCAACGTTGTTTTGATCAGGTACAATGATTGATTTTTTTTAAATAGCGGATGTGGACATGACACCACTGCTCACCACCATAGTCCATGCACGCGTAAAACATGTGATCTGTGACGTCATGGCATGATCCACATATGCTAATTTTAATAAAAAATAAATTATACATCAATGACTCTGAGTAAATCAACGTTTATTTTCAGGTATGTTAGAATGTTGTATTGACAAGATTTATTTTTCAACTTATGTTCCATGCCTTTAATTTTACTTTATAACAGTTAAGTTTGCTGGTAACTGAACAAAAAATAATACCTAAATTTTTGCAATTTATGCTAATCATAAAATAATGGTAATAAATTATACACATGTAACCACAAATTTGCATCTATAAAGTTTTCATATTTATTTAATAAAAAAAAAAAATAATAAATACAGTATATTACTTTGAACCAAAAATGTTATAATATGATATTATTTATTCGTTTCATTTATCTTAAGATTTAGTATATTGAGCATTCAAGTTTTTGATATTACTTTTTTCTTTAATAATATTAATAATTAATATCATTATATTTTACATTTATTTAGATTTCTGATTCGTTCAATATTTGTTAATATTTATTTTTTAGTATAAAAATAAATATTCAAGTATTTTTCAAGCTAACAGAAAACTTCAACGATAATCTGATAATTTTATATGCAATATTTATATAAGTTGAGCAAAAATAGCAAATTGTATATAAATAGACAAAATATCATGATAATTATTTTAAATAATAATAATTAATAAAACAAAATTTTTTAATTTCTAAAATTGTTGTTATAATAATATGCACATTTAACAACAAATTAGTCCATAAATATAAAATTTGAACTATTAAAAAAAATTAATATATTAATAAATAAATATATTTAATCTGTCTAATAATATTAATTCGTTAGTTTTTCTGGAAGAGCTACCTAAGGTAGGCCTAAAACTGTAATCACCCGACTTGCTCTATTCGTCTTGAATTTTTCCCCTTAATGCTCATGTATATTGAGGGACGTAAAACAAATTTGAGCGTTTTGTGACGTTTACACGAATTTTAGTGGGCCCAAAACTAAATTTGACCACTTTTGACGTTGTTGTCACCGAGCATCCGGAAAGATGTTTGAGGTGTTGTAACTTATGGAGTTTTACACATAGAAACGTACATTTTTTTATTATTGTACAAATATATTAACACTCTTGATTGTGTGTATTGACACGTGTGACACGTGTCACGTATTTAAACTAAAAATAATCAAAAACGACAAAAATTCATTTTTCCACACTTTTAGAATTGTTATTTTTTTGGCGTAAAAATTAATTAAAAATTTTTTAATGACTCATAGTTATTAAGAATTATATTTTAAATATATCAATGCAACACAAATAATTTTTTTCATTTTTGGTGTGCTGGCAATGATGTGTCTCTAACAGGGACTTTACTGAAAAATGGTCAACTTTGAATCAATATTAAGTGCCACCTGCGAACTTTTTCAAAAACAAAATACATGTGCACAGAATCCTTAAATACTTGAAAAGTTTCAGAATTTTAGATAAAAATTTGGTGCATTTGCGCGAGAAATGTCTTTCTAACGTAAACGTCAAAGAAAGCGCCATACCCTCGTACTAACGCAGTTTATTGTATCATAATATAGCACTATTATTTCGATTAATATACATGAAAATATAAAATACTATATGATTTTTAAATTAATTTCAAAAAAAAAATTACATCATAACAATTTTGAAAAAATTTAAATTCATTCTTTTCCCATTAATAATAAATTTTATATAATTTAAAGATATATTTATATTTAAATGTATGTTTAATTAGTTAATTTCATTTTTAGAACGTATTAGAAAATATTTAAGTATTATTTGTTTTTGTCCAGTTGCCAGTAAGCGTAATTGATGTAAAATTATTTTAAAGACATAGAACACGTAAAACAAAATCTTGTTCTTCCAATATCCTAACATTTCTGAAAATCAACGTTGATTTAACTAAAGTCTATTTTGAAATTGATTTTGTATAAAAAAATAGAATATGTGGACTATGACGTCACAGCTTATATGTAACATAAAAATATACAAAAACCTATAATAAAAATGAATAGTTACTTAAACTGTATACTTTACAGAATTTTCACAGCCTCTAGTGGGGCTACATTAATATTCTTGTAAAAATTATCAACAGTTTTGAAGATCCCATTGCGTGTTTATATTTATGAAAAAGCAACTGTTGTTTTATGTGGTCTATGGCTTTAAGTATTTGTCTAGCTAACAGAAAACATCAACGATAATCTGATAATTAATTATGCAATTAAATTATATAACTTCAGAAAAAATAGCATATTGTATATAAGTAGACAAACAATGCTGATAAATGATAATAATATTAAATAATAATAATTAATAAAAAATACATTTTAAATTTTTATAATTGTTATAATTATATGCACAGTTAACAACACATTAGTCTATAAATATAAATTTTAACTATTATAAATAAAAAAATAAAATAAATGAAATATATTTAATCTGTCTAATAATATAATAAATTTTTGTCTTTTCAAGAGCTACTTTAGGTAGGTTTAAAAAATTGATCTATTCGACTTGTTCTGATCGGCTTGAAATTTCTTTTTCATCAATGCTCATGTATTTTGAGGTATGTTTTCCAAATTTGAGCGTTTTTTGACGATTGCGTGAATTTT
This sequence comes from Ecdyonurus torrentis, assembly GCA_949318235.1. Classification (NCBI taxonomy): domain Eukaryota; kingdom Metazoa; phylum Arthropoda; class Insecta; order Ephemeroptera; family Heptageniidae; genus Ecdyonurus; species Ecdyonurus torrentis. The sequence goes on along the minus strand of OX439127.1, from coordinate 11,854,826 downwards.
AGTAAACCGAAGCTGTCAGGAGCTGCCATGAGCTCCAATACAAATTTAAGATTATAATATTGCGCATAATAGAAACTCGAGAGCTATCATGAGTTTTTTTGGCAACTTAGCCATAAAATTAGAAGTTCTAAATTAATATTCAAATATTTAATAAATAACTATTATGTATCAAAAATTATATTATGTTAATTTATTTAACGGTGACAATTGTATATATATGTCAAAAAAGATCTTAATCTATTAAATCTAAGTTCAGGTCAGGAGGTCATCAGGACTTAAAAATAACGTCATTTCGCAGTAATTTTTAAGATTTCTCATTGCCTTCATTGTAATATTTACTTGACAATGTTTTATTATTATTAATAATTTTATTTTTTTATGCTTGTTATAGTAATTTCGTTGATTAAAGTCTTGCCTTCATTGTTCAATTCTGAACATTCTGAATGTCCAATTCTAATTTATTAGAAGATTCTATTCATTAATACTTTCTGTCAGCTCGAAAAATACTTATATAGTTTTTAACTATATTATATATTAAAATTGTTATAAAATCAAATATTGAATGACAAACAAAACTTTATTAAAATAAAATATTAATAAATAATAATAAAATATAATAATAATTATAATATTTAAATATTTCATTTGGAAAATTATTTTATGTTAAAAACTTTCTTTATAAAATATTAACAAACCAAAAATTTAATCATATTATTTTAATTACACATTTAGATATATTCAATAAATATTATAATTATCTTAAATTGATGTGTCATTAATTTATATTTAAATATATTTTTTGTAGTTACATATAATATGACTAATTATCTCAATTTTGTAGTATTAATAATAACAAAATATTTACTATTATTTGTCCAGTTGATATAAAACTATATTAAAGGCATACAACAGGTTGAACGAAATATTGTCCATACAATGTTCTAACACACCTGAAAATCAACGTTGTTTCAATCAATTTATTTTCTTTTTTTGTTTCTTTTTATTTATTTATTTATTTATTTATTTATTTATTTATTTATTTATTTATTTATTTATTTATTTATTTATTTATTTATTTATTTATTTATTTATTTATTTATTTATTTATTTATTTATTTATTTATTTATTTATTTATTTATTTATTATTTTTAAATTGTGGATGTGGACATGACATCACTGCTCACCTCCATAGTCCATGCACGCGTAAACATGTGATCTGTGACGTCATGGCATGATCCACATATGCTAATTTTAATAAAAAATAAATTATACATCAATGACTCTGAGTAAATCAACGTTTATTTTCAGGTATGTTAGAATGTTGTATTGACAAGATTTATTTTTCAACGTGTGTTCCATGCCTTTAATTTTACTTTATAACAGTTAAGTTTGCTGGTAACTGAACAAAAAATAAGACCTTAATTTTTGCAATTTATGCTAATCATAAAATAATGGTAATAAATTATACACATGTAACTACAAATTTGTATCTATAAAGTTTTCATATTTATTTAATAAAAAAAAAATCATAAATACAGTATATTACTTTGAACCAAAAATGTTATAATATGATATTATTTATTCGTTTCATTTATCTTAAGATTAAGTATTTTGAGCATACAAGTTTTTGATATTACTTTTTTCTTTAATAATATTAATAATTAATATTATTATATTTTACATTTATTTATTCTGATTTCTGATTCGTTCAATATTTGTTAATATTTATTTTTTAGTATAAAAATAAATATTCAAGTATTTTTCAAGCTAACAGAAAACTTCAACGATAATCTGATAATTTAATATGCAATTATTTATATAAGTTGAGCAAAAATAGCAAATTGTATATAAATAGACAAAATATCATGATAATTATTTTAAATAATAATAATAATTAATAAAACAAAATTTTTTAATTTTCTAAAATTGTTGTTATAATAATATGCACATTTAACAACAAATTAGTCCATAACTATAAAATTTTAACTATTAAAAAAAATATATATATTAATAAATGCATTTATTTAATCTGTCTAATAATATTAATTCGTTAGTTTTTCTTGAAGAGCTACCTAAGGTAGGCCTAAAACTGTAATCACCCGACTTGCTCTGATCGTCTTGAATTTTTTTGCCTTAATGCTCATGTATATTGAGGGACGTGAAACAAATTTGAGTGTTTTGTGACGTTTACACGAATTTTAGTGGGCCCAAAACTAAATTTGACCACTTTTGACGTTGTTGTCACCGAGCATCCGGAAAGATGTTTGAGGTGTTGTAACTTATGGAGTTTTACACATAGAAACTTACATTTTTTTTATAATTGTACAAATAAATATATTAACACTCTTGATTGTGTGTATTGACACGGGTGACGCGTGTCAAGTATTTAAACTAAAAATAATCAAAAACGACAAAAATTCATTTTTCCACACTGTTAGATTTTTTTTTGGCGTTAAAATTAATTAAATTTTTTTAATGACTCATAGTTATTAAGAATCATATTTTAAATATATTAATGCAGCCAGGCTCGGACTGGCCATAAGAGCAAGTCCGCAATTGCGGACGTGGCCCCCCCTGTTTGGAGGCCCCTAAGGCCCAAAAAGGGGCGTAACTAGGGTGTTACGCCCCCTTTGTGGCCCCTAAAGAGGGTGTTACACCCCTTTTGCGGACGAGGCCCCTTGATTGCCAGTCCGACCCTGAATGCAGCACAAATAATTTTTTTCATTTTTGGTGTGTTGGCAATGATGTGTCTCGAACAGGGACTTTACTGAAAAATGGTCAACTTTGAAGTAATATAAAGTGCCACCTGCGAACTTTTTCAAAAACAAAATACATGTGCATATAATCCTTAAATACTCAAAAAGTTTCAGAATTTTAAATAAGAATTTTGTGTATTTGCGCGAGAAATGTCTTTCGAACGTAAACGTCAAAGAAAGCGCCATACCCTCGTACTAACGCAGTTTATTGTATCATAATATAGCACTATTATTACGATTAATATACATGATCATATATAATAATTATGATTTTTAAATCAATTTCAAATCAGAGACTTTAGTTAAATCAACGTTGATTTTCAGAAAAGTGAGGATATTGTAAGAACAAGATTTTGTTCTACGTGTTCTCTTCTATGCCTTTAGATTAACTTTACATCAATTATGGTTATAGTGGCAACTCGACAAAGACAAATAATACCTAAATATTTTGTAATTCATACCAAAAATAAAATTAAAAAATAAATACAAATTTAACTACAAATATACATTAAAGTTTATAAAATTCATTATTTAATGCAAAAAAAATGTAAATTATAAATTTTTACAAAATGTTTATAATGTAATATGCATTTTTTTATTTTTTTTTTAATTTTTTTTTAATTTTTTTTTTATTTATTATTTTGGAAAGAAAGGTTTAAATTATATAACATTTGTTTTAATAATATTCTTAAAACTATTATTGTACAATATATTCTTAATAAGTTTAAATAATATTTTACTATTATTTCAAATTTCTTCACCGTTCAATATTTGTTATATTATAACAATTTTATCAGTTAATATAAATAGGTAATTAAGTATGTGTCTAGCTGCAAAAAAAAAAAAAAAAAAAAAAAAAAAAAAAAAAAAATGATATACTAATTAATTAATATGTAATCATTTTATATAGGTTGAGCAAAAATAGTCATTGGTGTAAGTAGATGAAGAAATGATAATACTATTAAATAATAATAATAAATAATAACCCAAAATTTAAATTAAGGAGGTAGGTGACCGACTATGATATCTCGACGGTCAAGATTAATAATATTAACACACACAAAAACAGATATATGGTTTTTAAAAGTTTAGTTCCATCAAACATGTTAAAACATGATCAAAAATATTATTTGGTATTTTTGAAATGCCAAAATTAGTCATTTAGCTATGCTACCCATGTTAATAAGTGATCCAATATGGCATCGATTTCAACATTTATATTCTAAATGGAAAAAAAACAATAATAAAAATACAAAAAAACACATTGTATCATTATAAGCTATAAAATAATACTAGAATTAGATATATAAAATTAATAAGAAATCAATGACTCCTGTAAAACCCATTATAATATTTCAAAGCTTAATTAAAGGCGTAGAACACCTTGAACAAAAAAGTTGCGTAATATCCTAACAAACCTGAAAATATACGTTGATTTGGCCAGAGTCATTGATTTCTAATTTATTTTCCATTCACAAAATGCTGCTGTCGGTCACTGACGTCACATCCCGTCCGTTTTACTTGCGCGTGGACCAGGTGAGCTGTGACGTCAGTGACCGGCAGCGGCATTTTGTGAATGGAAAATCAATTAGAAATAAATGATTTCGGCCAAATCTATATTGATTTTCAGGTTTGTTAGAATATTACGCAACTTTTTTGTTCAAGGTGTTCTACACCTGTAAGATTTTAAACAAATTTTTTGTTCAATGTAGTCTACGCTAATTATATCTTTCATGTATGTTTATTTGATGTTGGTAATTTAATCCAAATGTTGTCCATTTATTTAAAAACAATTTGCTATCACTACTTGTATAATTATAGTTATAAATAAATAATAATAAAATAATAAAAATAAAATGAGTAAATAGTAAATACATATATACATATATTTTGATACAAATAAATATAATATTTAATAAATAAAATATAATTATAATAATAAAATAATAATATTTACATAAAATATTATAAAAATATTCTTATCATTTTTGAAAATATTATATTTAAAATAGTAGTTTCTAAATTATAATAATTTATTAAATAAACAAAAATATTATTAGAATATTTTTTAAATATATTTTATTTCAAATGAAATAGGTTTGTTTACGGTACATATTTCTATTTTACTATTACAATTTCAATACTTAATTTTTATTATAAATTTATGTAAGTATTTGTCCAGCTATTAAAAATCATAATAATATGATATAAATTTTAGATAATTATTTCTTATGAAGATATAAGGAGTGAGTAATTTAAATATTTGATAGAGAGAAATATATTTAACAACAATAATGCGAAATACTGAATTGGGAAATTTTGAAATTTACTTATAGAGTGTATGCGGATGACGTCATATTTATTGCGCTTGGAGGCCATACTGGAGTAGTGAATAACATTGCTCAGCATAGGACAAATTTGATTTTAGCCAATTTTCTTTAGAAAATCAGTTAATTTTTTGTTTCTGTTATTTTTCTCACATATATACTTGAGATACTAACTCAACATGTTTACAGCATCAATGCTCTCATAAATATTGCATAGTGGTTTTAAACTAGCAAAATGATTTATTTTCCTATGCCACCCATGTTATTGAGTTATCTAACATGGCGTCGACTGTAACATGAATGCATACACCCTATAGTTGCAATGTGTACCTCCATTATATGTATTAGTGTAGTACAATAATATTACCTGTGTTCTAGTATATTATAAGTGTACTGTGTACCTATTACATTTAAAGTTTTTTTTTTCAGCATGTGTACTGGACAAAGCGGGATAAATCGGACAAAACTGGACAAATTGGGCAGCCAGAGCAATATGTGGACTGTGGCGTCACAGGCTTGCTTGTTTAAACGCGCGCGTGGACTAGACGAGTATAGTGAAATCAATGTCCACATTCACTATTTCAAACATAAAATTAATAAGAAAGCTTTCAGCAATGACGGTGGCCAAATCAAGGTATAGATTTTCAGGTATGTTAGGACATTAAGGACAAGACTTTTATTATTTTGTTCTATGCCTTTACCTTACCTTTATGTCAATTGGACAATTAAATAATAACTAGATATCTTGTAATTAATAGTACTATAAAATGTTAATAAAAAATACCATTTTACCTACTTTATATAATATACTTATCATAAATTAAATTATATATTACAATATTACTAATTCTACTAAATAAAAAATATTTTTTTTAAATAAAATTTGTTATTTTATAATATATTAAATATAAATAATATAATAATTATTATTTTTTATTATAATTAAAAAACCATTTTATTTCTATTTAGCTTTGTTCATCGTTAAATATGTGGTTCATTATTACACTTTGATTATTTAACATAATAAAAAAATGTTTAAGTATAAGTCTAGCTGAAAATAATACTCATGAATGATTTCAAATTATTGAAATTATTTAATTTTGAAATAATATGAATGAAGTAAAATATGGCAATTTAATTCGTAAAACAAAAACACAAATGAAAAAAAAAAAACTATATAACTCCATTAGGAGGTGAGAATATAAATAAAATATAATCATATAGATAAATGAATCAATAAACATCAGTGTTCATTCTTTATTCCAGCTTCTAATTTAGTCGTTATTTTTGGTTTAAACCTTTTTCTTTGCTCTTTTTTTATCTTATAACTTATAAAAATTTGAAAATCAAATTAGGAAATTAAAAAAAAAAAAAAAAAAATGATGATAGTTACTAAATATGTATGTATAAAAAAGTATCCTTACCTTTATTCATTGTAATTTCTAACAATTCTAAAAGCATGAAAAAATGAATTTGTGCCATTTTTGATTAAATTTAATTTAAACACGTGACACGTGTGACACGTGTCAATACACGTAATCGAGAGTGTTAATGTATTTGTACAATATTAAAAAAATGAAAGTTTCTAGGTGTAAAACTTCAAAAGTTACAAGACCTCAAACATCGCTCCGGACGCTCGGTGACTACAACGTCAAAAGTGGTCAAATTTGGTTATTAGCCCACTAAAATTCACGGAAACATAAAAAAAAACGCTCAAATTTGGAAAACGTGGCTAAATATACATGAGCATTGAGCAAAAAGAAGTTTCAAGCCGATCAGAGAAAATCGGGTGGATCAATTTTTGAAACCTAACCTGAAATAGCTCTTGCAAAACTAAAAAATTATTATATTATTAGACACATTAAATATATTTCATTTATTATTATTATTTTTATTTATAATAGTTAAAATTTATATTTATAGACTAATTTGTTGTTAACTGTGCATATTATTATAACAATTTTAGAAATTAATAAAAAAATCATTAATTATTATTATTTAATATTATTATCATCATTGTTTGTATACTTATATAAAATTTGCTCTTTTTGCTCCAATTATAAAAATTAAGTGCATATTAAATTATCAGATTCTCGTTTATGCTTTTTGTTAGCTATAGACAAATACTTTTTTTTTTAAATAATAAAATTGTTATAATATAACATAACAAATATTGAACGGATAATCTGAATAAAAGTAAAAAATTATTTAATATTATAAAAAATATAATAACTTTATTATAAATATAAAAAATATAACTTTCAAAATACTAATATCTTTACATAAATTAAAAGAATCAATAACATCATATTATAACATTTTTGGTGAAGTGTAATTTTTTTTTTCATCAAGTAATACGAAAAACTTAATAGATAAATTTGTAGTTACATGTGTAAATTATTACCATAATTTTATGATAAGTATAAATTGCACAATATTTGGGTATAATTTGTTCAGTTCCCAGCAAATGTAACTGTTATTAAGTTAATTTAAAGGCATGGAACACTTTGAAAAGTAAATCTTGTTGATACAATATCCTTATACATAGCATAATTTACTAAAGGTAAAATATTTATTTAAAATAATTAAGAATATTTCATACAATAATAATTTAAAGAATATTATTAAAATAAATATTATATAGTTTAACCTTTATTTCCAAAATAATAATAATAATAAACTTGTTTAAAATAGAGGCGCAGAACACCTTGAACAAAAAAGTTGCGTAATATCCTAACAAACCTGAAAATATACGTTGATTTGGCCTGTGTCAATGATTTCTAATTTATTTTCCATTCACAAAATGCTGCTGCCGGTCACTGACGTCACATCCCGTCCGTTTTACTTAAGCGTGGACCAGGTGAGCTGTGACGTCAGTGACCGGCAGCGGCATTTTGTGAATGGAAAATCAATTAGAAATAAATGATTTCGGCCAAATCTACATTGATTTTCAGGTTTGTTAGAATATTACGCAACTTTTTTGTTCAAGGTGTTCTACGCCTTTAGATTTTAAACAAGTTTTTGGTTCAATGTAGTCTACTGTTCGACTGTTAATCCAAATGTTGATTATTTACTTAAATACAATTTGCTATCACTACTTGTATAATTATACTTATAAATAAATATTAATAAAATAATAAAAATAAAATGAGTAAATAGTAAATATATATGTATATTTTAATACAAATAAATATAATATTTAATAAACAAAATATATAAAAATAAAATATATAAAAATAAAATAATAATATTTACTTAAATATTATAAAAATATTCTTATCATTTTTAAAAATATTATTTTTAAAAATATAATTAGAATATTTTTTAAATATATCTTATTTCAAATGAAATAGGTTTGTTTAGGGTACAATTTTCTATTTTACTATTACAATTTCAATATTTAATTTTTATTATAAATTTATGTAAGTATTTGTCCAGCTATTAAAAAGCATAATATGATATAAATTTAAGATAATTTTTTCTTATGAAGAAATAAGGAGTGAGCAATTTAAATATTTGATAGAGAGAAATATATTTAACAACAATAATGCGAAATACTGAATTGGGAAATTTTGAAATTTACTTATACTAATGCTGTTCGTAAACCCTGTTCTCTTGCACCAAAAAATTTGATATAACCATAATTCAAAATTATAAGTTCGCATTTAAATTGTGAAAGAGATTGCAATATGAAAACTAGACCAAAATATATTTACCATTAATTAAAAGAACTAAGTTGCTTAGAAGAAACACTTTTAAAAACGAATATAATATAATCATCGTTTGAAGAATAAATCGAATATTATGTACCGAATATAGGAAAATACCAATGAATGCAGGTAAGCTAAGTTCTTATTTTTACAAACTCAGAAAAGTATTTTCATGGCTCAATTTTTACCGTTCGATTATAATTTCAAAAAGTTATAAAATAAATAATAAACACTAAAGAAAATAACTCATTTTTTTTTCTCAAGGACGAAGATAAATTTATTTTTGAAAAATGAAAATAAAAGAAGAAAATAGGTTCTTAATATTTTGAAATATCCTAATTATAAATATAAATGTAATAATAGAGCTATATGATATACAATACCCTAAGTTATAGGGGGGGGGGGGGGGGTAGGCACTGTCTTTGGTGGCTCGCGCAGTGGCGCGCAAGGCATTTACGTTAGCAGCCATGAAACTTTTCTCGCGCAAATACAAAAGATTTTTATTTTAGATTCTAAAAGTAGGGTATTTAGGGATTCTATCTATGTATGTTTTATTTTTGAAACATTTTGCAGGTAGCCTTTTATATGGCTCCAAAGTTGACCTTTTTTTAATGAGGTACCAGCTTGAGAATCAAGTTTTTCAGCACACCAAAAATTAAAAATTTATCCTATCTCCAAATATAGCTTAAAAATATATTTATAAATCAGTATGAGTCATTGAAAAAAATTAAAAATTATTGTTGGCGCCGAAAAAACGACACTTGGAAAGGTGTAAAAAAATGATATTTTTACCGTTTTTGATTATTTTTAATTTCAACACGTTACATGTGGCACACGTGTCAACACACGCAATCAAGAGTGTTAGTGTATTTTGACATCTATTAAAAATTTCAAGATTTTATGTACTAAAATTTTAAAGTTAAAAGGCCTCCAACATCACTCCGGACGCTCAGTCACAGCAGTGTCAAAAATGGTCAAAGTTGGTCTCGGGCCCACCAAAAGTCATGTAATCATCATAGGTCACTCAAATTTGGCATACAAGCCTTAATATACATCAATATCGTGTAAGAAAATTATCAAGCCAATCCGTGTATGTCGGTTGGAACACATTTTGAAACCCGCCTTTATTAGCTCTATAAGTATAAATTGTAAAATATGTAGGTAATATTTGTTCAGTTCCCCGGAAACGTAATTGTTTTAAAGTAAAATTAAAGGCATGGAACACACGTTGACAAATAAATCTTGTGCATACAATAATCTAACATACCTGAAAATAAATGTTTATTCCTATTTATCGATTTATAATTTAGTTTCTATTTAAAATAGCATAATATGCTATTTAAATGATGACCTCACAGCTCGCATGTTTTACGCACGCGTGAACTATAGGTGAGAAGTGATTTCGTGTTTACATCCACTATTACAACAATAACAACAACTACAACAACAACAAAATAATAATAATAACCTGACCAAAACAACGTTGATTTTCAGATATGTTTGTGAGATATAAGTTGATAGCTTACGAGCTTACCCCAAAATTAATATAAATTTTGAATAATTATTTATAATTATCAAATCATTTTATTATCATTTCTTTGGCTACTTGTAGTATTTGCTACTTTTCCTTTGCTTATATATATATAATTGTATTTTAATTAATTAGTTGATCATCGATTCTTTGCTGCAGCTAGACAAACACTTAATTACTTTATGATGTTAAATGATAAAATTGTCATATATAACAAATTTTGAAAGGTGAAAAATTCGAAATAAAATATGTATATTTATTTAATTTTATTATTAATGTATTTGTAAAATAATATTATATTTATGAATAATATTAAAATAAATACTAAATATTTAAAATGTTGTTTCCAAAATTAAACATAAATGAATAAAATATATCTCTTATTGTATTATAACATATTTGGTTAAATGTATATATAATATATATATGTATTTTTCATCAATAACTGTTAGAAAATTTAAATAGATATATATGTACACTCTGGCCAAAACAAGATCGCTCCATAATTTGTATCCGCGGTGCTAAACCAATCAGAGAGCGTGTTATAAACCTACTGGCCTATCACAGTTGACTTTACATAGTTAATTACACTGTATCCGCTCGAACTATAGTATTATGAGAGAAATATAGATAAAATGAGCATTTTATAACCAAAGTACATTGTTAAGTCCTAATTGCAAAATATTTAGTTATTCAGTTATTACTTATCCAGGTGCCAGCAAGCACAACTGTTGTAAAGTTAAATTAAAGACATAGAACACGCTGAACAAAATTTTGTCCATACAATATCCTAACATACCTGAAAATCAAGGTCAACAACTTAATTCTCTAATTTGTAATTGATTTTGTATTTTAAATAGCATATCGATCTGGCTGCGCCCAAAGGGCGTACTTTTATTTGGCTACTTTCGATGCTGCACGTGCATCCGCCATAATTTTAACATTTAAAAACAAGTACAAGTACGCCCTTTGTTGTACTGGACAAATATGCAAGTACTACCTTGGTTGCATGGAACATAATTACTACTAATGGTAGGTTTACATACAGTTTTAAGGCTCGCGCAGCCGTCTTATTTTATTTAGTACTAAATTAATTTAAGAAAATAAGCCGCTGTGATTGGCTGAGAGTCGACTCTCAGCCAATCACAGCGGCTTATTTTTTTAAATTAATTTAGTACTAAATAAAATAAGACGGCTGCGCGGGCCTTTAGTATACATGAATCCCGTTTTTTGTAATAGGAACACTTAATTTTTGAACAGGTAGCTATTAAACTATACAATACCACTTCATCTAAGTGAGTCACGCCTTTATAGGGTGTATGCGGATGACGTCATATTTATTGCGCTTTGAAGCCATATTGGAGTAGTGCATAACATTGCTCAGTATAGGACAAACTTCGTTTAAGCCAATTTTCTTTTAGGAAATCATTTTCTTTCTGTTATCGTTATTTTTCCCACACACTTGAGATACTAATTCAACAAATTTACAACATCAATGCTCTCAAAAATATTGCATAGTGATTTTAAACTGGCAAAATGATTTTTTTTCCTGTGTCACCCATGTTATTGAGTTATCCAACATGGCGTCGACTGTAACATGAATGCATACACCCTATAGTTGCAATGTGTACCTCCATTATGTATTAGTGTAGTACAATAATATTACCTGTGTTCTAGGTTATATGTGTACTGTGTACCTATTACATTTAAAGTTTTTTTTTTTTTTTTTTTTTTTTTTTTTGCATGTGAACTGGACAAAGCGGGATAAATCGGACAAAACTGGACAAATCGGGCAGCCAGAGCAATATGTGGACTGTAGCGTCACAAGCTTGCTTGTTTAAACGCGCGCGTGGACTAGACGAGTATAGTGAAATCAATATCCACATTCGCTATTTCAAACATAAAATTAATTAGAAAGCTTTCAGCAATGACGGTGGCCAAATCAAGGTAGATTTTCAGATATGTTAGGACATTGTAAGGACTAGACTTTTATTATTTTGTTCTATGCCTTTACCTTACCTTTATGTCAATTGGACAAGTAAATAATAACTAGATATCTTATAATTAAGAGTACTATAAAATTTTGATAAAAAATAACTTTCTACCTACTTTATATAATATACTTATCTCAAATTAAATTATATATTACTATTTCTATTAAATTAAAAATATTTTTTTCAAATAAAATTTGTTATTTTATAATAATTTTACATATAACACATTTATAAATATAAATAATATAATAATAATTATTTTTTATTATTATTTAGAAACTATTTTATTTCTATTTAGCTTTTGTTTATCGTTAAATATGTGGTTCAATATTACACTTTGATTATTTAACATAATAAAAAAGTATATAAGTATTAGTCTAGCTGAGAAGAATACTTATGAATGATTTCAATTATTTTAAAATTATTGAATTATAAAATAATGCAAATGTAGTATGTTAATAAAATCTGATTCGTAATCCAAAACCACAAATGTAAAAAAACTATAGAACTCCATTAGGGGGTGAGCAAATAATTAAAATATATTCATGTAGTTAAATGAATCCAGCTTCCAGCTTTATTCCATCTTCTAATTTAGTCGTTATTTTTGTTATTAAACCTTTTTCTTTTCTATCTTATAACTTATAAAAATTTAAAAATCAAATTAGGAAATTAAAAAAAAAAAATGATAATAGTTACTAAATATGTATGTAATAAAAAGTAACCTTACCTTTATCCATTGTAATTTCTAACAATTCTAAAAGCATGAAAAAATGAATTTGTGCCATTTTTGATTAAATTTAATTTAAACACGTGACACGTGTGACACGTGTCAATACACGTAATCGAGAGTGTTAATGTATTTGTACAATAATAAAAAAATGTAAGTTTCTAGGTGTAAAACTTCAAAAGTTACAAGACCTCAAACATCGCTCCGGACGCTCGGTGACTACAACGTCAAAAGTGGTCAGATTTGGTTTTTGGCCCACTAAAATTCATGTAAACATAAAAAAACGCTCAAATTTAGAAAACGTGCCTAAATATACATGAGCATTGCGGAAAAAGAAGTTTCAAGCCGATCAGAGAAAATCGGGTGGATCAATTTTTAAAACCTACCTGAAATAGCTCTTGAAAAACTATAAAATTATTATATTATTAGACAATTTAAATATATTTCATTTATTATTATTTTTTTTATTTATAATAGTTAAAATTTATATTTATAGACTAATTTGTTGTTAACTGTGCATATTATTATAACAATTTTAGAAAATAAAAAAAATTATTAATTATTATTATTTAATATTATTATCATCATTGTATACTTATATAAAATTTGCTCTTTTTGCTCCAATTATAAAATTAAGTGCATATTAAATTATCAGATTCTCGTTTATGCTTTCTGTTAGCTATAGACAAATACTTTTTTTATTTTAAATAATAAAATTGTTATAATATAACATAACAAATATTGAACGAATAATCTGAATAAAAGTAAAAAGTTATTTAATATTATAAAAAATATAATAATTTTACTATAAATATAAAAAAGTTAACTTTCAAAATACTAATATCTTTACATAAATTAAAAGAATAAATAACATCATAATTATTATAACATTTTTGGTGAAGTGTAATTTTTTTTTTCATCAAGTAATATGAAAAACGTAGTAGGTATATATTTGTAGTTACATGTGTAAATTATTACCATAATTTTATGATAAGTATAAATTGCACAATATTTAGGTATAATTTGTTCAGTTTCCAGCAAACGTAACTGTTATTAAGTTAGTTTAAAGGCATGGAACACATTGAAAAATAAATCTTGTTGATACAATATCCTTATACATACCGTAATTTACTAAAGGTAAAATATTTATTTAAAATAATTAAAAATATTTTATACAATAATAACTTAAAGAATATTATTAAAATAAATTTTATATGGTTTTAACCTTTATTTCAAAAATAATAATATCTTTATAAAAAAAAAATATATATATATATATATGAATATAACATTATAACAATTTTGGAAAAATTAAATTCATGCTATTCCCATTAAATAATAAATTTTATATACTTTAAAGATATATTTATATTTAAACGTATATTTAATTATTATTAAATTTCATTTTTAGCATGAATTACAAAATATTTAAGTATTTTTTGTCTGTGTCCAGTTGCCAGCAAGCGTAATTGGTGTAAAATTATTTTAAAGACATAGAACACGTAAAACAAAATCTTGTTCTTACAATATCCTAACATTTCTGAAAATCAACGTTGATTTAACTAAAGTCTCTGATTTAAAATTGATTTGGTAATTCAAAAAATAGCATATGTGGACTATGACGTCACACCACATTTAACATTATATACAAAAACCTAATGATAATTATTTGAATTTGGCTAACTTTTCATCATGCAGCTTCCTAGCAGCTAGTCAAATATTTATATACCTTTTTATATTAAGATGAGTATTATTTGTAATAATAAAACAATTATTTAATGATGAACAAATTTAAAGATTAAGTTAATATTTATTTAAATAATACGAAAATATAATTTTTTTTTCATAAATTTTATTTCAAGAATTATTATATAATAAAACCTTAAAAATTTTAAAATATTTTAATATCCTTGAGCTACTCCTCCCGACTTGCTCTGATCAGCTTGAATTTTTTTCCTTAATGTTCATGAATATAGAGGCATGTAAACCGAATTTGTGCGTTTTTTGACGATTACACGATTTTTAGTTGGCCCAAATCCAAATTTGACCACTTTTGACGTAGTGGTCACCGAGCGTCCGGAGCGATGTTTGAGGTCTCGTCACTTTTGAAGTTATGCACATAGAAACTAATATCTTTTTATGGTTGTAAAACTACATTAAAACTCTTGATTGCGTGTATTGACACGTGTGACACGTGTCACGTGCTTGAATTAAAAATAATTAAAAATTGCAAAACTTTATTTTTTTACACTTTTAGAATTGTTATTATTTTGGCACCAAAATTACCTAGATATTTTTAATGACTCATACTAGATAAGAAATATATTTTTAAAGATATTTATGCAATAAACTAAAACTTGTTTTTTCATTTTTGGTGTGCTGGCAAGGATTTTGCTCGAACAGGTACTTTACTGAATAATTGTTAACTTTGAAGCTATATAAAGCGCTACCTGCAAACTTTTTTAAAAACAACATATATATGCATAGAATCCTTAAATACTCTAGTTTCAGAATATAAAATAAAAATCTAGTGTATTTGCGCGAAAAAATTTGTATGGCGACTAACGTAAACGTCTTGAGCGCCGGTGCGAGAGCCGCCAAAGACAGCGCATCATTGTTTGTCTACTTATATAAAATTTGCTATTTTTTCTCATGTTTATAAATAATTGCCTTATTATATTATCAGATTACCGTTGATGCTTTCTGTATATTTAGACAAAAACATGAATACTTTTTTTTATGTTAAATAATAAAATTAATATAATATAATAAATTTTATATAGAACGGAAAATCTAAATAAAAGTAAAATATATTTATATAATATTATTAAGAATATAATAATATTATTTATAAATATTATTAAAGAAAAAAGTAATATTAAAATTTTTACTTTCAAAATACTAATATCTACTCATAATAGAAAAGAATAAAAAACATCATATTATAACATTTTTGGTGAAGTGTATTTTTTTCCCATTAAATCATAATATGAAAAACTTTTAACAGTTATATTTGTAGTTACATGTGTAATTTCTTACCATAGTTATATGATAAAGATAAATTGGATAATATTTAGATATTATTTGTTCAGATCCCAGCAAATGTAACTGTTATTAAAGTAAAATTAAAGGAATGGAACACACGTTGAAAAATAAATCTTGTAAATACAACATCCTAACATACATGAAAATAAACTTTGATTTATTCAGATTAGTCATTGATTTATAATTTATGTTCTATTAAAATTAGCATATGTGGATCATGACGTAACAACTCGCAAGAATAGAAAAGAAAAGAAAAGAAAAGAAAAGAAAAGAAAAGAAAAGAAAAGAAAAGAAAAGAAAAGAAAAGAAAAGAAAAGAAAAGAAAAGAAAAGAAAAGAAAAGAAAAGAAAAGAAAAGAAAAGAAAAGAAAAGAAAAGAAAAGAAAAGAAAAGAAAAGAAAAGAAAAGAAAAGAAAAGAAAAGAAAAGAAAAGAAAAGAAAAGAACCTGATCGAAACAACGTTGATTTTCAGGTGTGTTAGAACATTTTAAGAACAAAATTTCGTTCAACGTGTTCTATGCCTTCAAAATAGTTTTATATCAATTGGACAAATAATAGTTAATTATTTTGTAATTAATAATACAACAAAATTGTGATAATACGAGACTTATATATAACTACAAAACATATATTTATATATAAATTAATAACATATCAAATTAGGATAATCATAATATTGATAGAATATATGTAAATGTATAATCAATACAATATGATATAATTATTTTTATGTTAATATTTTATAAAGAAAGTTTAAACATAAAATAATTTGCCAAATAAAAAATATAAATAATAATAAAATTTATTATATTATTATTTATTAATATTTTCTTTTTATAAATTTTTGTTTGCAAATATTCAATAATTATTAGAATTATCTTAATTTGATACGATATT
The DNA here is from genome assembly GCA_949318235.1 of Ecdyonurus torrentis. Lineage (NCBI taxonomy): Eukaryota > Metazoa > Arthropoda > Insecta > Ephemeroptera > Heptageniidae > Ecdyonurus > Ecdyonurus torrentis. The sequence continues at coordinate 11,837,839 of OX439127.1, read as the reverse complement.
AATTTATAAACTAATATATATTTTTTGTAGTTGTATGTCTTTTATTATTAAATTTGTTCTATTATTAATTAAAAATATTTAGCTATTATTTGACCTACTGATATGATACTAAATTAAAGGCATAGAACACGTTGAACGAAATTTTTTCCATACAATATTCTAACATACATACCTGAAAACCAACGTTGTTTTGATCAGGTACAATGATTGATTTTTTTTTTTAATAGCGGATGTGGACATGACACCACTGCTCACCTCCATAGTCCATGCACGCGTAAAACATGTGATCTGTGACGTCATGGCATGATCCACATATGCTAATTTTAATAAAAAATAAATTATACATCAATGACTTTGAGTAAATCAACGTTTATTTTCAGGTATGTTAGAATGTTGTATTGACAAGATTTATTTTTCAACGTGTGTTCCATGCCTTTAATTTTACTTTATAACAGTAAAGTTTGCTGGCAACTGAACGTAAATTAATACCTTAATTTTTGCAATTTTTGCTAATCATAAAATAATGGTAATAAATTATACACATGTAACTACAAATTTGTATCTATAAAGTTTTCATATTTATTTAATAAAAAAAAATAATAATAAAAACAGTATATTACTTTGAACCAAAAATGTTATAATATGATATTATTTATTAGTTTCATTTATCTTAAGATTTAGTATATTGAGCATTCAATTTTTTGATATTACTTTTTTCTTTAATAATATTAATAATTAATATCATTATATTTTACATTTATTTAGATTTCTGATTCGTTCAATATTTGTTAATATTTATTTTTTAGTATAAAAATAAATATTCAAGTATTTTTCTAGCTAACAGAAAACATCAACGATAATCTGATAATTTAATATGCAATTATTTATATAAGTTGAGCAAAAATAGCAAATTGTATAGAAATAGACAAAATATCATGATAATTATTTTAAATAATAATAATAATAAAACAAAATTTTTTAATTTCTAAAATTGTTGTTATAATAATATGCACATTTAACAACAAATTAGTCCATAAATATAAAATTTGAACTATTAAAAAAAAATTAATATATTAATAAATAAATATATTTAATCTGTCTAATAATAGTAATTCGTTAGTTTTTCTTGAAGAGCTACCTAAGGTAGGCCTAAAACTGTAGGCTTGATCTGATCGTCTTGAAATTTTTCCCTTAATACTCATGTATATTGAGGGACGTAAAACAAATTTGAGTGTTTTGTGACGTTTACACGAATTTTAGTGGGCCCAAAACTAAATTTGACCACTTTTGACGTTGTTGTCGCCGAGCATCCGGAAAGATGTTTGAGGTGTTGTAACTTATGGAGTTTTACACATAGAAACGTACATTTTTTTATTATTGTACAAATATATTAACACTCTTGATTGTGTGTATTGACACGTGTGACACGTGTCACGTATTTAAACTAAAAATTATCAAAAACGACAAAAATTCATTTTTCCACACTTTTAGAATTGTTATTTTTTTGGCGTTAAAATTAATTAATTTTTTTTAATGACTCATAGTTATTAAGAATCATATTTTAAATATATTAATGCAGCACAAATAATTTTTTTCATTTTTGGTGTGCTGGCAATGTTGTGTCTCGAACAGGGACTTTACTGAAAAATGGTCAACTTTGAAGCAATATAAAGTGCCACCTGCGAACTTTTTTAAAAACAAAATACATGTGCACAGAATCCTTAAATACTTAAAAAGTTTCAGAATTTTAGATAAAATTTTGGTGCATTCGCGCGAGAAAGGTCTTTCTAACGTAAACGTCAAAGAAAGCGCCATACCCTCGTACTAACGCAGTTTATTGTATCATAATATAGCACTATTATTACGATTAATATACATGATAATATATAATAATTTTGATTTTTAAATCAATTTCAAATCAGAGACTTTAGTTAAATCAACGTTGATTTTCAGAAAAGTGAGGATATTGTAAGAACAAGATTTTGTTCTACGTGTTCCTTCTATGCCTTTAGATTAACTTTACATCAATTATGGTTATAGTGGCAACTCGACAAAGACAAATAATACCTAAATATTTTGTAATTCATACCAAAAATAAAATTAAAAAAATAAATACAAATTTAACTACAAATATACTTTAAAGTTTATAAAATTCATTATTTAATGCGAAAAAAATGTAAATTATAACTTTTTCCAAAATATTGATAATGTAATATGCATATTTTTTTTTTTTTAAGATTTTATTATTTTGGAAAGAAAGGTTTAAAATATATAATATTTGTTTTAATAATATATTTTAAATTTCTTTACCGTTCAATATTTGTTATAGTATAACAATTTTATAAATTAATATAAATAGTTAATTAATTTGTGTCTAGCTGCAAAAAAAAAAAAAAAAAAAAAAATGATAAACTTATTAATTAATAGGTAATCATTTTATATAGGTTGAGCAAAAATAGTCATTGGTGTAAGTAGATGAAGAAATGATAATACTATTAAATAATAATAATAAATAATAACCCAAAATTTAAATTAAGGAGGTAGGTAGGAGGTAGGCGACGGTCAAGATTAATAATATTAACACACACAAAAACAGATATATGGTTTTTAAAAGTTTAGCTCCATCAAACATGTTAAAACATGATCAAAAATATTATTTGGTATTTTTTAAATGCCAAAATTAGTCATTTAGCTATGCTCCCCATGTTAATAAGTGATCCAATATGGCATCGATTTCAACAATTATATTCTAAATGGAAAAAAAACAATAATAAAAATACAAAAAAACACATTGTATCATTGTAAGCTATAAAATAATACTAGAATTAGATATATAAAATTAATAAGAAATCAATGACTCCTGTAAAACCCATATTAATATTTCAAAGCTTAATTAAAGGCGTAGAACACCTTGAACAAAAAAGTTGCGTAATATCCTAACAAACCTGAAAATATACGTTGATTTGGCCGGAGTCATTGATTTCTAATTTATTTTCCATTCACAAAATGCTGCTGTCGGTCACTGACGTCACATCCCGTCCGTTTTACTTGCGCGTGGACCAGGTGAGCTGTGACGTCAGTGACCGGCAGCGGCATTTTGTGAATGGAAAATCAATTAGAAATCAATGATTTCGGCCAAATCTATATTCATTTTCAGGTTTGTTAGAATCTTACGCAACTTTTTTGTTCAAGGTGTTCTACACCTGTAAGATATTAAACAAATTTTTTGTTCAATGTGGTCTACGCTAATTCTATCTTTCATGTATGTTTATTTGATGTTGGTAATTTAATCCAAATGTTGTCCATTTATTTAAAAACAATTTGCTATCACTACTTGTATAATTATACTTATAAATAAATATTAATAAAATAATAAAAATAAAATGAGTAAATAGTAAATACACATATACATATATTTTAATACAAATAAATATAATATTTAATAAATAAAATATAATTATAATAATAAAATAATAATATTTACATAAAATATTATAAAAATATTCTTATCATTTTTGAAAATATTATATTTAAAATAGTAGTTTCTAAATTATAATAATTTATTAGATAAACAAAAATATTATTAGAATATTTTTTAAATATATTTTATTTCAAATGAAATAGGTTTGTTTACGGTACAATTTTCTATTTTACTATTACAATTTCAATACTTAATTTTTATTATAAATTTATGTAAGTATTTGTCCAGCTATTAAAAATCATAATAATATGATATAAATTTAAGATAATTATTTCTTATGAAGATATAAGGAGTGAGTAATTTAAATATTTGATAGAGAGAAATATATTTAACAACAATAATGCGAAATACTGAATTGGGAAATTTTGAAATTTACTTATAGAGTGTATGCGGATGACGTCATATTTATTGCGCTTGGAGGCCATACTGGAGTAGTGAATAACATTGCTCAGCATAGGACAAATTTCATTTTAGCCAATTTTCTTTAGAAAATCAGTTAATTTTTTGTTTCTGTTATTTTTCTCACATATATACTTGAGATACTAACTCAACATATTTACAGCATCAATGCTCTCATAAATATTGCATAGTGGTTTTAAACTGGCAAAATTTTTTTTTTCCTATGTCACCCATGTTATTGAGTTATCCAACATGGCGTCGACTGTAACATGAATGCATACACCCTATAGTTGCAATGTGTACCTCCATTATGTATTAGTGTAGTACAATAATATTACCTGTGTTCTAGGTTATATGTGTACTGTGTACCTATTACATTTAGAGTTTTTTTTTTTTTTTTTTTGCATCTGAACTGGAAAAAGCGGGATAAATCGGACAAAACTGGACAAATTGGGTAGCCAGAGCAATATGTGGACTGTGGCGTCACAGGCTTGCTTGTTTAAACGCGCGCGTGGACTAGACGAGTATAGTGAAATCAATGTCCACATTCACTGTTTCAAACATAAAATTAAATTGAAAGCTTTCAGCAATGACGGTGGCCAAATCAAGGTATAGATTTTCAGGTATGTTAGGACATTAAGGACAAGACTTTTATTATTTTGTTCTATGCCTTTACCTTACCTTTATGTCAATTGGACAATTAAATAATAACTAGATATCTTGTAATTAATAGTACTATAAAATGTTAATAAAAAATACCATTTTACCTACTTTATATAATATACTTATCACAAATTAAATTATATATTACAATATTACTAATTCTACTAAATAAAATATATTTTTTTTATATAAAATTTGTTATTTTATAATATATTAAATATAAATAATATAATAATTATTATTTTTTATTATAATTAAAAAACTATTTTATTTCTATTTAGCTTTCTTCATCGTTAAATATGTGGTTCATTATTACACTTTGATTATTTAACATAACAAAAAAATGTTTAAGTATAAGTCTAGCTGAAAATAATACTCATGAATGATTTCAAATTATTGAAATTATTTAATTTTGAAATAATATGAATGAAGTAAAATATGGCAATTTAATTCGTAAAACAAAAACACAAATGAAAAAAAAAACTATATAACTCCATTAGGAGGTGAGAATATAAATAAAATATAATCATATAGATAAATGAATCAATAAACATCAGTGTTCATTCTTTATTCCAGCTTCTAATTTAGTCGTTATTTTTGGTTTAAACCTTTTTCTTTGCTCTTTTTTTATCTTATAACTTATAAAAATTTGAAAATCAAATTAGGAAATTAAAAAAAAAAAAAAAAATAATGATGATAGTTACTAAATATGTATGTATAAAAAAGTATCCTTACCTTTATTCATTGTAATTTCTAACAATTTTAAAAGCATGAAAAAATGAATTTGTGCCATTTTTGATTAAATTTAATTTAAACACGTGACACGTGTGACACGTGTCAATACACGTAATCGAGAGTGTTAATGTATTTGTACAATATTAAAAAAATGAAAGTTTCTAGGTGTAAAACTTCAAAAGTTACAAGACCTCAAACATCGCTCCGGACGCTCGGTGACTACAACGTCAAAAGTGGTCAAATTTGGTTATTGGCCCACTAAAATTCACGGAAACATAAAAAAAACGCTCAAATTTGGAAAACGTGGCTAAATATACATGAGCATTGAGCAAAAAGAAGTTTCAAGCCGATCAGAGAAAATCGGGTGGATCAATTTTTGAAACCTAACCTGAAATAGCTCTTGCAAAACTAAAAAATTATTATATTATTAGACACATTAAATATATTTCATTTATTATTATTATTTTTATTTATAATAGTTAAAATTTATATTTATAGACTAATTTGTTGTTAACTGTGCATATTATTATAACAATTTTAGAAATTAATAAAAAAATCATTAATTATTATTATTTAATATTATTATCATCATTGTTTGTATACTTATATAAAATTTGCTCTTTTTGCTCCAATTATAAAAATTAAGTGCATATTAAATTATCAGATTCTCGTTTATGCTTTTTGTTAGCTATAGACAAATACTTTTTTTTTTAAATAATAAAATTGTTATAATATAACATAACAAATATTGAACGGATAATCTGAATAAAAGTAAAAAATTATTTAATATTATAAAAAATATAATAACTTTATTATAAATATAAAAAATATAACTTTCAAAATACTAATATCTTTACATAAATTAAAAGAATCAATAACATCATATTATAACATTTTTGGTGAAGTGTAATTTTTTTTTTCATCAAGTAATACGAAAAACTTAATAGATAAATTTGTAGTTACATGTGTAAATTATTACCATAATTTTATGATAAGTATAAATTGCACAATATTTGGGTATAATTTGTTCAGTTCCCAGCAAATGTAACTGTTATTAAGTTAATTTAAAGGCATGGAACACTTTGAAAAGTAAATCTTGTTGATACAATATCCTTATACATAGCATAATTTACTAAAGGTAAAACATTTATTTAAAATAATTAAGAATATTTCATACAATAATAATTTAAAGAATATTATTAAAATAAATATTATATAGTTTAACCTTTATTTCCAAAATAATAATAATAATAAACTTGCTTAAAATAGAGGCGTAGAACACCTTGAACAAAAAAGTTGCGTAATATCCTAACAAACCTGAAAATATACGTTGATTTGGCCTGTGTCAATGATTTCTAATTTATTTTCCATTCACAAAATGGTGCTGCTGGTCACTGACGTCACATCCCGTCCGTTTTACTTGCGCATGGACCAGGTGAGCTGTGACGTCAGTGACCGGCAGCGGCATTTTGTGAATGGAAAATCAATTAGAAATAAATGATTTTTGCCAAATCTACATTGATTTTCAGGTTTGTTAGAATATTACGCAACTTTTTTGATCAAGGTGTTCTACGCCTTTAGATTTTAAACAAGTTTTTTGTTCAATGTAGTCTACTGTCTATGCTATTTGTAAATTTCATGTATGTTTGTTTGATGTTAATCCAAATGTTGATCATTTACTTAAAAACAATTTGCTATCACTACTTGTATAATTATACTTATAAATAAATAATTATAAAATAATAAAAATAAAATGAGTAAATAGTAAATATATATGTATATTTTAATACAAATAAATATAATATTTAATAAACAAAATATATAATAATAAAATATATAAAAATAAAAAAATAATATTTAATTAAATATTATAAAAATATTCTTATCATTTTTAAAAATATTATTTTTAAAAATATAATTAGAATATTTTTTTAATATATCTTATTTCAAATGAAATAGGTTTGTTTAGGGTACAATTTTCTATTTTACTATTACAATTTCAATATTTAATTTTTATTATAAATTTATGTAAATGCTGTTTGTAAACCCTGTTCTCTTGCACCAAAAAATTTGATATAACCATAATTCAAAATTATAAGTTCGCATTTAAATTGTGAAAGAGATTGCAATATGAAAACTAGACCAAAATATATTTACCATTAATTAAAAAAACTAAGTTGCTTAGAAGAAACACTTTTAAAAACGAATATAATATAATCATCGTTTGAAGAATAAATTGAATATTATGTACCGAATATAGGAAAATACCAATGAATGCAGGTAAGCTAAGTTCTTATTTTTACAAACTCAGAAAAGTATTTTCATGGCTCAATTTGTACCGTTCGATTATAATTTCAAAAAGTTATAAAATAAATAATAAACACTAAAGAAAATAACTCATTTTTTTTTCTCAAGGACGAAGATAAATTTATTTCTGAAAAATGAAAATAAAAGAAGAAAATAGGTTCTTAATATTTTGAAATATCCTAATTATAAATATAAATGTAATAATAGAGCTATATGATACAATACCCTACGTTATAGGGGGGGGGGGGGGGTGGCACTGTCTTTGGCGGCTCGCGCAGTGGCGCGCAAGGCATTTACGTTAGCAGCCATGAAACTTTTCTCGCGCAAATACAAAAGATTTTTATTTTAGATTCTAAAAGTAGGGTATTTAGGGATTCTATCTATGTATGTTTTATTTTTGAAACATTTTGTAGGTAGCCTTTTATATGGCTCCAAAGTTGACCTTTTTTTAATGAGGTACCAGCTTGAGAATCAAGTATTTCAGCACACCAAAAATTAAAAATTTATCCTATCTCCAAAAATAGCTTAAAAATATATTTATAAATCAGTATGAGTCATTGAAAAAAATTAAAAATTATTGTTGGCGCCGAAAAAACGACACTTGGAAAGGTGTAAAAAAAATGATATTTTTACCGAATTGATTATTTTTAATTTCAACACGTTACATGTGGCACACGTGTCAACACACGCAATCAAGAGTGTTAGTGTATTTTGACATCTATTAAAAATTTCAAGATTTTATGTACCAAACTTTTAAAGTTACAAGGCCTCCAACATCACTCCGGACGCTCAGTCACAGCAGTGTCAAAAATTGTCAAAGTTGGTCTCGGGCCCACCAAAAGTCATGAAATCATCATAGGTCGCTCAAATTTGGCATACAAGCCTCAATATACATCAATATCGTGTAAGAAAATTATCAAGCCAATCCGTGTATGTCGGTGGAACACATTTTGAAACCCGCCTTTATTAGCTCTATAAGTATAAATTGTAAAATATGTAGGTAATATTTGTTCAGTTCCCCGGAAACGTAATTGTTTTAAAGTAAAATTAAAGGCATGGAACACACGTTGACAAAAAAATATTGTGCATACAATAATCTAACATACCTGAAAATAAATGTTTATTCCTATTTATCGATTTATAATTTAGTTTCTATTTAAAATAGCATAATATGCTATTTAAATGATGACCTCACAGCTCGCATGTTTTACGCACGCGTGGACTATAGGTGAGAAGTGATTTCGTGTTTACATCCACTATTACAACAACAACAACAACAACTACAACAACAACAAAATAATAATAATAACCTGACCAAAACAACGTTGATTTTCAGATATGTTTGTGAGATATAAGTTGATAGCTTACGAGCTTACCCCAAAATTAAAATAAATTTTGAATAATTATTTATAATTATCAATTTATTTTATTATCATTTCTTTGGCTACTTGTACCATTTGCTACTTTTCCTTTGCTTATATAAATTAATTGTATTTTAATTAATTAGTTGATCATCGATTCTTTGCTGCAGCTAGACAAACACTTAATTACTTTATGATGTTAAATAATAAAATTGTCATATATAACAAATTTTGAAAGGTGAAAAATTCAAAATAAAATATGTATATTTATTTAATTTTATTATTAATGTATTTGTAAAATAATATTATATTTATGAATAATATTAAAATAAATACTAAATATTTAAAATTTTGTTTCCAAAATTAAACATAAATGAATAAAATATATCTCTTATTGTATTATAACATATTTGGTTAAATGTATATAATATATATATATATATATATATATATATATATATATATATATATATATATATATATATATATATGTATATATATATTATATATATATATATATATATGTATATTTCATCAATAACTGTTAGAAAATTTAAATAGATATATATGTACACTCTGGCCAAAACAAGATCGCTCCATAATTTGTATCCGCGGTGCTAAACCAATCAGAGAGCGTGTTATAAACCAACTGGCCTATCACAGTTGACTTTACATAGCTAATTACACTGTATCCGCTCGAACTATAGTATTATGAGAGAAATGTAGATAAAATGAGCATTTTATAACCAAAGTACATTGTTAAGTCCTAATTGCAAAATATTTAGTTATTCAGTTATTACTTATCCAGGTGCCAGCAAGCACAACTGTTATATAAAGTTAAATTAAAGACATAGAACACGCTGAACAAAATTTTGTCCATACAATATCCTAACATACCTGAAAATCAAGGTCGACAACTTAATTCTCTAATTTGTAATTGATTTTGTATTTTAAATAACATATCGATCTGGCTGCGCCCAAAGGGCGTACTTTCATTTGGCTGCTTTTGATGCTGCACGTGCATCCGCCATAATTTTAACATGTAAAAACAAGTACAAGTACGCCCTTTGTTGTACTGGACAGGACAAATATGCAAGTACTACCTTGGTTGCATGGAAAATAATTACTACTATGGCAGGTATACATACAGGTATAGTATACATGAATCCCGTTTTTTGTAATAGGAACACTTAATTTTTGAACAGGTAGCTATTAAACTATACAATACCACTTCATCTAAGTGAGTCACGCCTTTATAGGGTGTATGCGGATGACGTCATATTTATTGCGCTTTGAGGCCATATTGGAGTAGTGCATAACATTGCTCAGTATAGGACAAACTTCGTTTAAGCCAATTTTCTTTTTGGAAATCATTTTCGTTTTGTTATCGTTATTTTTCCCACACACTTGAGATACTAATTCAACATATTTACAGCATCAATGCTCTCAAAAATATTGCATAGTGATTTTAAACTGGCAAAATTATTTTTTTCCTATGTCACCCATGTTATTGAGTTATCCAACATGGCGTCGACTGTAACATGAATGCATACACCCTATAGTTGCAATGTGTACCTCCATTATATGTATTAGTGTAGTACAATAATATTACCTAGCTGTGTTCTAGGTTATGTTAGGACATTAAGGACAAGACTTTTATTATTTTGTTCTATGCCTTTACCTTACCTTTATGTCAATTGGACAATTAAATAATAACTAGATATCTTGTAATTAATAGTACTATAAAATGTTAATAAAAAATACCATTTTACCTACTTTATATAATATACTTATCACAAATTAAATTATATATTACAATATTACTAATTCTACTAAATAAAAAATATTTTTTTTAAATAAAATTTGTTATTTTATAATATATTAAATATAAATAACATAATAATTATTATTTTTTATTATTATTTAAAAACCATTTTATTTCTATTTAGCTTTGTTCATCGTTAAATATGTGGTTCATTATTACACTTTGATTATTTAACATAATAAAAAAATGTTTAAGTATAAGTCTAGCTGAAAATAATACTCATGAATGATTTCAAATTATTGAAATTATTTAATTTTGAAATAATATGAATGAAGTAAAATATGGCAATTTAATTCGTAAAACAAAAACACAAATGAAAAAAAAAACTATATAACTCCATTAGGAGGTGAGAATATAAATAAAATATAATCATATAGATAAATGAATCAATAAACATCAGTGTTCATTCTTTATTCCAGCTTCTAATTTAGTCGTTATTTTTGGTTTAAACCTTTTTCTTTGCTCTTTTTTTATCTTATAACTTATAAAAATTTGAAAATCAAATTAGGAAATTAAAAAAAAAAAAAAAAAAAAATGATGATAGTTACTAAATATGTATGTATAAAAAAGTATCCTTACCTTTATTCATTGTAATTTCTAACAATTCTAAAAGCATGAAAAAATGAATTTGTGCCATTTTTGATTAAATTTAATTTAAACACGTGACACGTGTGACACGTGTCAATACACGTAATCGAGAGTGTTAATGTATTTGTACAATATTAAAAAAATGAAAGTTTCTAAGTGTAAAACTTCATAAGTTACAAGACCTCAAACATCGCTCCGGACGCTCGGTGACTACAACGTCAAAAGTGGTCAAATTTGGTTATTGGCCCACTAAAATTCACGGAAACATAAAAAAAACGCTCAAATTTGGAAAACGTGGCTAAATATACATGAGCATTGAGCAAAAAGAAGTTTCAAGCCGATCAGAGAAAATCGGGTGGATCAATTTTTGAAACCTAACCTGAAATAGCTCTTGCAAAACTAAAAAATTATTATATTATTAGACACATTAAATATATTTCATTTATTATTATTATTTTTATTTATAATAGTTAAAATTTATATTTATAGACTAATTTGTTGTTAACTGTGCATATTATTATAACAATTTTAGAAATTAATAAAAAAATCATTAATTATTATTATTTAATATTATTATCATCATTGTTTGTATACTTATATAAAATTTGCTCTTTTTGCTCCAATTATAAAAATTAAGTGCATATTAAATTATCAGATTCTCGTTTATGCTTTTTGTTAGCTATAGACAAATACTTTTTTTTTTAAATAATAAAATTGTTATAATATAACATAACAAATATTGAACGGATAATCTGAATAAAAGTAAAAAATTATTTAATATTATAAAAAATATAATAACTTTATTATAAATATAAAAAATATAACTTTCAAAATACTAATATCTTTACATAAATTAAAAGAATCAATAACATCATATTATAACATTTTTGGTGAAGTGTAATTTTTTTTTTCATCAAGTAATACGAAAAACTTAATAGATAAATTTGTAGTTACATGTGTAAATTATTACCATAATTTTATGATAAGTATAAATTGCACAATATTTGGGTATAATTTGTTCAGTTCCCAGCAAATGTAACTGTTATTAAGTTAATTTAAAGGCATGGAACACTTTGAAAAGTAAATCTTGTTGATACAATATCCTTATACATAGCATAATTTACTAAAGGTAAAATATTTATTTAAAATAATTAAGAATATTTCATACAATAATAATTTAAAGAATATTATTAAAATAAATATTATATAGTTTAACCTTTATTTCCAAAATAATAATAATAATAAACTTGTTTAAAATAGAGGCGCAGAACACCTTGAACAAAAAAGTTGCGTAATATCCTAACAAACCTGAAAATATACGTTGATTTGGCCTGTGTCAATGATTTCTAATTTATTTTCCATTCACAAAATGCTGCTGCCGGTCACTGACGTCACATCCCGTCCGTTTTACTTAAGCGTGGACCAGGTGAGCTGTGACGTCAGTGACCGGCAGCGGCATTTTGTGAATGGAAAATCAATTAGAAATAAATGATTTCGGCCAAATCTACATTGATTTTCAGGTTTGTTAGAATATTACGCAACTTTTTTGTTCAAGGTGTTCTACGCCTTTCGATTTTAAACAAGTTTTTGGTTCAATGTAGTCTACTGTCTATGCTATTTATAAATTTCATGTATGTTTGTTTGATGTTAATCCAAATGTTGATTATTTACTTAAAAACAACTTGCTATCACTACTTGTATAATTATACTTATAAATAAATATTAATAAAATAATAAAAATAAAATGAGTAAATAGTAAATATATATGTATATTTTAATACAAATAAATATAATATTTAATAAACAAAATATATAATAATAAAATATATAAAAATAAAATAATAATATTTACTTAAATATTATAAAAATATTCTTATCATTTTTAAAAATTTTATTTTTAAAAATATAATTAGAATATTTTTTAAATATATCTTATTTCAAATGAAATAGGTTTGTTTAGGGTACAATTTTCTATTTTACTATTACAATTTCAATATTTAATTTTTATTATAAATTTATGTAAGTATTTGTCCAGCTATTAAAAAGCATAATATGATATAAATTTAAGATAATTTTTTCTTATGAAGAAATAAGGAGTGAGCAATTTAAATATTTGATAGAGAGTAATATATTTAACAACAATAATGCGAAATACTAAATTGGGAAATTTTGAAATTTACTTATACTAATGCTGTTCGTAAACCCTGTTCTCTTGCACCAAAAAATTTGATATAACCATAATTCAAAATTATAAGTTCGCATTTAAATTGTGAAAGAGATTGCAATATGGAAACTAGACCAAAATATATTTACCATTAATTAAAAGAACTAAGTTGCTTAGAAGAAACACTTTTAAAAACGAATATAATATAATCATCGTTTGAAGAATAAATCGAATATTATGTACCGAATATAGGAAAATACCAATGAATGCAGGTAAGCTAATTGTAAGTTCTTTTTTTTTGCAAACTCAGAAAAGTATTTTCATGGCTCAATTTGTACCGTTCGATTATAATTTCAAAAAGTTATAAAATAAATAATAAACACTAAAGAAAATAACTCATTTTTTTTTCTCAAGGACGAAGATAAATTTATTTTTGAAAAATGAAAATAAAAGAAGAAAATAGGTTCTTAATATTTTGAAATATTCTAATTATAAATATAAATGTAATAATAGAGCTATATGATACAATACCCTAAGTTATAGGGGAATGGGGGTGGCACTGTCTTTGGCGGCTCGCGCAGTGGCGCGCAAGGCATTTACGTTAGCAGCCATGAAACTTTTCTCGCGCAAATACAAAAGATTTTTATTTTAGATTCTAAAAGTAGGGTATTTAGGGATTCTATCTATGTATGTTTTATTTTTGAAAAAGTTTGCAGGTAGCCTTTTATATGGCTCCAAAGTTGACCTTTTTTTAATGAGGTACCAGCTTGAGAATCAAGTTTTTCAGCACACCAAAAATTAAAAATTTATCCTATCTCCAAATATAGCTTAAAAATATATTTATAAATCAGTATGAGTCATTGAAAAAAATTAAAAATTATTGTTGGCGCCGAAAAAACGACACTTGGAAAGGTGTAAAAAAATGATATTTTTACCGTTTTTGATTATTTTTAATTTCAACACGTTACATGTGGCACACGTGTCAACACACGCAATCAAGAGTGTTAGTGTATTTTGACATCTATTAAAAATTTCAAGATTTTATGTACTAAAATTTTAAAGTTACATGGCCTCCAACATCGCTCCGGACGCTCAGTCACAGCAGTGTCAAAAATGGTCAAAGTTGGTCTCGGGCCCACCAAAAGTCATGTAATCATCATAGGTCACTCAAATTTGGCATACAAGCCTCAATATACATCAATATCGTGTAAGAAAATTATCAAGCCAATCCGTGTATGTCGGGTGGAACACATTTTGAAACCCGCCTTTATTAGCTCTATAAGTATAAATTGTAAAATATGTAGGTAATATTTGTTCAGTTCCCCGGAAACGTAATTGTTTTAAAGTAAAATTAAAGGCATGGAACACACGTTGACAAATAAATCTTGTGCATACAATAATCTAACATACCTGAAAATAAATGTTTATTCCTATTTATCGATTTATAATTTAGTTTCTATTTAAAATAGCATAATATGCTATTTAAATGATGACCTCACAGCTCGCATGTTTTACGCACGCGTGGACTATAGGTGAGAAGTGATTTCGTGTTTACATCCACTATTACAACAATAACAACAACAACTACAACAACAACAAAATAATAATAATAACCTGACCAAAACAACGTTGATTTTCAGATATGTTTGTGAGATATAAGTTGATAGCTTACGAGCTTACCCCAAAATTAATATAAATTTTGAATAATTATTTATAATTATCAAATCATTTTATTATCATTTCTTTGGCTACTTGTAGTATTTAATTGCTACTTTTCCTTTGCTTATATATATATAATTGTATTTTAATTAATTAGTTGATCATCGATTCTTTGCTGCAGCTAGACAAACACTTAATTACTTTATGATGTTAAATGATAAAATTGTCATATATAACAAATTTTGAAAGGTGAAAAATTCGAAATAAAATATGTATATTTATTTAATTTTATTATTAATGTATTTGTAAAATAATATTATATTTATGAATAATATTAAAATAAATACTAAATATTTAAAATTTTGTTTCCAAAATAAAACATAAATGAATAAAATATATCTCTTATTGTATTATAACATATTTGGTTAAATGTATATAAATATATATATGTATTTTTCATCAATAACTGTTAGAAAAGTTAAATAGATATATATGTACACTCTGGCCAAAACAAGATCGCTCCATAATTTGTATCCGCGGTGCTAAACCAATCAGAGAGCGTGTTATAAACCTACTGGCCTATCACAGTTGACTTTACATAGTTAATTACACTGTATCCGCTCGAACTATAGTATTATGAGAGAAATGTAGATAAAATGAGCATTTTATAACCAAAGTACATTGTAAAGTCCTAATTGCAAAATATTTACTTATTCAGTTATTACTTATCCAGGTGCCAGCAAGCACAACTGTTATAAAGTTAAATTAAAGACATAGAACACGCAGAACAAAATTTTGTCCATACAATATCCTAACATACCTGAAAATCAAGGTCAACAACTTAATTCTCTAATTTGTAATTGATTTTGTATTTTAAATAGCATATCGATCTGGCTGCGCCCAAAGGGTGTACTTTCATTTGGCTACTTTTGATGCTGCACGTGCATCCGCCATAATTTTAACATTTAAAAACAAGTACAAGTACGCCCTTTGTTGTACTGGACAAATATGCAAGTACACTTAAGTCCCTCGTAAATGTAACATCAAAGACGATGCCGCTTTTAAGGGAAAAGGGTAGAAATGCGTAGTCAGGTAAGAGCAGCGTTGCCACCTGCTCTTTTCTTGCTTTTGCTAAGTGAGAAAGTGATTGACATCTCACTTCATTATTTTTACTCTTCTTTGTATTCGCGAGCATGAAAACAACATAACAAATCTAAATAACTTAAGTGAAAAAAGCTTTTAAGACATAATAGCAAAATATTTCGTGTCTTTTTAAAAATAATATGCAGGTTTTGTTATCTGAAATGAGATGTCAATCACTTTCTCACTTAGCAAAAGCAAGAAAAGAGCAGGTGGCAACGCTGCTCTTACCTAACTACGCATTTCTACCCTTCTCCTTAAAAAGCGGCATCGTCTTTGATGTTACATTTACGAGGGACTTAAGTGTACTACCTTGGTTGCATGGAAAATAATTACTACTAATGGTAGGTTTACATACAGTTTTAAGGCTCGCGCAGCCGTCTTATTTTATTTAGTACTAAATTAATTTAGGAAAATAAGCCGCTGTGATTGGCTGAGAGTCGACTCTCAGCCAATCACAGCGGCTTATTTTTTTAAATTAATTTAGTACTAAATAAAATAAGACGGCTGCGCGGGCCTTTAGTATACATGAATCCCGTTTTTTGTAATAGGAACACTTAATTTTTGAACAGGTAGCTATTAAACTATACAATACCACTTCATCTAAGTGAGTCACGCCTTTATAGGGTGTATGCGGATGACGTCATATTTATTGCGCTTTGAAGCCATATTGGAGTAGTGCATAACATTGCTCAGTATAAGACAAACTTCGTTTAAGCCAATTTTCTTTTAGGAAATCATTTTCTTTCTGTTATCGTTATTTTTCCCACACACTTGAGATACTAATTCAACAAATTTACAACATCAATGCTCTCAAAAATATTGCATAGTGATTTTAAACTGGCAAAATGATTTTTTTTCCTGTGTCACCCATGTTATTGAGTTATCCAACATGGCGTCGACTGTAACATGAATGCATACACCCTATAGTTGCAATGTGTACCTCCATTATGTATTAGTGTAGTACAATAATATTACCTGTGTTCTAGGTTATATGTGTACTGTGTACCTATTACATTTAAAGTTTTTTTATATTTTTTTTTTTTTGCATGTGAACTGGACAAAGCGGGATAAATCGGACAAAACTGGACAAATTGGGCAGCCAGATCAATATGTGGACTGTAGCGTCACAAGCTTGCTTGTTTAAAGGCGCGCGTGGACTAGACGAGTATAGTGAAATCAATATCCACATTCGCTATTTCAAACATAAAATTAATTAGAAAGCTTTCAGCAATGACGGTGGCCAAATCAAGGTAGATTTTCAGATATGTTAGGACATTGTAAGGACTAGACTTTTATTATTTTGTTCTATGCCTTTACCTTACCTTTATGTCAATTGGACAAGTAAATAATAACTAGATATCTTATAATTAAGAGTACTATAAAATTTTGATAAAAAATAACTTTCTACCTACTTTATATAATATACTTATCTCAAATTAAATTATATATTACTATTTCTATTAAATTAAAAATATTTTTTTCAAATAAAATTTGTTATTTTATAATAATTTTACATATAACATATTTATAAATATAAATAATATAATAATTATTATTTTTTATTATTATTTAGAAACTATTTTATTTCTATTTAGCTTTTGTTTATCGTTAAATATGTGGTTCAATATTACACTTTGATTATTTAACATAATAAAAAAGTATATAAGTATTAGTCTAGCTGAGAAGAATACTTATGAATGATTTCAATTATTTTAAAATTATTGAATTATAAAATAATGCAAATGTAGTATGTTAATAAAATCTGATTCGTAATCCAAAACCACAAATGTAAAAAAACTATAGAACTCCATTAGGGGGTGAGCAAATAATTAAAATATTCATGTAGTTAAATGAATCCAGCTTCCAGCTTTATTTCATCTTCTAATTTAGTCGTTATTTTTGTTATTAAAACTTTTTTTTCTTCTTTTTTTTATCTTATAACTTATAAAAATTTAAAAATCAAATTAGGAAATAAAAAAAAAAAAAAAAAAAAAGATAATAGTTACTAAATATGTATGTAATAAAAAGTAACCTTACCTTTATCCATTGTAATTTCTAACAATTCTAAAAGCATTAAAAAATGCAATTTTGCCAATTATGATTAAATTTAATTTAAACACGTGACACGTATCACACGTATCAATACACGCAATTAAAAGTGTTAATGTATTTGTATAATTATAAAAAAATTAAAGTTTCTAGGTGTAAAACTTCGAAAGTTACAAGACCTCAAATATCGCTCCGGACGCTCGGTGACTACAACGTCAAAAGTGGTCAGATTTGGTTTTTGGCCCACTAAATTCCTGAAAACATCAAAAAACGCTCAAATTTGAAAAACGTGGCTAAATATACATGAGCATTGAGAAAAAAGAAGTTTCAAGCCGATCAGAGAAAATCGGGTGGATCCATTTTTAAAACCTACCTTAAATAGCTCTTGAAAAACTAACAAATTATTATATTATTAGACACATTAAATATATTTCATTTATTATTATTATTTTTATTTATAATAGTTAAAATTTATATTTATAGACTAATTTGTTGTTAACTGTGTATATTATTATAACAATTTTAGAAAATAAAAAAAATTATTAATTATTATTTATTATTATTTAATATTATTATCATCATTGTTTGTATACTTATATAAAATTTGCTATTTTTGCTCCAATTATAAAAATTAAGTGCATATTAAATTATCAGATTCTCGTTTATGCTTTTTGTTAGCTATAGACAAATACTTTTTTTTATTTTAAATAATAAAATTGTTATAATATAACATAACAAATATTGAACGGATAATCTGAATAAAAGTAAAAAAATTATTTAATATTATAAAAAATATAATAATTTTATTATAAATATAAAAAATTTAACTTTCAAAATACTAATATCTTTACATAAATTAAAAGAATAAATAACATCATAATTATTATAACATTTTTGGTGAAGTGTAATTTTTTTTTCATCAAGTAATATGAAAAACATAGTAGGTATATATTTGTGTAGTTACATGTGTAAATTATTACCATAATTTTATGATAAGTATAAATTGCACAATATTTAGGTATAATTTGTTCAGTTCCCAGCAAACGTATCTGTTATTAAGTTAATTTAAAGGCATGGAACACTTTGAAAAATAAATCTTGTTGATACAATATCCTTATACATACCGTAATTTACTAAAGGTAAAATATTTATTTAAAATAATTAAAAATATTTTATACAATAATAATTTAAAGAATATTATTAAAATAAATATTGTATAGTTTTAACCTTTATTTCAAAAATAATAATATCTTTATAAATATATATTATATATATATATACATATATATATATATATATATATATATATATATATATATATATATATATATATATATATATATATATATATATATATATATATATATATATATATATATATATATATTTAAATTTTCCAAAATTGTTATAATGTGATATTCATATATATATAAATATCACATTATAACAATTTTGGAAAATTTAAATTCATGCTATTCCCATTAAATAATAAATTTTATATACTTTCAAGATATATTTATATTTAAACGTATTTTTAATTATTATTAAATTTCATTTTTAGCATGAATTACAAAATATTTAAGTATTAATTGTCTGCGTCCAGTTGCCAGCAAGCGTAATTGGTGTAAAATTATTTTAAAGACATAGAACACGTAAAACAAAATCTTGTTCTTACAATATCCTAACATTTCTCAAAATCAACGTTGATTTAACTAAAGTCTCTGATTTAAAATTGATTTTGTAATTCAAAAAATAGCATATGTGGACTATGACGTCACCCCACATTTAACATTATATACAAAAACCTAATGATAATTATTTGAATTTGGCTAAATTTTCATCATGCAGCTTCCTAACAGCTAGTCAAATATTTATATACCTTTTTATATTAAGATGAGTATTATTTGTAATAATAAAACAATTATTTAATGATGAACAAATTTAAATATTAAGTTAATATTTATTTAAATAATATGAAAATATAAAAATAAATTTTTTTTTTCATAAATTTTATTTCAAGATTTATTATATAATAAAACCTTAAAAATTTTAAAAAATTTTAATATCCTTGAGCTACTCCACCCGACTTGCTCTGATCAGCTTGAATTTTTTTCCTTAATGTTCATGAATATAGAGACATGTAAACCGACTTTGTGCGTTTTTTGACGATTACACGATTTTTAGTTGGCCCAAATTCAAATTTGACCACTTTTGACGTAGTGGTCACCGAGCGTCCGGAGCGATGTTTGAGGTCTCGCCACTTTTAAAGTTTTACAAATAGAAACAAATATTTTTTTATGGTTGTACAAATACATTAAAACTCTTGATTGCGTGTATTGACACGTGTGACACGTGTCACGTGTTTGATTTAAAAATAATCAAAAATTGCAAAAATTTATTTTTTTACACTTTTAGAATTGTTAATATTTTGGTGCCAAAATTACCAGTAACTTATAAAAAGTTTAATTAAAAGTTATGATGAGTATGATGCCCTTTGAAAGTTAATAGTAACTAACAGCTATCTATAATAAAGTTTTCAGAACCTGTGACCATCAGAAGAGAGGAGATAATCATTTTAATTCAGAGGGCTCTGATATGGGACTAAAAGTTCTTTGATAAAAAAAATAGTAATAATATTAAAAAAAAAAAATCACGATATAAAATTAAAAATGTAGCATGTTGACTCCCAATTATAATTACTACATTTTTTAATCAGTTCTAATGCATCACTGTGCAAAATGTCATACTTTTCTTTCTTCACAATTTTTTAGCTAGCTGCAGTAGGTTATCCCCCCCCCCCCCCTCCTCCCTAAATTTTTTAAGGGTGTATGGTACCGACCCTATATCTCAAAAACTAGAAGTGATTTGGGTTTAAATTTGGTGACGTTATGTAACTAAGGGTCACACCTATATAGCCGTGATAAAAATTTCAAGATGTTTAACCGTCCCGAAAAAAAGAAAAATATTATTGAAATTAACATTGGGCCTTATGGGTTAAAAATATCAAAAAATCATATAAAATTAATTTGCAAGCTGACGCCCCAAAATTTTTATGTATTTGAAATTTGTTCAAACTGAAGTAACGTTATGCAAAATTTCAGATTTTTTGACGAGAAAAGTTTGAGTCTAATGGCCGACGTCAGTCCCCTAGTCTCTTAAATAAACATTTTATAATATATATTTCCTTATTTAATATATTTTAAAATGCCATATAGATTTATTTATAGACGATCTATTTTATTGTTAAAATTTCATAATTATAATTAAAAATTATATTTGTCTAGTTGTGAGCAAGCATAACACGGATATAAAATTAATTGTATATAAACTTTAACTAATGGCAATAAGGAAAAAAGCATTTAAGGGGTTAATGTTTGATAAAATAATAATTTCATAAAAAATATTCTTACATTATTTTTAATTAAGAAATAGGTAATATTATAAAATAACTTTTAAAACATACAAATCTAAATAAAAATATAATGATTTTTAAAACTTTTTGTTGTTAATTATTATAAAATGTCACATATGCATAAATATATTTTGTTTATACATGAACATCAACTATATTTAAAATCATTAATTTATATCTGCAAATTATATAAGTATGTATTTGACTAGTTGTTAGCAACTATCGCGGATATACAAATTAATTAATAAATAATCCTAGATAAATATCGCTGTCTCATGTTTGATTTTTTTTTTTCAATTTACAAGCCAAGGTATAAACCTTATCGGCTTGTTCACTTAAGGTAATAATACAGGAGTATTATTATTAATTTATGTATAATATATATATTTGTTAAATTAATTCTGAATTAAAATTTTCTATATAATATATCAGAGCATGATAAATTTTTTTTTTTCATAAACATAAAAAAAACTTAAGTGAGAATAAGTTTAAAACTAAAAAAGGAAATAATGAAGAACAATAATAATAAATAAATTATTTCTGATTTGCTTTCTTAATTTATTGTATTAATAATTATATTTTTATCACTTATGCTCTCTTCAGCTACATCAATACTTATTTACTTTTTTATTTCTAATAAATAATTAAAGTGCAAGTAAAAAAAATATATATATACATATCAGTTATTAACTCTTAAAAAATCTTGTAAAAATTAATAAAAAATTTTTTTAACGTAAAATAAGTCATTATAAACTAAAAATGCTCCATTAATATATTTATTATACAAAAAATACTATTTTTAATAATAAATAATTAATATTTAAAAAATGACTAACAAATATAATATTAGATTTAATTTCGTATGTATTTTTATTACTTTTACTTGTATTGATTTATTTATGATTGAAGAACTATTAAATTATCTGGATATTAATATTAATTAAAAATTATGAGTATTTTCAATTATATGTATATATATATATATTAATATATAATTAACATAATTATGTTAAAAAAATTAAAGTTGCTTTTTATTCTTATTTTTTAAGATTTTAGTATTTGAGAACCAATGTTATTAAAATATAATAATTCTAATATAAAATTGATAAATATTATATTTTTGTAAATAATTTTAAATTATTATTATTATTTAATAAATAAATATATATATTTTATTTTAGCTTTGTTTATCGTTAAATATGTTTTATTTTTACGATTTGATTATTTAATATAATAAAAAAAGTATATAAATATTAGTCTAGTTGACAGAAAGCATCAATGATAAACCTTAATTTAATTACATTTAAAGTTGTCAGTTTATAATCTGTGTAGCTGAAAGCTGAAGTATTGAACAACAACTGTTTTCAAATGAATTTTACTATTATTTTTAAAAAAGTAACAATGAATAACACTTCATATAATAAATTTGTGATATTTATACTTGCATAAGGACTTATGTTGACTTCGTAATGACCTACCTCAACTATATTTAATAATCACGAATCTTGATATTTTTTTTGCCGTTCGTTGTGACCATAACTGACTTGCAAATTACTTCACGTTTATAGATTTAACATTTAACTATAACGCAATTTCGGAGTTGCAAGCTATCGAAGTGTTTTTTTTTTTTTTTTTTTTTTTTTTTTTTTTTTTTTTTTTTTTTTTTTTTTTTTTTTTTTCTTTTTCTTTATAAGAAATAGTGACATGGAAATAATGAAACATTATTTTAAAATTTTAAATATCATGAAAATAATTTATATCATTTTTGATGCGCATTATTTCCTGACATTTAAAGAATTTAAAATTTAGTTAACCTTTCTTTGAGCTTACTATTATAAGAAAAAAAAAAAGAAGAAGAAGAAGTTATAGAGTTTAAAATTTTGCAAGTGCATTATTTCAATATACAAATTTCAAAGCAGCAGCTCTTGCGTCGCAAAGCTAAGATAATGTTTTGAAATATATAAAAATTATACTAATAAGAGTAAGAAGCACTTTAACAGTTTTAGTCAAAAGTATGAAGAAAATCGTTGAAGTTATAATACCGTTTATTTATAATTTGCATAAAAAAATATATTTGGTTAATTTTGAAACAGCTTATCTTTTTAATAATCAAAGAACTTCATTGTTTTGTTTTTTTAATATATTAATATATTATTAATTTATTATTCAATTCTGTTTTCTTCTGTAAGTACTTTTTAATTTTAAATTTTTAATGATATTAAGTACGGAGTACTGATGATAAAGTCGTCAAGATCCGTGTTAATCAGATGTGGAATGTCATCAAGAATGCAGCAAAAAGCCTTATTGAATTAATATTTCAAAATTCTTTATCCTGCATTAAGACTATGTTTGAAGCTTTTTATTTTTTATTTTTTTATTTTGGGCATGTTTTTTTATTAACTAATCACTATTTCTATCCAATTTCTAAATTACTCTCATTATTGTAACTTTTATACAGACTGAAATAACTTTGACAGTTATGTTTTTCTATTATCTTGACAAAACTTATAATATGTATAATTTCTAATTAATTTAAAAATAGCAATGTACAAATGCAACAAATAATTAACTATTACCAAATCTTTATAAAAAATTAAAACTAATACCTAATATAATTGTTAAATCAAATAAAAATTATAATATAAATATTCTTACATTATTTTTATAATAAAGAAATAGGATTGATTTTAAAAATAATTTTTTAAACATAAAAATGTAACTAAAAATATTAAGATTTTTAAAACTATTTTTAGTAATTATATTATAAAATATCACATGTATAGATTTTTGGTTTATAAATGAGGAGCTAATATATTTAAATCATTACTTAATATCTGCAAAGTATATAAGTATGAATTTAACTAGTTGTAAGCAAGTATTACGGATATACATATTAATTAATCATATTTAAATATAGCTGTCTCATAATTAAAATTCAGATTTACTTATTTAATTAATTGAGTTATTATCATCTTTTATCATTTATGCTTCTTCAGCTATACAAATACTTCTATACTTTTATACTTAGAATAACAACTAAAATTGTAGTATAAAGAAACAACTGTAACTTAATAACTCTAAACGAAACGTGTATATTTATATCTTTTAAAATATAATATATAACTAAACTCACTATATAAAAAAATCAATAAAAATATATTCTATTTTAAAAACTACTTTTCAAAATAATAGTTAAAAAGTGAAAAACTAATGTTAAATAACATAATTTAATTTTTACGTAGTTAACTTTTACTTGTATGATTTATATATGATTGAAGAATTATTTAATTATCTTGATTTCATTTTTAATTAAAAAGAATATAAGTATTTTTAAGGTTATGCAGCAAAATATCGTAATTGATTCCTAATTTAAATATAAAAATTGCGTTGAAAAATCAAGAGTAAAATATTAAAAGCATTACAAAACCCACCCCTAACGATTTAGGGGTTGATCTTAATAAACAACTAACAACAGATTTGGACTCAGCGGGGTCGATTTTATCTAGAACGATATCTTACATTGCAACTTTTGCTTAAGTTTTATTGATCATAATGAGTGGACCCCCCCCCCCCCCCCCCCCCTCAGGATTTGGATACGGCTGAAACGCTAGAAACCTAATGTAGAAGTTCCTGGCAATATGTTTGCGTAGAACTCAGCATCCAAAATTTAGTTTGGTTTCCCTCTGCTGTTTCGTGATTTTTGAGAAGAAAAACGAACATAATTTCTAATTGGGTGGTCTTCATAATTGTGAGGGGAGGGGGGGGGGGAGGATAAAAAGCATTGAAAATAATATTTGAAAACAGTGTTTTTGGCTTTCACCAATGCATCCTAATTTAAAGAATACTAAAGAAGAAAGTCTTCTTTAGGATATATGCCTTGTTTGCACCCCCTAAATGTATGAAAACTATAAGGGTTAATTATTAATTATGGGAATGGCAAAAAAAAAATGCACATTTTCTCTATCAGTGGGGTAGTAGTACGTTTCATCCAAATAGACCAAAAACTCACGGAGATATTCAATTTCAGTTTCTCTCACTACTTATTTGAATTTGTATAATAATATGTATGTATTCGTATTATACGTAATATAAATATTATACTATAATATATATATATATATATATATATATATATATATATATATATATATATATATATATATATATATTAAATTAAAAATATTAGAGATATTTATTAATTCCTAATTATTAAAATATTAGTATTTAGAGAATAAGGATTTTAACATATAATAATTCGTAATATAAAATTTATTAATATAAATAATATTATTATATTATTATATATATTTTTTAGTTTTTTTATTTTTATTTAATAAATATTTTCTATTTATATAGCTTTGTTCATCGTTTAATGTATTTTTTAATTTTACAATTTCATTATTTAATATAATAAAAAAATGTATAAGTATTTGTCTAGCTGTCAGTGAACGTTTATGCTATGCATCAGTTTTTTTTACAAAGGTTGGTTACACTCACTATGTGTACTGTATATGCAGTAATTGCATATACACTACACATAGTGAGTGCAATTAACCCTTGTAAAAAAAACTGATGCATATCATTAAATAGCAATGGAAAAGTAAATCTATATAGAAATAATAAAATGCACTTTTATCGGTATTTAAAATATATTTTATAGTATTGACTAATAAAGGAACAATTGTTTTGAAGCCGACTATAAGCAATTGCGCTCACATCCGCTTCCGTATCAACTTACTGCACATGCGTAGTAAGGAGAAACGGAAGCGGATGTGACCGAAATCGCTTATAGTCGGCTTCATAACAGTTGTTCCTTTATTAGTCAATCACAATTTCATAAAAGAATATAATGTAAAAATTTGTATACTTGTTAGCAATCATTACTGTGAAACTAATAAAAAGTTTAATTAACAGTTATGATAATGAGTATATGATGCCCTTTGAAAGTTAATAGTAACAGCTATCTATGATAAAGTTTTCAGAACCTGTGACCATCAAAAGAGAAAATAATCGTTTAAATTAACACGGGCTCTTATATGAAACCAAAAAGTTCTTAAAAAAAAAAAAAAAAAAAAAAAAAAATTTAAAATCTAGCATTAGACCCCCCATTATTTTTATTACATTTTTGAATCTATCCTAAATGCATCACTTTTCAAAATATAATTTTTGTTTTTCTTCACAACTTTTTAGCCAGCTGCAATATTGCAATAGCTTATTCCACCCCCCCCCCCCCCCCCAGAATTGTTTATATAAACATTTTATAAATTATTTTTACTATTTTATATATTTTAAAAATCCATATAAAAGAATCATTTATAGGCGATCTATTTTATTATTAAATTTTCTTAATTATAATTAAAAATTATATTTGTCTAGTTGTGAGCATAAGCATGACACGGATATAAAATTATTTGTATTAACATTAAATAATGGCAATAAGGAAAGCATTTAAGGGATTCAGTAGACAGTAATATTTAATGCGATAATAATAATACAACACAAGTATATGTTAAAAAAAAAAATGTCATAAAGACATAATTCATAAAGCACATTTCAGAATACAGTAGTGAAATTTTTACTTAAAGCCTTATGTTGCCTTCTTGATCAGTACATTGATGACATCGCTCAACTATGATGGTCACAGATCTTGATAATTATGGTTGTTGCATTTGTGTACAAATATATGTTTTAATTCACATCACTAAGTGGCTCAACTTATACGACTTTCATATAATATAATACGTGGCTTCTATAGCTACATCTCTGAAAAATTAGTGTAAGAATAAATGATAAAATTATTTCATAAGTTAAAAGGTTATTTTTGTATTTCTTTTAATGCCAGCAAAAATATATCAAGATCCATGATCATCATCAGTTGAGGTAGGTCACTTTATTGAAGTATAACATTTCAAAATTCACCATTTACCATTTTAATTTATAATTTTTAATACTTCGTTGTATTATATTATCGTTCAAAAAATATCGCTTCTTTTTACTAAGTTCTAATTTGCTTTCCTATAATATAACTTAATATAATATTAATTAACTTTTTAAAATTGATGCTTTTCTATATCAGCTAGACTTATACGTATGTACTTATTTACAAAATACTTATATAAAATTTTCCTATATAAATAATGAAATTGTAGCAAAGAAATATATATATATATATATATATATATATATATATATATATATATATATATATATATATATATATATATATATATATATATATATATATATATATATAAAAAGTATATAGAATAAATATAATTAACTTGAAAAAATATTTGAAAATTCAAAAATTATTTTCTATCAAAATTCTAATAATTTTTTTTCTAATAAAGAATAATATTTTATAATTAAATAATAATTAAAAGAAAAATATAAATATTATATAATTTTATTTAATTATGTAAATATGCATATTTTACTTTCTCATTGCGTAAATTTTAAAATGCTATAAGCATTTATAATTAAAGAAGTATTTAATTATTTTATTTTCATTATTATATTAATTAATTAAAAAGTGTATTCATATTTGTCAAGTTGTTAACAAGTATATAATAGATATACAGTGAAATTAATAGTAGATATTAATAATTAGAAAGCGCAGAAATAGTTTTTCAACTATTTGCGTTTCGGGTGCTATTTTAATTATTTAACCAGATCTCCATCGATCCACTAAATTGTGACCTTTTGACCCCATCTAAAAATCACCTATTTTCACCTATTTCATGAAAAACAACTATTTCAACATTTTTTACCTATTTGTCAACTAATTTCTTATTTTTTTAAAGATTTGTTGAAAACGTGTACATTTCTCAGGAAATTTACAAAAAAAAAAAAAAAAAAAAAAAAAAAGAAACAAACAAACAAGCAAACAAAACCTTTTTTTTAAATTTCCTTAGAAATTTACACGTTTTCAACAAATAATGAAAATATATGAAAATAGTTGGCAAATAGGTGAAAAATGTTGAAATTGTTGTTTTTCATAAAAATATAATAAAATAAAAATTAACTATTAAATCAACTATTTCTTAAAAATCACCTATTTTACCAACTATTTTGCCGAAAAAAAAACAACTATATAATTAACTATTTTTGAAAGAAAAAAAAAACAAACAAAAAAAAACTATATTTCTGCGCTCTCTATTAATAATATTTAGAAAACCGCAATTAAGTGATTCGGTAGACATTGATATTTTTTAATAAATAGAATACGAAATATATAATATAATAAAATAATAATAAAAAAGGAGCCACAATGCAAAATAATACACAAGTGTGACATTTTACGTCCATAATTAAGACATTATGATTATTAAATATTATTATTATGTTGCCTTTACTTGATGACAACTTTCTTTTGAGGATTTACATCTAATATTTTGTTGATCATCTCTATCTATAATATTAATACTTTTCTTTTTGTTTGATTTTCTTTTTTATTGTTTGTTATCATCAATACGGTAATACTGATAATAACATTTGTATTCCTTTTTATTTTACTTGTTTTTTTTTTATTTTATCTATGTAAAAAATATATATATAATATTGTAGACATATATTATGGTATATATTAACAAAATGTGAACCGAACGATAAGGTTTTGCCTTGGCTGGATTTTTGTAATATTGTGTCAACAAAAAAAAAAAAAAAAAAAAAAAAAAAAAGCAGTGTTTGTTACCGCGTTGACTTTCAATTGACATCACATATTACGAGGGTCAACTTACGAATTTCCCAGAGACGTTGTGCTTTCAAGCTAAATAATTAAAAAAATTATTGGAAATAATAAATTAATATTAATATTAATAATATTTATTATAATAAATAAATAAAAAGTATATATATATATATATATATATATATATATATATATATATATATATATATATATATATATATATTATTTTTTTTTTTTTTGAAATATTTTTTAATGATATAAATAACAAGATGATCATTAAAACATCCAATAAGATAATATGAAGATAATATCCACGATACATTAAATAAAATAATATTATGCTACTATTGATATCAGTTATTTAACCGATTTTGCGTGTGAAAAATAATAATCGATATGCAAAACACTATATTTATTTCTTCAATTGCAATTGCATTACCAGATTGTTTACCAGATTGCTTAAGCGACTTAAAAAGAGGTAAGTTAAGTTAATGTGGATAACTTGAAAATTGTATAGCAGCTTTAATATTATTGTATTTTTATGCACTAGTTTTTTTTTTTTTTTTTTTATTATTATTATTATTATTGTCTCTAAGAGAACAATACTGATCAGTATAAAATAATATAAATTAAAAGTGCAAATATAAAAGTTAATATTATTAATAAATAGATATATATAAACTAAAATAAATATATGCAAATAAGAAACAATAAAGTTGATAAACAAGATAAACTATAGTATTAATTGAACTTATATAGTGAAGAGAAAACACAATTATTACATATATATTGCTATTATACAGTGCTGATTAAGCAATTATTTGCTGATCACTGAAGATACGCTCTCAATCAATCGTAATTTTTGAGAAGAAAAACAACAACATAATTTCTAATTGGGTGGTCTTCATAATTGTGGGGGGAGGGGGGGGGGGGAGAAAAAGCATTGAAAATAATATTTGAAAACCGTGTTTTTGGCTTTCACCAATGCATCCTAATTTAAAGAAGACTAAAGAAGAAAGTCTTCTTAAGAATGCCATGTTTGCACCCCCTAAATGGATTAAAACTATAAGGGTTATTGTTAATTATATGGGAATGGCAAAAAAAAATGCACATTTTCTCTATCAGTGGGTGGTAGTACGTTTCATCCAAATAGACTGAAAACTCACGGAGATAATTCAATTTCAGTTTCTTTCACTACTTATTTGTGAACATTGTATAATAATATGTATGTATTATACTATAAAAATTTATATATTATATAATATGAATATTAGAGATATTTATTAATTCCTAATTATTAAAATGTTAGTATTAAGAGAATGAAAAATTTTAAAATATTATAATTCGTAATATAAAATTTATAAATATAAATAATATTATTAAATTTTTTTTTTTTTTATTTAATAAATATTTTCTATTTATTTAGCTATGTTCATCGTTTATTTTTTTTTTTTATTTTACAATTTCATTATTTAATATAATAAAAAAATGTATAAGTATTTGTCTAGCTGTCAGTGAACGTTTATGATATGCATCAGTTTTTTTTACAAAGGTTGGTTACACTCACTATGTGTACTGTATATGCAGTAATTGCATATATACACTACACATAGTGAGTGCAATTAACCCTTGTAAAAAAAACTGATGCATATCATTAAATAGCAATGGAAAAGTAAATATGTATATTTAGAAATAATAAAATGCACTTTTATCGGGTATTTAAAAATATATTTTATATTATCACAATTTCATAAAAGAATATAATATAAAAATTTGTATACTTGTTAGCAATATCATAACTGTAACTAATAAAAAGTTTAATTAACAGTTATGATAATGAGTATATGATGCCCTTTGAAAGTTAATAGTAACAGCTATCTATGATAAAGTTTTCAGAACTTGTGACCATCAGAAGAGAGAAAATAATCGTTTAAATTAACACGGGCTCTTATATGGGACCAAAAAGTTCTTAAAAAAAAAATAATAAAACAATTTAAAATCTAGCATGTTGACCCCCCATTATTTTTATTACATTTTTGAATCTATCCTAATGCATCACTTTGCAAAATGTAATTTTTTTCTTTCTTCACATTTTTTTAGCCAGCTGCAATACTGCAATAGCTTATTCCACCCCCCCCCCCCCAAAATTGTTCATATAAACATTTTATAAATCATTTTCTTATTTTATATATTTTAAAATTCCATATAGATTATTTTATAGACGGTCTATTTTATTATTAAAATTTCATAATTATAATATTATAATTAAAAATTATATTTGTCTAGTTGTGAGCACAAGCATAACACGGATATAAAATTTTTTGTATCAACATTAAATAATGGCAATAAGAAAAGCATTTAAGGGATTCAGTAGACAGTAATATTTAATGCGATAATGATAATACAACACAAGTATATGTTAAAAAAGAAAATGTCATAATTCATAAAGCACATTTCAGAATAATGTAAATGTAGTGAATATTACATGTGCTTTTTAATGAATAAACATGAAATGGGATCTTCAAAATTGATGACAATTTCTACCAGAATGTTAATGTAGCCCCACGAGAAAGCGTGAAAAAACTGTAAAGTATGCAATTTGCGTAAAAAATTCATGTTTATGACGTCAGAAACATGCAAAAATTACTTAAATTAGTATAAAAATGTTGTGCGGGTTGCATAAATCGAAATTTCTGATCACTGCTACGTGGTTAAAGTTGGGTTTTGAGACAAACTAAGGTCATTTATGTAAATCCCATCAAGTGTTTTGTGATATAAATGCTTATGTTTTTCTCTGGTCTATTCCTTTAATTAAAAATGATTTGAGTATTTTCAATTATATATTACAAAAATGAAAGTTATTCTTTATTCTTATTAATTAAGATGTTAGTATTGGATTGAGAATAAGGGTTTTTAAAATATAATAATTCTAAATACAAATTTGATAAATAATATTTTTTTATATAATTTCAATTTATTATTATTATATTATAAATAAATATATATATTTTTTATATCTTTGTTTTTCGTTAAATGTATGTTTTATTTTTACGATTTGATTATTTAATATAATAAAAAAAGAATAAAATATTTGTCTAGTTGACAAAAAGCATCAATAATAAACTTAAAATTGTTTTTCATGCATGTTGTAAGCATATAAAATATGTGAACTAAGCAAGTGTTATTATTGATGATAAATAAATAATAATGATAATAACTCTGATTGCCAATGAAGCACTGGTTTTATAGGGTTAATAATGACATCGTTTTAAATTCACTTCTACGCGATACTTGCTCAACATAAGACAAATTTTATGAAATTTTTTTTTTTTTTTTTTTTTTTTTTTTTTTCAGGAAATCGGTTTGTATTGGTTCTGAAATGGTATTGTTATTTTTTTACAAATTCAAGATACTGATTTAACCCATCAACACCATCAATGTTCTCAAAAATAATGCTAAGTATATGTTTAAACGGGAAAATAGTGTAATTTTCCACTACCGGACCGTGTATTGAGTGATCCAACATGGCGTCAACTGCATATAACCTATATGTATATATGTGTGAGACACAGACAAAAATAGACAGGGGGCTGATTCTGTAACTTTTTCGCTTTGTTGCAACAAACAAATTTGCATAAGATATCGAATAATTTCGTTCGTTATGAAGTTACAGAATCAGCCCCCAGGTTATTTTAATACAGCATAATCTGTACTGTACACGGAAAAAATTATCTAAAGAGTTACTATTTAGACTTTTTCATAATAAATTTTTTAGATACATACTAAACTTTTTAGAATCTAAAGAGTTAACTATTTACCGCTAAAGAAATTACGTTTGTACTAACGAGTTACTCTTTAAACTTTTTGCAAGAGAGTTATTGTTTAGTACTAAAGAGTTATTGATATGTATCTGAATAATTTCTTAAATTTATGTTTTCCGTGTATACTACAGTTACAGTACTTATAATATTAACCATAAGCTACAAAGCATTGACATTTCATTGAGTAGCATAATTATTTATGCTGTTTTATTTATCATCATTCATGCTATAATTATAAGTGCAGCAAAATGTCGTACTTTAATATTTCCGTGTGTGTTTATGACAAAAACTTGTATTATATCAATATCAATGATCAGCAGTTGACGAAATCATCACGAATAAAACATAACGACTTATGCAAGGAACATTTCAAAATCTCATACAGTTCAGTACTTTGTATTATGGCTTCTTTACTATCGTTATTATAAATTAGTATTTTTTAATATTATTATCCTTTTTTGCTGTCTACTTATACATTTACTAATTTGCTCAGCTTATATAATTTGATTGGATTAAATAGTCTAGTCTTCAGAAGACTAAAGAGGAGAGTCTTCTTTAGGATTCCTTTTGCTTTCACCTCCTAAGTAAATGTAAACTATAGAGGTTGTTCATTATATGGAAATGGCAAAAAAAAAAAAAAATGCACATTTTTTTTTTATCAGTGGGTGGTATACGTTTCATACAAATAGACCAAATATTCACGGAGATATTTAAATTCAGATTCTTTCACTACTTATTTGTGAACACTTGTATATTATATATATATTAATAATAATAATTAATACATGGTTTTTATTAGATTATAATATAATTATATACTATGTAAAAAAATTTTGATCATTATCATTAATGTTCTTTCACAGCTAGACAAATATTTATACATTTTTTAATTATATTAAATAATTAAATTATAATGTTAAAACATACATTTAACGATGAACAAAGCTAAATAAATAGAAAACATTTATTAAATAAAAAAATAATAAATAAAAAATTATATAATAATATTATTATAAATTATTATTATTATAATTTATTATAAATTTTACATTACGAATTATTATATGTTAAAAAATTTTATTCTCTAAATACTAACATTTTTATAATTAGGAATTAATAAATATCTGTTATATTATATAGTATATATATATATATTATATAATATAACAGATATTTATTAATTCCTAATTATAAAAATGTTAGTATTTAGAGAATAAAATTTTTAACTTACAACAATTCGTAATATAAAATTTATAATAATATAAAAATAATAATTTATAATAATATTATTATATATTTTTTTTTATTTATTATTTTTTTTATTTAATAAATGTTTTCTATTTATTTAGCTTTGTTCATCGTTAAATGTATGTTTTAACATTATAATTTAATTATTTAATATAATAAAAAAGTGTATAAGTATTTGACTAGCTGTGAGAGAACATTAATGATAAGTGTCATTTTTTTTTACATAGGTTACCTTCACTATAAGGTCTAAGGTAATAAGTTAGTAGATTCGAACTTTGACAAATTATTTCTCATGAACAAAACGTTGTATCAAAATAATAAAAACATAATCTGCATTGTTGGTATGTGTACTGTACATTATCAAAGGAACAGTGAGCTTTATAGCAACTATTTTACATTTTTTACGGTAAAAACGGTAACAACTACGAATGATATAATTTAAGACCTATATATATATATATAAGATGTTTATCAGTTGAAGAGGTCAATCAGGGCATATAAAATGCTACACACATAAAAGTAACATTTCAAAATTTTACCGTTTCTTCATTATTTTGAATTATGCCCATTTTAATATTAACATTCATTATTAGAGAACGGATTTGCTGGTACTCTCGACTTTTTTTCTGTTAGTTTTAGGTAACTTTTAACCAGAAATGAGTACGAATTGGACAATTTGAAGTTGTTTAAGCGTTACCAATTTTCAACATTTTTACTATTACCATTTTTTCAAAACAAGTACCATTTTTTACCAATTTTTACCATTTTTCAGGAAAAAATCAACATTTTTATACCATTTTTTTCAAAAAACAGTAAAAAGCTAAAATAAAAAAATAATAAAAAAAAAACACGTCGACGTAATTGTTTCGATTTTTATTTCGTTTATACTTTATAACATTTTTTTTTTAATTTATAGATAATTAATTGGTAAAGAAATAGTACTGAATAATTTTAACCTCATGATTTGTAAAAAAAAAAAAAAAAAAAAAAAAAAAAAAACTATTCACTATTAATATCTTCTATTGTAGTATAATCTTCTATGTACATATTTCATTATACATACATATTAAGGGTACGTAATTAAGTCTTTACAAAGAATAAAAAATATATATATAAGTAAAAAATAAAAAAAATAAAAAAAATCCACCTGTGTAGTTTTTAATTTTTCGCCGCTGAAATTTACAAGTATGAAAGCATAAGTTAAACCCGTTATAACGAACTTTCGATATATTAAGGCGACAAATAATAAATTTTCAGCCAAAACATGTATAATGCACTCCCTAATAATATAAAAGATTGTGATTCTTATGTTTCTTTTAAAAGAATGGTCCAGAGATATCTGCTTGACAATATGTTTTATAGTGTCGCTGATTTTCTTGCATGTAATAATGTTAAGTATAACTAGCCTAAGTTTTTCCTTTTTTTTTTCTTTTTTTTTATTATTATTATTTTTTTTAATATCTTGTGTAACAACCATATAGTGATTCTACATGTAATTTTGTGTTGATGTATTTTGTGTTATTCGACTTGTTCTACTCTGTAAAGACATAATAGAACGTAATAAAATCTTATATCTTATCTTATATCTTATCTTATATCTTATAAAAATAGGCAAAGAATCCAAAATTTCTTCGATGCATCGCGTCCTCTCTTTCGACAATTCTTCTAGAAACGAGTGCGATAAAATAAAAATAAAATAATAAATAAATTTGAATAAGTAATGCTATCTCGATCGAATATCTAAAATTACGTAAAGTTTTGTTGTAATAACAAGTTTCAATAATGCCAAAAATTTAAGTTTATATCACTGTGCAAACTGCAAAGAATTTTTTAATGAATTTTGTTCTCATTTGTTTATGAATACGAGATTGCTGTCGACGTAAACAAATAAATTTAGCAAATTCAATTCAATTAAAAAAAAAAAAAAAAACGTGTTCAAAGCCTCATATTTATATAGTATTTCAAAAAAAAAAATCTTTCATTTCGCGCAAAATTTACGTCTTTATTCTCTATCAAATATTATAGGTCCACATTTATTTCTTTAATTTTAATTTTTTTAATTCCTTAGAGTTGCATACTTTACAGGCGCGCAGTATATTTTTTTATTGTTTTTTTTTTCCCCACTGCGAGATAATTTTCTAGGATTGTATTAATCTATGTAACTTTTTTATTATTGTAGCACGTCTTTCTTTCAAACAGCTTATAAAACACTTATTTTAATCTGCTTTAGTGGTGCAAATTAATTGTAAGTTATAAAAATTGTTCTTTGGTTTTTACTTTGGCTAAAGTGATATCGGTTTAATTGTTTTAGCTCAAAAAAAAAAAAAAAAAAAAAAAAAACTTAAAAAAACTTAAAAAAATAGAAGCAAAAGCAATGAAATATCAAGTTTCAAAATATCAAACTTAATTTTTTATTTCTCTATTTCTCCAATGATAAAATCTTTCTACCAAAAAAAAAAAAAAAAAAAAAAAAAAAAGACGACAAAAATTGCTTATTAACAGTTTTTACGCTATTTTTAACATTTTACCATTTTCACCATTTTTACCATTTTTTCGATTTTTTTACCATTTTTGACCATTTTTGTACCATTTTTGTACCATTTTTAGGCCCAAAATGTTACCATTTTTTTTTTTACCATTTTTCAAGAGAAAAAAAGTACCATTAAATCCGGTCTGTATTCATTATTTTGTATATTTGTGATTATTATATTTATTATCAAATATCGTTGTCGCTCTCTCTTTCCAATTTTTATGTTGCGCTTCTCTTATCGTTATAGAGTTGAGAATAAATTCATTTCTAGACCATTTTTATGATTTTAATCAGCTAGACTAATAATACTTATTTTTTTACTTATTATACACTTTTTATTTAGTGTCACATAAATGAAATTTTAATAATATAACAAATATTAAGTAATAAACAAATGTAAATAAGCTGTAAATTTAATATTTAATAAATATACTAATAATAATTAATTATAATAATATAACTAAAGTATAAAGAATAAATAATGTTATAATACACTTTCTTAACATATTTTTTGAACTTTTATTTTTTTTAGTAAATTTGTTTAGAAATAATGTCATGCACAATTATTGGTATTTAAAATATAATATTATAGTATCACCATTTCATAAAAGAATGTAATATAAAAATTTGTCTACTTGTTAGCAATCATAACTGTGTAACTAATAAAAAGTTTAATTAACAGTTATGATAATGAGTAATGAGTATGATGCCCTTTGAAAGTTATTAGTATCAGCCAACTATGATCAAGTTTTCAGAACCTATGACCACCAGAAGAGAGAATATAATCATTTTAATTAAGAGAGCTTTTATATGGGACTAAAAAGTTCTTTAATAAAAATAGTAATAAAAATAAAAATCATAATGTAAAATTAAAAATGTAGCATGTTCACCCCCAATTATTATTATTACATTTTTGAATCTGTCCGATCATCAGTGATTTTGCTTCACTGTGCAAAATGTCATACTTTTCTTTCTTCACAATTTTTTAGCTATAGCTGCAGTAGGTTACCCCCCCCCCCACCCTAAATTTTAAAGGGAGTAGGGTACTGACCTGATATCTCAAAAACTAGAAGTGGTTTGGGTTTAAATTTGGGTGTCATTGTGTAACTAAGGGTCACACCTAGCCGTAATAAAAATTTCATGATGTTTGACTGTCCTAAAAAAAAGAAAGAAAAAAACATTGAAATTAACATTGGGCCTTATGGGCTAAAAATTTCAAAAAATCATATAAAATTAATTTGCACAGTAACCCCCCAAAATTTTTAAATATTTGTAGTTGTTTCAAACTGAAGTAACGTTGTGCAAAATTTCAGATTTTTTTGCCGAGAAAAGTTTGAGTCTAATGGCCGATGTCGGTCTCCTAGTCTCTTAAATAAACATTTTATAAATCATTTTCTTATTTAATATCTTTTAAAATGCCATATAGATTTATTTATACGATCTGTTTCATTATTAAAATTTCATAATTATAATTAACAATAATATTTGTCTAGTTGTGAGCAAGCATAACACGGATAAAAAATTAATTGTATAAACATTAAATAATGGTAATAAGGAAAAAAGCAATTAAGGGATTAATGTTATTGTTTAATAAAATAAAAAATTTAATAAAAATATTCTTCCATTATTTTTAATAAAGAAAAAGGTTATATTATAAATAACTTTCAAAACATAAAAATCTAAATAAAAATATATAATGAATTTAAAAAATAGTTGTTACTATATTTAATAAAATGTCACATATAGATATTTAGTTTGTACATGAACATCAAATATATTTAAATTCATTGATTTATATCTGCAAACTATATAAATATGTATTTGACTAGCTGTTAGCAACTATCGCGGATATACAGATTAATTAATAATTAATCCTAGTAAAATATATAGATATCTCATGATTAAATTTATGATTTGCTTTCAGAATATACAGATTAATTAATAATTAATCCTAGTTAAATATATAAATGATTAACTTTCCGATTTGCTTTCTTAATTTATTGTATTATTAATTCTATTTTTATCATTTATGCTCTCTTCAGCTAGATCATTACTTATTTACTTTTTTATTTCTAATAAAAAATAAAAGTGTAGTAAAAACAAAACAAATATCAGTTAATTAACTCTAAAAAAATCTTGTTTAAATTAATAAAAATTTATTTTAATATAAAATATGTAATTATATACTAAAAATGTTCCAAAAAACAATATATTATATTACGAAAAATACATTCTTAAGTTAAATAATATTTATAAAATGAAAAACAAATATTATATATTACATTTAATTAAATATGTATTTTATATACTTTTTCTTGTATTGATTTATTTATGATTGAAGAACTATTAAATTATCTTGATTTTATTATTAAAGCCATAGAGCACATAAAACAACATGTGCTTTTTAATGAATAAACATGAAATGGGATCTTCAAAATGGATGACAATTTTTACCGGAATGTTAATGTAGCCCCACGAGAGAGCGTGAAAAAACTGTAAAGTATGCAATTTGCGTGAAAATTCATGCTTATGACGTCAGGAACATGCAAAAATTAGTATTAGTATTGCATAAATCGAAATTTCTGATCACTGCTACGGGGTTAAAGTTGGGTTTTGAGACAAACTAAGGTCATTTATGTAAATCCCATCAAGTGTTTTGTGATATAAATGCTTATGTTTTTCTCTGGTCTATTCCTTTAATTAAAAAGTATATGAGTATTTTCAATTATATATTAAAAAAATGAAAGTTGTTCTTTATTCTTATTTATTAAGATGTTAGTATTTCATTGAGAATAAGGGTTTTTAAAATATAATAATTCTAAATACAAATTTGATAAATAATATAATTTTTTATATAATTTCAAATTATTATTATTATAAATAAATATATATATTTTTTATATCTTTGTTTTTCGTTAAATGTATGTTTTATTTTAACCATTTGATTATTTAATATAATAAAAAAAAGAATAAAATATTTGTCTAGTTGACAAAAAGCATCAATAATAAACTTAAAAATGTTTTTCATGCATGTTGTAAGTATATAAAATATGTGAACTAAAGCATGTGTTATTATTGATGATAAATAAATAATAATGATAATAACTCTGATTGCCAATGAAGCACTGGTTTTATAGGGTTAATAATGACATCGTTTTAAATTCACTTCGACGCGATACTTGCTCAACATAAGACATATTTTATGTTTTTTTTTTTTTTTTTTTTCAGGAAATCGGTTTGTATTGGTTCTGAAATGGTATTATTATTTTTCTTACAAATTCGAGATACTAATTTAACCCATCAACATCATCAATGCTCTCAAAAATAATGCTAAGTATATGTTTAAACGGGAAAATAGTGTAATTTTCCACTACCGGTCCGTGTATTGAGTGATCCAACATGGCGTCAACTGCATATAACCTATATGTATGTATGTGTGAGACACAGACAAAAATAGACAGGTTATTTTAATACAGCATAATCTGTACTGTACACGGAAAAAATTATCTAAAGAGTTACTATTTAGACTTTTTCATAATAAATTTTTTAGATACATACTAAACTTTTTAGAATCTAAAGAGTTAACTATTTACCGCTAAAGAAATTACGTTTGTACTAAAGAGTTACTCTTTAAACTTTTTGCAAGAGAGTTATTGTTTAGTACTAAAGAGTTATTGATATGTATCTGAATAATTTCTTAAATTTATGTTTTCCGTGTATACAGTTACAGTACTTATAATATTAACCATAAGCTACAAAGCATTAACATTTTATTGAGTAGCATAATTATTTATGCTGTTTTATTTATCATCATTCATGCTATAATTATAAGTGCAGCAAAATGTCGTACTTTAATATTTCCGTGTGTGTTTATGACAAAGACTTGTATTATATCAATATCAATGATCAGCAGTTGACGAAATCATCATGAATAAAACATAACGACTTATGCAAGGAACATTTCAAAATCTCATACAGTTCAGTACTTTGCATTATGGCTTCTTTACTATCGTTATTATAATTAGTATTTTTTAATATTATTATCCTTTTTTGCTGTCTACTTATACATTTACTAATTTGCTCAGCTTATATAATTTGATTGGATTAAATAGTCTAAAGAAGACTAAAGAGGAAAGTCTTCTTTAGGATTCCTTTTGCTTTCACCTCCTAAGTAAATGTAAACTATAGAGGTTGTTCATTATATGGAAATGGCAAAAAAAAAAAAAAAAAAAAAATGCACATTTTTTTTTTATCAGTGGGTGGTATACGTTTCATACAAATAGACCAAATATTCACGGAGATATTTAAATTCAGATTCTTTCACTACTTATTTGTGAACACTTGTATATTATATATATATATATTAATAATAATAATTATACATGGTTTTTATTAGATTATAATATAATTATATACTATGTAAAAAAATTTTGATGATTATCATTAATGTTCTTTCACAGCTAGACAAATATTAATACATTTTTTAATTATATTAAATAATTAAATTATAATGTTAAAACATACATTTAACGATGAACAAAGCTAAATAAATAGAAAACATTAATTAAATAAAAAAATAATAAATAAAAAAATTATATAATAATATTATTATAAATTATTATTATTATATATTATTATAAATTTTACATTACGAATTATTATATGTTAAAAAATTTTATTCTCTAAATTAAATACTAACATTTTTATAATTAGGAATTAATAAATATCTGTTATATTATATAGTATATATATATATATTATATAATATAACAGATATTTATTAATTCCTAATTATAAAAATGTTAGTATTTAGAGAATAAAATTTTTAACATACAACAATTCGTAATATAAAATTTATAATAATATAAATAATAATAATTTATAATAATATTATTATATATTTTTTTTATTTATTATTTTTTTTATTTAATAAATGTTTTCTATTTATTTAGCTTTGTTCATCGTTAAATGTATGTTTTAACATTATAATTTAATTATTTAATATAATAAAAAAGTGTATAAGTATTTGACTAGCTGTGAGAGAACATTAATGATAAGTGTCATTTTTTTTACATAGGTTACCTTCACTATAAGGTCTAAGGTAATAAGTTAGTAGATTCGAACTTTGACAAATTATTTCTCATGAACAAAACGTTGTATCAAAATAATAAAAACATAATCTGCATTGTTGGTATGTGTACTGTATATTATCAAAGGAACAGTGAGCTTTATAGCAACTATTTTACATTTTTTACGGTAAAAACGGTAACAACTACGAATGATATAATTTAAGACCTATATATATATATAAGATGTTTATCAGTTGAAGAGGTCAATCAGGGCATATAAAATGCTACACACATAAAAGTAACATTTCAAAATTTTACCGTTTCTTCATTATTTTGAATTATGCCCATTTTAATATTAACATTCATTATTAGAGAACGGATTTGCTGGTACTCTCGACTTTTTTTCTGTTAGTTTTAGGTAACTTTTAACCAGAAATGAGTACGAATTGGACAATTTGAAGTCGTTTAAGCGTTACCAATTTTCAACATTTTTACTATTACCATTTTTTCAAAACAAGTACCATTTTTTACCAATTTTTACCATTTTTCAGGAAAAAATCAACATTTTTATACCATTTTTTTCAAAAAACAGTAAAAAGCTAAAATAAAAAAATAATAAAAAAAAACACGTCGACGTAATTGTTTCGATTTTTATTTCGTTTATACTTTATAACATTTTTTTTTTTAATTTATAGATAATTAATTGGTAAAGAAATAGTACTGAATAATTTTAGCCTCATGATTTGTAAAAAAAAAAAAAAAAAAAAAAAAAAAACTATTCACTATTAATATCTTCTATTGTAGTATAATCTTCTATGTACATATTTCATTATACATACATATTAAGGGTACGTAATTAAGTCTTTACAAAGAATAAAAAATATATATATAAGTAAAAAATAAAAAAAATAAAAAAAATCCACCTGTGTAGTTTTTAATTTTTCGCCGCTGAAATTTACAAGTATGAAAGCATAAGTTAAACCCGTTATAACGAACTTTCGATATATTAAGGCGAAAAATAATATATTTTCAGCCAAAACATGTATAATGCACTCCCTAATAATATAAAAGATTGTGATTCTTATGTTTCTTTTAAAAGAATGGTCCAGAGATATCTGCTTGACAATATGTTTTATAGTGTCGCTGATTTTCTTGCATGTAATAACGTTAAGTATAACTAGCCTAAGTTTTTCCTTTTTTTTTTTTTTTTTTTATTATTATTTTTTTTTAATATCTTGTGTAACAACCATATAGTGATTCTACATGTAATTTTGTGTTGATGAATTTTGTGTTATTCGACTTGTTCTACTCTGTAAAGACATAATAGAACGTAATAAAATCTTATATCTTATCTTATATCTTATAAAAATAGGCAAAGAATCCAAAATTTCTTCGATGCATCGCATCCTCTCTTTCGACATTTCTTCTAGAAACGAGTGCGATAAAATAAAAATAAAATAATAAATAAATTTGAATAAGTAATGCTATCTCGATCGAATATCTAAAATTACGTAAAGTTTTGTTGTAATAACAAGTTTCAATAATGCCAAAAATTTAAGTTTATATCACTGTGCAAACTGCAAAGAATTTTTTAATGAATTTTGTTCTCATTTGTTTATGAATACGAGATTGCTGTCGACGTAAACAAATAAATTTAGCAAATTCAATTCAATTAAAAAAAAAAAAAAAAAAAAACGTGTTCAAAGCATTGCAAAGTATTTCAAAAAAAAAAAAAATTCATTTCGCGCAAAATTTACGTCTTTATTCTCTATCAAATATTATAGGTCCACATTTATTTCTTTAATTTTAATTTTTTTAATTCCTTAGAGTTGCATACTTTACAGGCGCGCAGTATATTTTTTTATTGTTTTTTTTTTCCCCACTGCGAGATAATTTTCTAGGATTGTATTAATCTATGTAACTTTTTTATTATTGTAGCACGTCTTTCTTTCAAACAGCTTATAAAACACTTATTTTAATCTGCTTTAGTGGTGCAAATTAATTGTAAGTTATAAAAATTGTTCTTTGGTTTTTACTTTGGCTAAAGTGATATCGGTTTAATTGTTTTAGCTCAAAAAAAAAAAAAAAAAAAAAAAAAAACTTAAAAAAACTTAAAAAAATAGAAGCAAAAGCAATGAAATATCAAGTTTCAAAATATCAAACCTAATTTTTTATTTCTCTATTTCTCCAATGATAAAATCTTTCTACCAAAAAAAAAAAAAAAAAAAAAAAAAAAAAAAAGACGACAAAAATTGCTTATTAACAGTTTTTACGCTATTTTTAACATTTTACCATTTTCACCATTTTTTCGATTTTTATACCATTTTTTACCATTTTTGTACCATTTTTGTACCATTTTTAGGCCCAAAATGTTACCAATTTTTTTTTTTTACCATTTTTCAAGAGAAAAAAAGTACCATTAAATCCGGTCTGTATTCATTAT
The DNA here is from genome assembly GCA_949318235.1 of Ecdyonurus torrentis. Classification (NCBI taxonomy): domain Eukaryota; kingdom Metazoa; phylum Arthropoda; class Insecta; order Ephemeroptera; family Heptageniidae; genus Ecdyonurus; species Ecdyonurus torrentis. Next base: position 11,793,252 of record OX439127.1, on the reverse strand, counting down.
TTTGTATATTTGTGATTATTATATTTATTATCAAATATCGTTGTCGCTCTCTCTTTCCAATTTTTATGTTGCGCTTCTCTTATCGTTATAGAGTTGAGAATAAATTCATTTCTAGACCATTTTTATGATTTTAATCAGCTAGACTAATAATACTTATTTTTTTTACTTATTATACACTTTTTATTTAGTGTCACATAAATGAAATTTTAATAATATAACAAATATTAAGTAATAAACAAATGTAAATAAGCTGTAAATTTAATATTTAATAAATATATATACTAATAATAATTAATTATAATAATATAACTAAAGTATAAAGAATAAATAATGTTATAATACACTTTCTTAACATATTTTTTGAACTTTTATTTTTTTTAGTAAATTTGTTTAGAAATAATGTCATGCACAATTATTGGTATTTAAAATATATATTATAGTATCACCATTTCATAAAAGAATGTAATATAAAAATTTGTCTACTTGTTAGCAATCATAACTGTGTAACTAATAAAAAGTTTAATTAACAGTTATGATAATGAGTAATGAGTATGATGCCCTTTGAAAGTTATTAGTATCAGCCAACTATGATCAAGTTTTCAGAACCTATGACCACCAGAAGAGAGAATATAATCATTTTAATTAAGAGAGCTTTTATATGGGACTAAAAAGTTCTTTAATAAAAATAGTAATAAAAATAAAAATCATAATGTAAAATTAAAAATGTAGCATGTTCACCCCCAATTATTATTATTACATTTTTGAATCTGTCCGATCATCAGTGATTTTGCTTCACTGTGCAAAATGTCATACTTTTCTTTCTTCACAATTTTTTAGCTATAGCTGCAGTAGGTTACCCCCCCCCCCCCCCCACCCTAAATTTTAAAGGGAGTAGGGTACTGACCTGATATCTCAAAAACTAGAAGTGGTTTGGGTTTAAATTTGGGTGTCATTGTGTAACTAAGGGTCACACCTAGCCGTAATAAAAATTTCATGATGTTTGACTGTCCTAAAAAAAAGAAAGAAAAAAACATTGAAATTAACATTGGGCCTTATGGGCTAAAAATTTCAAAAAATCATATAAAATTAATTTGCACAGTAACCCCCCAAAATTTTTAAATATTTGTAGTTGTTTCAAACTGAAGTAACGTTGTGCAAAATTTCAGATTTTTTTGCCGAGAAAAGTTTGCGTCTAATGGCCGATGTCGGTCTCCTAGTCTCTTAAATAAACATTTTATAAATCATTTTCTTATTTAATATCTTTTAAAATGCCATATAGATTTATTTATACGATCTGTTTCATTATTAAAATTTCATAATTATAATTAACAATAATATTTGTCTAGTTGTGAGCAAGCATAACACGGATAAAAAATTAATTGTATAAACATTACATAATGGTAATAAGGAAAAAAGCAATTAAGGGATTAATGTTATTGTTTAATAAAATAAAAAATTTAATAAAAATATTCTTCCATTATTTTTAATAAAGAAAAAGGTTATATTATAAATAACTTTCAAAACATAAAAATCTAAATAAAAATATATAATGAATTTAAAAAATAGTTGTTACTATATTTAATAAAATGTCACATATAGATATTTAGTTTGTACATGAACATCAAATATATTTAAATTCATTGATTTATATCTGCAAACTATATAAATATGTATTTGACTAGCTGTTAGCAACTATCGCGGATATACAGATTAATTAATAATTAATCCTAGTAAAATATATAGATATCTCATGATTAAATTTATGATTTGCTTTCAGAATATACAGATTAATTAATAATTAATCCTAGTTAAATATATAAATGATTAACTTTCCGATTTGCTTTCTTAATTTATTGTATTATTAATTCTATTTTTATCATTTATGCTCTCTTCAGCTAGATCATTACTTATTTACTTTTTTATTTCTAATAAAAAATAAAAGTGTAGTAAAAACAAAACAAATATCAGTTAATTAACTCTAAAAAAATCTTGTTTAAATTAATAAAAATTTATTTTAATATAAAATATGTAATTATATACTAAAAATGTTCCAAAAAACAATATATTATATTACGAAAAATACATTCTTAAGTTAAATAATATTTATAAAATGAAAAACAAATATTATATATTACATTTAATTAAATATGTATTTTATATACTTTTTCTTGTATTGATTTATTTATGATTGAAGAACTATTAAATTATCTTGATTTTATTATTAAAGCCATAGAGCACATAAAACAACATGTGCTTTTTAATGAATAAACATGAAATGGGATCTTCAAAATGGATGACAATTTTTACCGGAATGTTAATGTAGCCCCACGAGAGAGCGTGAAAAAACTGTAAAGTATGCAATTTGCGTGAAAATTCATGCTTATGACGTCAGGAACATGCAAAAATTAGTATTAGTATTGCATAAATCGAAATTTCTGATCACTGCTACGGGGTTAAAGTTGGGTTTTGAGACAAACTAAGGTCATTTATGTAAATCCCATCAAGTGTTTTGTGATATAAATGCTTATGTTTTTCTCTGGTCTATTCCTTTAATTAAAAAGTATATGAGTATTTTCAATTATATATTAAAAAAATGAAAGTTGTTCTTTATTCTTATTTATTAAGATGTTAGTATTTTATTGAGAATAAGGGTTTTTAAAATATAATAATTCTAAATACAAATTTGATAAATAATATAATTTTTTATATAATTTCAAATTATTATTATTATAAATAAATATATATATTTTTTATTTCTTTGTTTTTCGTTAAATGTATGTTTTATTTTAACCATTTGATTATTTAATATAAAAAAAAAAGAATAAAATATTTGTCTAGTTGACAAAAAGCATCAATAATAAACTTAAAATTGTTTTTCATGCATGTTGTAAGTATATAAAATATGTGAACTAAAGCATGTGTTATTATTGATGATAACTAAATAATAATGATAATAACTCTGATTGCCAAGGAAGATCTGGTTTTATAGGGTTAATAATGACATCGTTTTAAATTCACTTCGACGCCATACTTGCTCAACATAAGACAAATTTTATAATTTTTTTTTTTTTTTCAGGAAATCGGTTTGTATTGGTTCTGAAATGGTATTGTTATTTTTCTTACAAATTCGAGATACTAATTTAACCCATCAACATCATCAATGCTCTCAAAAATAATGCTAAGTATATGTTTAAACGGGAAAATAGTGTAATTTTCCATTACCGGTCCGAGTATTGAGTAATCCAACATGGCGTCAACTGCATATAACCTATATGTATGTATGTGTGAGACACAGACAAAAATAGACAGGTTATTTTAATACAGCATAATCTGTACTGTATACTACAGTTACAGTACTTATAATATTAACCATAAGCTACAAAGCATTAACATTTCATTGAGTAGCATAATTATTTATGCTGTTTTATTTATCATCATTCATGCTATAATTATAAGTGCAGCAAAATGTCGTACTTTAATATTTCCGTGTGTGTTTATGACAAAAACTTGTATTATATTAATATCAATGATCAGCACTTGACGAAATCATCATGAATAAAACATAACGACTTATGCAAGGAACATTTCAAAATCTCATACAGTTCAGTACTTTGCATTATGGCTTCTTTACTATCGTTATTATAATTAGTATTTTTTAATAATATTATCCTTTTTTGCTGTCTACTTATACATTTACTAATTTGCTCAGCTTATATAATTTGATTGGATTAAATAGTCTTAAGTCTTCAGAAGACTAAAGAGGAGAGTCTTCTTTAGGATGCCTTTTGCTTTCACCTCCTAAGTGAAAGTAAATTATAGAGGTTGTTCATTATATGGAAATGGCAAAAAAAAAAAAAATGCACATTTTTTTTTATCAGTGGGTAGTAGTACGTTTCATATAAATAGACCAAATATTCACGGAGATATTTAAATTCAGATTCTTTCACTACTTATTTGTGAACACTTGTATATTATATATATATATTAATAATAATATAATAATAATTATACATGGTTTTTATTAGAGTATAATATAATTATATACTATGTAAAAAAATTTTGATGATTATCATTAATGTTCTTTCACAGGTAGACAAATATTTATACATTTTTTAATTATATTAAATAATTAAACTATAATGTTAAAACATACATTTAACGATGAACAAAGCTAAACTAATAGAAAACATTTATTAAATAAAAAAATAATAAATAAAAAAATTATATAATAATATTAATATAAATTATTATATATTATTATAAATTTTACATTACGAATTATTATATGTTAAAATTTTTTATTCTCTGACTACTAACATTTTTATAATTAGGAATTAATAAATATCTGTTATATTATATAGTATATATATATATATATATATATATATATATATATATATATATATATATATATATATATATATATATATATATATATATATATATATATATATATATATCTATATATATAATCTAATGTAACAGATATTTATTAATTCCTAATTATAAAAATGTTAGTATTTAGAGAATAAAATTTTTAACATACAACAATTCCTAATATAAAATTTATAATAATATAAAAATAATAACTTATAATAATATTATTATATATTTTTTTTATTTATTATTTTTTTATTTCATAAATGTTTTCTATTTATTTAGCTTTGTTCATCGTTAAATGTATGTTTTAACATTATATTTTAATTATTTAATGTAATAAAAAAGTGTATAAGTATTTGACTAGCTGTTAGAGAACATTAATGATAAGTGTAAATTTTTTTTACATAGGTTACCTTCACTAAGGTAATAAGTTAGTAGACTCGAACTTTGACAAATTATTTCGCATGAACAAAACGCTGTATCAAAATAATAAAAACATAATCTGCATTGTTGGTATGTGTACTGTACAATAGCAAAGGAACAGTGAGCTTTATAGCAACTATTTTACATTTTTTACGGCAAAAAAGGTAACAACTACGTATGATAAAAGTTAAGACCCATGTTTATCAGTTGAAGAGGTCAATCAGGTCATATAAAATGCAACACATATAAGTAACATTTCAAAATTTTACCGTTTCTTCATTATTTTGAATTATGCCCATTTTAATATTAATATTCATTATTTTATATATTTGTGATTATTATTATTATTTATTATCAAATATCGCTGTCGCTCTCTCTATACCCAATTTTTAAGTTGCGCTTCTTTTATCGTTATAGAGTTGAAAATAAATTCATTTCTAGACCATATTTATGATTTTTATCAGCTAGACTAATAATAAATAAATTATCGTCTTTATTAAAAAAAAATGCATAGATAGAAAAAAAATACAAATTTTTTGAAAGGGCGAAGTTTAAGCCTGACAGTATGTCTGGCCCACTCTTATGCCTATCCCAACAGAAAACATTCATGAAAATTTTTGATTGCATACAAAATTATAATAAGAGGGAAGTAGTAATAAATACTACGTAGCAAGAGAGAAATAAAAATATATTTCTAAAAATTATAATAATAATTGTATATCACAATTGTGATTAAAAACATTTATTAATAAAAAAATTATATTATAAAAAAAAAACTAGTAAAGATTAGGAATAAAAAAAAAATAAAAAAAAAGTACTACAAGCGGAGTTGCTTGGCATTCAGATATGTGCGCCTATAATCACTTTAAAATGTTAATACTGTCTAGATTGGCTGTAAGCTGCAACCTCTAGTTAAACCTTAGTTATCTTTTTTTTTTTAATTGTTGCAACAATCAAAATAACAACTTAACTATGGTTTAAAACTATAGTTAGTTAGCGTCGCAGCTTACGGGGAGTTTCTTAATCTTTATAATAATAGTTTTTCTTTCTTAATAGAATAAAAAATATAATATAAATTTTCTTACATTATTTTTAATAAAGAAATAGGTTGATTTTAAAAATAATTTTTTAAAACATAAAAATGCAAATAAAAATACTATGAATTTTAAAACTATTTTTGGTAAATATATTTTAAAATGTCATAAATAGATTTTTTGTTTATAAATGAACAGCTATTTTATTTATTCATTAAACAATATCTGCAAAGTATATAAGTATGAATTTAACTAGTTGTAAGCAAGAGTATCACGGATATACATATTAATTAATCATATTTAAATATAGCTGTCTCATAATTAAATTTCAGATTTACCTATTTAATTAATTGAATTATTATCATCTATTATCATTTATGCTTCTTCAGCTATACAAATACTTCTATACTTTTATAACTTACAATAACAAATAAAATTGTAGTAAAGAAACAAACACGTAACTTATAACTCTAAACGAATCTTGTATAAAACTTTTAAAGTAAAATATATAACTAACACTCACAATATAAAAAAAAATCAATAAAGATAAAAATATATTATAATTTAAAAACTACTTTTCAAAATAATAGTTAAAAAGTGAAAAACTAATGTTATATAACATATAATTTAATTTTTACGTATATTACTTTTACTTGTATGATTTATATATGATTGAAAAAATATTTAATTCTCTTGATTTCATTATTATTTAAAATGAATATAAGTATTTTTAAGTTTATGCAGCAAAATATCGTAATTGATTCCTAATTTAAATATAAAAATTGCGTTGAAAAATCAAGAGTAAAATATTAAAAGCATTACAAAACCCACCCCTAACGATTTAGGGGTTGATCTTAATAAACAACTAACAACAGATTTGGACTCAGCGGGGTCGATTTTATTTATCAATATGTTTGCGTAGAACTCAGCATCCAAAATTTAGTTTGGTTTCCCTCTGCTGTTTCGTGATTTTTGAGAAGAAAAACGAACATAATTTCTAATTGGGTGGTCTTCATAACTGTGGGGGGAAGAGGGGGGGGGGAGAAAAAGCATTGAAAATAATATTTGAAAAGAGTGTTTTTGGCTTTCACCAATGCATCCTAATTTAAAGAATACTAAAGAAGAAAGTCTTCTTTAGGTTATATGCCTTGTTTGCACCCCCTAAATGGATGAAAACTATAAGGGTTAATTATTAATTATGGGAATGGCAAAAAAAAAATGCACATTTTCTCTATCAGTGAGGTAGTAGTACGTTTCATCCAAATAGACCAAAAACTCACGGAGATATTCAATTTCAGTTTCTCTCACTACTTATTTGAATTTGTATAATAATATGTATGTACTCGTATTATACGTAATATAAATATTATACTGTAAAATATTATATATAAATATATATTTTAAATTAAAAATATTAGAGATATTTATTAATTCCTAATTATTAAAATGTTAGTATTTAGAGAATAAAAATTTTAACAAATAATAATTCGTAATATAAAATTTATTAATATAAATAATATTATTATATTATTATATATATTTTTTAGTTTTTTTTATTTTTACTTAATAAATATTTTCTATTTATATAGCTTTGTTCATCGTTTAATGTATTTTTTAATTTTACAATTTCATTATTTAATATAATAAAAAAATGTATAAGTATTTGTCTAGCTGTCAGTGAACGTTTATGATATGCATCAGTTTTTTTTACAGTGGTTGGTTACACTCACTATGTGTACTGTATATGCAGTAATTGCATATACACTACACATAGTGAGTGCAATTAACCCTTGTAAAAAAAACTGATGCATATCATTAAATAGCAATGGAAAAGTAAATATATATAGAAATAATAAAATGCACTTTTATCGGTATTTAAAATATATTTTATAGTATTGACTAATAAAGGAACAATTGTTTTGAAGCCGACTATAAGCAATTGCGCTCACATCCGCTTCCGTATCAACTTACTGCACATGCGTAGTAAGGATAAACGAAAGCGGATGTGACCGAAATCGCTTATAGTCGGCTTCATAACAGTTGTTCCTTTATTAGTCAATCACAATTTCATAAAAGAATATAATGTAAAAATTTGTATACTTGTTAGCAATCATTACTGTGAAACTAATAAAAAGTTTAATTAACAGTTATGATAATGAGTATATGATGCCCTTTGAAAGTTAATAGTAACAGCTATCTATGATAAAGTTTTCAGAACCTGTGACCATCAAAAGAGAAAATAATCGTTTAAATTAACACGGGCTCTTATATGAGACCAAAAAGTTCTTAAAAAAAAAAAAAAAAAAAAAAAAAATTTAAAATCTAGCATGTTGACCCCCCATTATTTTTATTACATTTTTGAATCTATCCTAAATGCATCACTTTGCAAAATATAATTTTTGTTTTTCTTCACAACTTTTTAGCCAGCTGCAATATTGCAATAGCTTATTCCACCCCCCCCCCCTAAATTGTTTATATAAACATTTTATAAATCATTTTCTTATTTTATATATTTTAAAAATCCATATAGAATCATTTATAGGCGATCTGTTTTATTATTAAATTTTCTTAATTATAATTAAAAATTATATTTGTCTAGTTGTGAGCATAAGCATGACACGGATATAAAATTATTTGTATCAACATTAAATAATGGCAAAAAGGAAAGCATTTAAGGGATTCAGTAGACAGTAATATTTGATGCGATAATGATAATACAACACAAGTATATGTTAAAAAAAAAAGATGTCATGAAGACATAATTCATAAAACACATTTCAGAATACAGTAGTGAAATTTTTACTTGGCATAGCTCAACTATGATGGTCACAGATCTTGATAATTATGGTTGTTGCATTGTGTACAAATATATGTTTTAATTGACATCACTAACTCAACTTATACGACTTTCATATAATATAATACGTGGCTTCTATAGCTACATCTCTGAAAAATTAGTGTAAGAATAAATGATAAAATTATTTCATAAGTTAAAAAGTTATTTTTGTAATTCTTTTAATGCCAGCAAAAATATATCAAGATCCATGATCATCATCAGTTTAGGTAGGTCACTTTATTGAAGTATAACATTTCAAAATTCACCATTTACCATTTTAATTTATAATTTTTAATACTTCGTTGTATTATATTATCGTTCAAAAAATATCGCTTCTTTTTACTAATTTCTAATTTGCTTTCCTATAATATAACTTAATATAATATTTATTAACTTTTTAAAATTGATGCTTTTCTATATCAGCTAGACTTATACGTATGTACTTATTTACAGAATACTTATATAAAATTTTCCTATATAAATAATGAAATTGTAGCAAAGAAATATATATATATATATATATATATATATATATATATATATATATATATATATATATATATATATATATATATATATATATATATATATATAAAATAAATATAATTAACTTGAAAAAATATTTGAAAATTCAAAAATTATTTTCTATCAAAATTCTAATAATTTTTTTTCTAATAAAGAATAATATTTTAAAATTAAATAATAATTAAAAGAAAAATATAAATATTTTATAATTTTATTTAATTATGTAAATATGCATATTTTACTTTCTCATTGCGTAAATTTTTAAATGCTATAAGCATTTATAATTAAAGAAGTATTTAATTATTTTATTTTCATTATTATATTAATTAATTAAAAAGTGTATTCATATTTGTCAAGTTGTTAACAAGTATATAATAGATATACAGTTAAATTAATAGTAGATATTAATAATTAGAGAGCGCAGAAATAGTTTTTCAACTATTTGCGTTTCGGGTGTTATTTTAATTATTTAACCAGATCTCCATCGATCCACTAAATTGTGACCTTTTGACCCCATCTAAAAATCACCTATTTTAACCTATTTCATGAAAAACAACTATTTCAACATTTTTTACCTATTTGTCAACTAATTTCTTATTTTTTTCATGATTTGTTGAAAACGTGTACATTTCTCAGGAAATTTACAAAAAAAAAAAAAAAATGAAAGAAAGAAAGAAAGAAACAAACAAACAAACAAACAAACAAACAAACAAACAAACAAACAAACAAACAAAACTTTTTTTTAAATTTCCTTAGAAATGTACACGTTTTCAACAAATAATGAAAATATATGAAAATAGTTGGCAAATAGGTGAAAAATGTTGAAATTGTTGTTTTTCATAAAAATATAATAAAATAAAAATCAACTATTCAATAAACTATTTCTTAAAAATCACCTATTTTACCAACTATTTTGCCCAAAATAAAACACCTATATAATTAACTATTTTTGCAAAAAAAAAAAAAAAAAAAAAAAAAAAAAAAAAAAAAAAAAAAACTATATTTCTGCGCTCTCTATTAATAATATTTAGAAAACCGCAAATAAGTGATTCGGTAGACATTGATATTTGTTAATAAATAGAATACGAAATATATCATATAATAAAATAATAAAAAAAGGAGCCACAATGCAAAATAATACACAAGTGTGACATTTTACGTCCATAATTAAGACATTATGATTATTAAATATTATTATTATGTTGCCTTTACTTGATGACAACTTTCTTTTGAGGATCTATACATCTAATATTTTGTTGATCATCTCTATCTATAATATCAATACTTTTCTTTTTGTTTGATTTTCTTTTTTATTGTTTGTTATCATAACTTATCATCAATACGGTGATACTGATAATAACATTTGTATTCCTTTTTATTTTACTTGTTTTTTTTTTTTTTTTTTATCTATGTAAAAAATATATATATAATATTGTAGACATTTATTATGGTATATATTAACAAAATGTGAACCGAACGATAAGGTTTTGCCTTGGCTGGATTTTTGTAATATTGTGTCAACAAAAAAAAAAAAAAAAAAAAAAAAAAAAAAGGAGTGTTTGTTACCGCGTTGACTTTCAATTGACATCACATATTACGAGGGTCAACTTACGAATTTCACAGAGACGTTGTGCTTTCAAGCTAACTAATTAAAAAAATTATTGGAAATAATAAATTAATATTAATAATATTTATTATTATAAATAAATAAATAAATAGTATATATATATATTAAAATTAATATATATATATATTTTTTGAAATATTTTTTAATGACATAAATAACAAGACGATCATTAAAACACCCAATAAGATAATATGAAGATAATATCCACGATACATTAAATAAAATAATATTATGCTACTATTGATATCAGTTATTTAACCGATTTTGCGTGTGAAAAATAATAATCGATATGCAAAACACTATATTTATTTCTTTAATTGCAATTGCATTACCAGATTGTTTACCAGATTGCTTAAGCGACTTAAAAAGAGGTAAGTTAAGTTAATGTGGATAACTTGAAAATTGTATAGCAGCTTTAATATTATTGTATTTTTATGCACTAGTTTTTTTTTTTTTTTTTTTTTTATTATTATTATTATTGTCGCTAAGAGAACAATACTGATCAGTATAAAATAATATAAATTAAAAGTGCAAATATAAAAGTTAATATTATTAATAAATAGATATATATAAACTAAAATAAATATATGCAAATAAGAAACAATAAAGTCGATAAACAAGATAAACTATAGTATTAATTGAACTTACAGTGAAGAGAACACGCACAATTTTTACATATATATTGCTATTATACAGTACTGATTAAGCAATTATTTGCTGATCACTGAAGATACGCTCTCAATCAATCGTAATTTTTGGGAAGAAAAACAACAACATAATTTCTAATTGGGTGGTCTTCATAATTGTGGGGGGAGGGGGGGGGGGGAGAAAAAGCATTGAAAATAATATTTGAAAACCGTGTTTTTGGCTTTCACCAATGCATCCTAATTTAAAGAAGACTAAAGAAGAAAGTCTTCTTTAGGATGCCATGTTTGCACCCCCTAAATGGATTAAAACTATAAGGGTTATTGTTAATTATATGGGAATGGCAAAAAAAAATGCACATTTTCTCTATCAGTGGGTGGTAGTACGTTTCATCCAAATAGACTGAAAACTCACGGAGATAATTCAATTTCAGTTTCTTTCACTACTTATTTGTGAACATTGTATAATAATATGTATGTATTATACTATAAAAATTTATATATTATATAATATGAATATTAGAGATATTTTAAAATTTATAAATATAAATAATATTATTAAATTTTTTTTTTTATTTAATAAATATTTTCTATTTATTTAGCTATGTTCATCGTTTATTTTTTTTTTTTTTAATTTTACAATTTCATTATTTAATATAATAAAAAAATGTATAAGTATTTGTCTAGCTGTCAGTGAACGTTTATGATATGCATCAGTTTTTTTTACAGTGGTTGGTTACACTCACTATGTGTACTGTATATGCAGTAATTGCATATACACTACACATAGTGAGTGTAACCAACCACTGTAAAAAAAACTGATGCATATCATTAAATAGCAATGGAAAAGTAAATATGTATATTTAGATTTAGAAATAATTAAATGCACTTTTATCGGTATTTAAAAATATATTTTATATTATCACAATTTCATAAAAGAATATAATATAAAAATTTGTATACTTGTTAGCAATATCATAACTGAAACTAATAAAAAGTTTAATTAACAGTTATGATAATGAGTATATGATGCCCTTTGAAAGTTAATAGTAACAGCTATCTATGATAAAGTTTTCAGAACCTGTGACCATCAAAAGAGAAAATAATCGTTTAAATTAACACGGGCTCTTATATAAAACCAAAAAGTTCTTTAAAAAAAAAAAAAAAAAAAAAAAAAAAATTAAAATCTAGCATTAGACCCCCCATTATTTTTATTACATTTTTGAATCTATCCTAAATGCATCACTTTGCAAAATATAATTTTTGTTTTTCTTCACAACTTTTTAGCCAGTTGCAATATTGCAATAGCTTATTCCACCCCCCCCCCCCCCCCAGAATTGTTTATATAAACATTTTATAAATTATTTTTACTATTTTATATATTTTAAAAATCCATATAAAAGAATCATTTATAGGCGATCTATTTTATTATTAAATTTTCTTAATTATAATTAAAAATTATATTTGTCTAGTTGTGAGCATAAGCATGACACGGATATAAAATTATTTGTATTAACATTAAATAATGGCAATAAGGAAAGCATTTAAGGGATTCAGTAGACAGTAATATTTAATGCGATAATAATAATACAACACAAGTATATGTTAAAAAAAAAAAAATGTCATAAAGACATAATTCATAAAGCACATTTCAGAATACAGTAGTGAAATTTTTACTTAAAGCCTTATGTTGCCTTCTTGATCAGTACATTGATGACATCGCTCAACTATGATGGTCACAGATCTTGATAATTATGGTTGTTGCATTTGTGTACAAATATATGTTTTAATTCACATCACTAAGTGGCTCAACTTATACGACTTTCATATAATATAATACGTGGCTTCTATAGCTACATCTCTGAAAAATTAGTGTAAGAATAAATGATAAAATTATTTCATAAGTTAAAAGGTTATTTTTGTATTTCTTTTAATGCCAGCAAAAATATATCAAGATCCATGATCATCATCAGTTGAGGTAGGTCACTTTATTGAAGTATAACATTTCAAAATTCACCATTTACCATTTTAATTTATAATTTTTAATACTTCGTTGTATTATATTATCGTTCAAAAAATATCGCTTCTTTTTACTAATTTCTAATTTGCTTTCCTATAATATAACTTAATATAATATTAATTAACTTTTTAAAATTGATGCTTTTCTATATCAGCTAGACTTATACGTATGTACTTATTTACAAAATACTTATATAAAATTTTCCTATATAAATAATGAAATTGTAGCAAAGAAATATATATATATATATATATATATATATATATATATATATATATATATATATATATATATATATATATATATATATATATATATATATATATATATATATATATATATATATATATATATATATATATATATATATATATATATAAAATGTATATAAAATAAATATAATTAACTGGAAAAAATATTTGAAAATTCAAAAATTATTTTCTATCAAAATTCTAATAATTTTTTTTCCAATAAAGAATAATATTTTATAATTAAATAATAATTAAAAGAAAAATATAAATATTTTATAATTTTATTTAATTATGTAAATATGCATATTTTACTTTCTCATTGCGTAAATTTTAAAATGCTATAAGCATTTATAATTAAAGAAGTATTTAATTATTTTATTTTCATTATTATATTAATTAATTAAAAAGTGTATTCATATTTGTCAAGTTGTTAACAAGTATATAATAGATATACAGTGAAATTAATAGTAGATATTAATAATTAGAAAGCGCAGAAATAGTTTTTCAACTATTTGCGTTTCGGGTGCTATTTTAATTATTTAACCAGATCTCCATCGATCCACTAAATTGTGACCTTTTGACCCCATCTAAAAATCACCTATTTTCACCTATTTCATGAAAAACAACTATTTCAACATTTTTTACCTATTTGTCAACTAATTTCTTATTTTTTTCCAGATTTGTTGAAAACGTGTACATTTCTCAGGAAATTTACAAAAAAAAAAAAAAAAACAAACAAACAAACAAACAAACAAACAAACAAACAAACAAACAAAACCTTTTTTTAAATTTCCTTAGAAATTTACACGTTTTCAACAAATAATGAAAATATATGAAAATAGTTGGCAAATAGGTGAAAAATGTTGAAATTGTTGTTTTTCATAAAAGTATAATAAAATAAAAATCAACTATTAAATCAACTATTTCTTAAAAATCACCTATTATACCAACTATTTTGCCGAAAAAAAAAACAACTATATAATTAACTATTTTTGAAAGAAAAAAAAACAAACAAAAAAAAACTATATTTCTGCGCTCTCTATTAATAATATTTAGAAAACCGCAATTAAGTGATTCGGTAGACATTGATATTTTTTAATAAATAGAATACGAAATATATAATATAATAAAATAATAATAAAAAAAGGAGCCACAATGCAAAATAATACACAAGTGTGACATTTTACGTCCATAATTAAGACATTATGATTATTAAATATTATTATTATGTTGCCTTTACTTGATGACAACTTTCTTTTGAGGATTTACATCTAATATTTTGTTGATCATCTCTATCTATAATATTAATACTTTTCTTTTTGTTTGATTTTCTTTTTTATTGTTTGTTATCATAACTTATCATCAATACGGTGATACTGATAATAACAATTGTATTCCTTTTTATTTTACTTGTTTTTTTTTTATTTTATCTATGTAAAAAATATATATATAATATTGTAGACATTTATTATGGTATATATTAACAAAATGTGAACCGAACGATAAGGTTTTGCCTTGGCTGGATTTTTGTAATATTGTGTCAACATAAAAAAAAAAAAAAAAAAAAAAAAAAGCAGTGTTTGTTACCGCGTTGACTTTCAATTGACATCACATATTACGAGGGTCAAGTTACGAATTTCACAGAGACGTTGTGCTTTCAAGCTAAATAATTAAAAAAATTATTGGAAATAATAAATTAATAATTATATTAATAATGTTTATTATTATAAATAAATAAATAAAAAGTATATTGGATCGAACGTTACGACCTCTATATATATATATATATATATATATATATATATATATATATATATATATATATATATATATATATATATATATATATATATATATATATATATATATATTGAAATATTTTTTCATGGTATAAATAACAAGACGATCATTAAAACATCCAATAAGATAATATGAAGATAATATCCACGATACATTAAATAAAATAATATTATGCTACTATTGATATTAGTTATTTAATCGATTTTGTGTCTGAAAAATAATAATCGATATGCAAAACACTATATTTATTTCTTCAATTGCATTACCAGATTGTTTACCAGATTACTTAAGCAACTTAAAAAAAGGCAAGTTAAGTTAATGTGGATAACTTGAACATTGTATAGCAGCTTTAATATTATTGTATTTTTATGCACTAGTTGTTTTTTTTGTTTTTTTTTTATTATTATTGTCTCTAAGAGAACAATACTGATCAGTATAAAATAATATAAATTAAAAGTGCAAATATAAAAGTTAATATTATTAATAAATAGATATATATAAACTAAAATAAATATATGCAAATAAGAAACAATAAAGTCGATAAAAAAGATAAACTATAGTATTAATTGAACTTACAGTGAAGAGAACACGCACAATTTTTACATATATATATTGCTATTATACAGTACTGATTAAGCAATTATTTGCTGATCACTGAAGATACGCTCTCAATCAATCGTAATTTTTGAGAAGAAAAACAACAACATAATTTCTAATTGGGTGGTCTTCATAATTGTGGGGGGAGGGGGGGGGGGGAGAAAAAACATTGAAAATAATATTTGAAAACAGTGTTTTTGGCTTTCACCAATGCATCCTAATTTAAAGAAGACTAAAGAAGAAAGTCTTCTTTAGGATATATGCCTTGTTTGCACCCCCTAAATGAATGAAAACTATAAGGGTTAATTATTAATTATGGGAATGGCAAAAAAAATGCACATTTTCTCTATCAGTGGGGTGGTAGTACGTTTCATCCAAATAGACCAAAAACTCACGGAGATATTCAATTTCAGTTTCTCTCACTACTTATTTGAATTTGTATAATAATATGTATGTACTCGTATATCCATATTATTAGTACGTATATTATAGTATAAATATTATACTATAATATATATATATATATATATATATATATATTTTAAATTAAAAATATTAGAGATATTTATTAATTCCTAATTATTAAAATGTTATTATTTAGAGAATGAAAAATTTTAACATATTTAATAATTCGTAATTTAAAATTTATACATATAAATAATATTATTTTATTATTATATAATTTTTTTAATTTTTTAAATTTTATTTAATAAATATTTTCTATATATTTAGCTTTGTTCATCGTTTAATTTTTTTTTTAATTTTACAATTTCATTATTTAATATAATAAAAAAATGTATAAGTATTTGTCTAGCTGTCAGTGAACGTTTATGATATGCATCAGTTTTTTTTACAACGGTTGATTACATTCACTATGTGTATTGTATATGCAGTAATTGCATATACAATACACATAGTGAGTGCAATTAACCTTTGTAAAAAAAACTGATGCATATCATTAAATAGCAATGGAAAAGTAAATATATATAGAAATAATAAAATGCACTTTTATCGGTATTTAAAATATATTTTATTGTATCACAATTTCATAAAAGAATATGATATAAAAATTTGTATACTTGTTAGCAATAATATAACTGTAACTAATAAAAATTTAATTAACAGTTATGATAATGAGTTTATGATGCCCTTTGAAAGTTATTAATAGTAACAGCTATCTATGATAAAGTTTTCAGAACCTGTGACCATCAGAAGAGAGAAAATAATCAGTTAAATTAACACGGGCTCTTATATGGGACTAAAAAGTTCTTAAAAAAATAAAAATAAAACAATTTAAAATCTAGCATGTTAACCCCCCATTATTTTTATTACATTTCTGAATCTATCCTAATGCATCACTTTGCAAAATGTAATTTTTTTCTTTCTTCACATTTTTTTAGCCAGCTGCAATACTGCAATAGCTTATTCCACCCCCCCCCCCCCCCCCCAATTGTTTATATAAACATTTTATAAATCATTTTCTTATTTTATATATTTTAAAATTCCATATAGATTAATTTATAGACAGTCTATTTTATTATTAAAATTTCATAATTATAATATTATAATTAAAAATTATATTTGTCTAGTTGTGAGCACAAGCATAACACGGATATAAAATTATTTGTATCAACATTAAATAATGGCAATAAGGAAAGCATTTAAGGGATTCAGTAGACAGTAATATTTAATGCGATAATGATAATACAACACAAGTATAAAATTTTTAACATACAACAATTCGTAATATAAAATTTATAATAATATAAAAATAATTATTTATAATAATATTATTATATATTTTTTTTATTTATTATTTTTTTATTTAATAAATGTTTTCTATTTATTTAGCTTTGTTCATCGTTAAATGTATCTTTTAACATTATATTTTAATTATTTAATGTAATAAAAAAGTGTATAAGTATTTGACTAGCTGTGAGAGAACATTAATGATAAGTGTCAATTTTTTTTACATAGGTTACCTTCACTAAGGTAATAAGTTAGTAGACTCGAACTTTGACAAATTATTTCTCATGAACAAAACATTGTATCAAAATAATAAAAACATAATCTGCATTGTTGGTATGTGTACTGTACAATAGCAAAGGAACAGTGAGCTTTATAGCAACTATTTTACATTTTTTACGGTAAAAACGGTAACAACTACGAATGATATAATTTAAGACCTATATATATATATATATATATATATATATATATATATATATATATATATATATATATATATATATATATATATATATATATATATATATATATATATATATTATGTTTATCAGTTGAAAAGGTCAATCAGGGCATATAAAATGCTACACACATAAAAGTAACATTTCAAAATTTTACCGTTTCTTCATTATTTTGAATTATGCCCATTTTAATATTAACATTCATTATTAGAGAACGGATTTGCTGGTACTCTCGACTTTTTTTCTGTTAGTTTTAGGTAACTTTTAACGAGAAATGAGTACGAATAGGACAATTTGAAGTCGTTTAAGCGTTACCAATTTTCAACATTTTTACTATTACCATTTTTTCAAAACAAGTACCATTTTTTACCAATTTTTACCATTTTTCAGGAAAAAATCAACATTTTTATACCATTTTTTTCAAAAAACAGTAAAAAGCTAAAATAAAAAAATAATAAAAAAAAACACGTCGACGTAATTGTTTCGATTTTTATTTCGTTTATACTTTATAACATTTTTTTTTTTAATTTATAGATAATTAATTGGTAAAGAAATAGTACTGAATAATTTTAGCCTCATGATTTGTAAAAAAAAAAAAAAAAAAAAAAAAAAAAAACTATTCACTATTAATATCTTCTATTGTAGTATAATCTTCTATGTACATATTTCATTATACATACATATTAAGGGTACGTAATTAAGTCTTTACAAAGAATAAAAAATATATATATAAGTAAAAAATAAAAAAAAATAAAAAAAATCCACCTGTGTAGTTTTTAATTTTTCGCCGCTGAAATTTACAAGTATGAAAGCATAAGTTAAACCCGTTATAACGAACTTTCGATATATTAAGGCGAAAAATAATAAATTTTCAGCCAAAACATGTATAATGCACTCCCTAATAATATAAAAGATTGTGATTCTTATGTTTCTTTTAAAAGAATGGTCCAGAGATATCTGCTTGACAATATGTTTTATAGTGTCGCTGATTTTCTTGCATGTAATAACGTTAAGTATAACTAGCCTAAGTTTTTCCTATTTTTTTTTTTTTTTTTTTATTATTATTTTTTTTAATATCTTGTGTAACAACCATATAGTGATTCTACATGTAATTTTGTGTTGATGTATTTTGTGTTATTCGACTTGTTCTACTCTGTAAAGACATAATAGAACGTAATAAAATCTTATATCTTATCTTATATCTTATAAAAATAGGCAAAGAATCCAAAATTTCTTCGATGCATCGCGTCCTCTCTTTCGACAATTCTTCTAGAAACGAGTGCGATAAAATAAAAATAAAATAATAAATAAATTTGAATAAGTAATGCTATCTCGATCGAATATCTAAAATTACGTAAAGTTTTGTTGTAATAACAAGTTTCAATAATGCCAAAAATTTAAGTTTATATCACTGTGCAAACTGCAAAGAATTTTTTAATGAATTTTGTTCTCATTTGTTTATGAATACGAGATTGCTGTCGACGTAAACAAATAAATTTAGCAAATTCAATTCAATTAAAAAAAAAAAAAAAAACGTGTTCAAAGCCTCATATTTATATAGTATTTCAAAAAAAAAATCTTTCATTTCGCGCAAAATTTACGTCTTTATTCTCTATCAAATATTATAGGTCCACATTTATTTCTTTAATTTTAATTTTTTTAATTCCTAAGAGTTGCATACTTTACAGGCGCGCAGTATATTTTTTTATTGTTTTTTTTTTCCCCACTGCGAGATAATTTTCTAGGATTGTATTAATCTATGTAACTTTTTTATTATTGTAGCACGTCTTTCTTTCAAACAGCTTATAAAACACTTATTTTAATCTGCTTTAGTGGTGCAAATTAATTGTAAGTTATAAAAATTGTTTTTTGGTTTTTACTTTGGCTAAAGTGATATCGGTTTAATTGTTTTAGCTCAAAAAAAAAAAAAAAAAAAAAAAAAAACTTAAAAAAACTTAAAAAAATAGAAGCAAAAGCAATGAAATATCAAGTTTCAAAATATCAAACTTAATTTTTTATTTCTCTATTTCTCCAATGATAAAACCTTCTCAAACCAAAAAAAAAACAAAAAAGACGACAAAAATTGCTTATTAACAGTTTTTACGCTATTTTTAACATTTTACCATTTTCACCATTTTTACCATTTTTTCGATTTTTATACCATTTTTGTACCATTTTTGTACCATTTTTAGGCCCAAAATGTTACCATTTTTTTTTTTTACCATTTTTCAAGAGAAAAAAAGTACCATTAAATCCGGTCTGTATTCATTATTTTGTATATTTGTGATTATTATATTTATTATCAAATATCGTTGTCGCTCTCTCTTTCCAATTTTTATGTTGCGCTTCTCTTATCGTTATAGAGTTGAGAATAAATTCATTTCTAGACCATTTTTATGATTTTAATCAGCTAGACTAATAATACTTATTTTTTTACTTATTATACACTTTTTATTTAGTGTCACATAAATGAAATTTTAATAATATAACAAATATTAAGTAATAAACAAATGTAAATAAGCTGTAAATTTAATATTTAATAAATATATATACTAATAATAATTAATTATAATAATATAACTAAAGTATAAAGAATAAATAATGTTATAATACACTTTCTTAACATATTTTTTGAACTTTTATTTTTTTTAGTAAATTTGTTTAGAAATAATGTCATGCACAATTATTGGTATTTAAAATATATATTATAGTATCACCATTTCATAAAAGAATGTAATATAAAAATTTGTCTACTTGTTAGCAATCATAACTGTGTAACTAATAAAAAGTTTAATTAACAGTTATGATAATGAGTAATGAGTATGATGCCCTTTGAAAGTTATTAGTATCAGCCAACTATGATCAAGTTTTCAGAACCTATGACCACCAGAAGAGAGAATATAATCATTTTAATTAAGAGAGCTTTTATATGGGACTAAAAAGTTCTTTAATAAAAATAGTAATAAAAATAAAAATCATAATGTAAAATTAAAAATGTAGCATGTTCACCCCCAATTATTATTATTACATTTTTGAATCTGTCCGATCATCAGTGATTTTGCTTCACTGTGCAAAATGTCATACTTTTCTTTCTTCACAATTTTTTAGCTATAGCTGCAGTAGGTTACCCCCCCCCCCCCACCCTAAATTTTAAAGGGAGTAGGGTACTGACCTGATATCTCAAAAACTAGAAGTGGTTTGGGTTTAAATTTGGGTGTCATTGTGTAACTAAGGGTCACACCTAGCCGTAATAAAAATTTCATGATGTTTGACTGTCCTAAAAAAAAGAAAGAAAAAAACATTGAAATTAACATTGGGCCTTATGGGCTAAAAATTTCAAAAAATCATATAAAATTAATTTGCACAGTAACCCCCCAAAATTTTTAAATATTTGTAGTTGTTTCAAACTGAAGTAACGTTGTGCAAAATTTCAGATTTTTTTGCCGAGAAAAGTTTGCGTCTAATGGCCGATGTCGGTCTCCTAGTCTCTTAATAAATAAACATTTTATAAATCATTTTCTTATTTAATATCTTTTAAAATGCCATATAGATTTATTTATACGATCTGTTTCATTATTAAAATTTCATAATTATAATTAACAATTATATTTGTCTAGTTGTGAGCAAGCATAACACGGATAAAAAATTAATTGTATAAACATTAAATAATGGTAATAAGGAAAAAAGCAATTAAGGGATTAATGTTATTGTTTAATAAAATAAAAAATTTAATAAAAATATTCTTCCATTATTTTTAATAAAGAAAAAGGTTATATTATAAATAACTTTCAAAACATAAAAATCTAAATAAAAATATATAATGAATTTAAAAAATAGTTGTTACTATATTTAATAAAATGTCACATATAGATATTTAGTTTGTACATGAACATCAAATATATTTAAATTCATTGATTTATATCTGCAAACTATATAAATATGTATTTGACTAGCTGTTAGCAACTATCGCGGATATACAGATTAATTAATAATTAATCCTAGTAAAATATATAGATATCTCATGATTAAATTTATGATTTGCTTTCAGAATATACAGATTAATTAATAATTAATCCTAGTTAAATATATAAATGATTAACTTTCCGATTTGCTTTCTTAATTTATTGTATTATTAATTCTATTTTTATCATTTATGCTCTCTTCAGCTAGATCATTACTTATTTACTTTTTTATTTCTAATAAAAAATAAAAGTGTAGTAAAAGCAAAACAAATATCAGTTAATTAACTCTAAAAAAATCTTGTTTAAATTAATAAAAATTTATTTTAATATAAAATATGTAATTATATACTAAAAATGTTCCAAAAAACAATATATTATATTACGAAAAATACATTCTTAAGTTAAATAATATTTATAAAATGAAAAACAAATATTATATATTACATTTAATTAAATATGTATTTTATATACTTTTTCTTGTATTGATTTATTTATGATTGAAGAACTATTAAATTATCTTGATTTTATTATTAAAGCCCAAGAGCACATAAAACAACATGTGCTTTTTAATGAATAAACATGAAATGGGATCTTCAAAATGGATGACAATTTTTACCGGAATGTTAATGTAGCCCCACGAGAGAGCGTGAAAAAACTGTAAAGTATGCAATTTGCGTGAAAATTCATGCTTATGACGTCAGGAACATGCAAAAATTAGTATTAGTATTGCATAAATCGAAATTTCTGATCACTGCTACGGGGTTAAAGTTGGGTTTTGAGACAAACTAAGGTCATTTATGTAAATCCCATCAAGTGTTTTGTGATATAAATGCTTATGTTTTTCTCTGGTCTATTCCTTTAATTAAAAAGTATATGAGTATTTTCAATTATATATTAAAAAAATGAAAGTTGTTCTTTATTCTTATTTATTAAGATGTTAGTATTTCATTGAGAATAAGGGTTTTTAAAATATAATAATTCTAAATACAAATTTGATAAATAATATAATTTTTTATATAATTTCAAATTATTATTATTATAAATAAATATATATATTTTTTAAATCTTTGTTTTTCGTTAAATGTATGTTTTATTTTATCCATTTGATTATTTAATATAATAAAAAAAAGAATAAAATATTTGTCTAGTTGACAAAAAGCATCAATAATAAACTTAAAATTGTTTTTCATGCATGTTGTAAGCATATAAAATATGTGAACTAAGCAAGTGTTATTATTGATGATAAATAAATAATAATGATAATAACTCTGATTGCCAATGAAGCACTGGTTTTATAGGGTTAATAATGACATCGTTTTAAATTCACTTCGACGCGATACTTGCTCAACATAAGACATATTTTATGTTTTTTTTTTTTTTTTTTTTTTTTTTCAGGAAATCGGTTTGTATTGGTTCTGAAATGGTATTGTTATTTTTCTTACAAATTCGAGATACTAATTTAACCCATCAACATCATCAATGCTCTCAAAAATAATGCTAAGTATATGTTTAAACGGGAAAATAGTGTAATTTTCCACTACCGGTCCGTGTATTGAGTGATCCAACATGGCGTCAACTGCATATAACCTATATGTATGTGTGTGTGAGACACAGACAAAAATAGACAGGTTATTTTAATACAGCATAATCTGTACTGTACACGGAAAAAATTATCTAAAGAGTTACTATTTAGACTTTTTCATAATAAATTTTTTAGATACATACTAAACTTTTTAGAATCTAAAGAGTTAACTATTTACCGCTAAAGAAATTACGTTTGTACTAACGAGTTACTCTTTAAACTTTTTGCAAGAGAGTTATTGTTTAGTACTAAAGAGTTATTGATATGTATCTGAATAATTTCTTAAATTTATGTTTTCCGTGTATAACAGTTACAGTACTTATAATATTAACCATAAGCTACAAAGCATTAACATTTCATTGAGTAGCATAATTATTTATGCTGTTTTATTTATCATCATTCATGCTATAATTATAAGTGCAGCAAAATGTCGTACTTTAATATTTCCGTGTGTGTTCATGACAAAAACTTGTATTATATCAATATCAATGATCAGCAGATGACGAAATCATCACGAATAAAACATAACGACTTATGCAAGGAACATTTCAAAATCTCATACAGTTCAGTACTTTGCATTATGGCTTCTTTACTATCGTTATTATAATTAGTATTTTTTAATATTATTATCCTTTTTTGCTGTCTACTTATACATTTACTAATTTGCTCAGCTAATATAATTTGATTGGATTAAATAGTCTAAAGAAGACTAAAGAGGAAAGTCTTCTTTAGGATGCCTTTTTTCTTTCACCTCCTAAATGAATGTAAACTATATAGAGGTTGTTCATTATTGACTGATAAAGGAACAACTGTTTTGAAGCTGACTATAAGCAATTTCGTTCATATCCGCTTCCGTTTCGACTTACTGCGCATGCGTAGTAAGGAGAAAAGGAAGCGGATGTGACCGAAATCGCTTATAGTCGGCCTTAAAACTGTTGTTCCTTTATTAGTCAATATGAAAATGGCAAAAAAAAAAAAAAAAAAAAAAAAAAAAAAAAAAAAAAAAAAAAAACTTGCACATTTTTTTTTATCAGTGGGTGGTAGTACGTTTCATACAAATAGACTAAATATTCACGCGGAGATATTTAAATTCAGTTTCGTTCACTACTTATTTGTGAACACTTGTATATTATATATGTATTAATAATAATTTAATAATAATAATAAATGGTTTTTATTAGAGTATAATATAATTATGTACTATGTAAAAAATTTGATGATTATCATCAATGCTCTTTCACAGCTAGACAAATACTTATACATTTTTTAATTATATTAAATAATTAAATTATAATGTTAAAACATACATTTAACGATGAACAAAGCTAAATAAATAGAAAACATTTATTAAATAAAAAAATAATAAATAAAAAATAATATAATAATATTATTATTAATTATTATATATTATTATAAATTTTACATTACGAATTATTGTATGTTAAAAAATTTTATTCTCTAAATACTAACATTTTTATAATTAGGAATTAATAAATATCTGTTATATTATATAATATATATTATATATATATATATATATATATATATATATATATATATATATATATATATATATATATGTGTTATATTATATAATATATATATATATATATATATTATATAACAGATATTTATTAATTCCTAATTATAAAAATGTTAGTATTTAGAGAATAAAATTTTTTAACATACACAACAATTCGTAATATAAAATTTATAATAATATAAAATTAATAATTTATAATAATATTATTATATAAATTTTTTTTTTATTTATTATTTTTTTTTAAATTAATAAATATTTTCTATTTATTTAGCTTTGTTCATCGTTAAATGTATGTTTTAACATTATAATATAATTATAATAAAAAAGTGTATAAGTATTTGCCTAGCTGTGAGGGAACATTAATGATAATCATCCAATTTTTTTTACATAGGATATCTACACTAGTAGATTCGAACTTTGAAAAATAATTTCTCATGAACAAAACGTTGTATTAAAATAATAATAACATTCTGAATTGTTGGTATGTGTATGTGTATTGTACTGTACAATAGCAAAGGAACAGCGAGATTTATTTGAACTATTTTACATTTTTTACGGTAAAAAAGGTAACAACTACGTATGATAAAAGTTAAGACCCATGTTTATCAGTTGAAGAGGTCAATCAGGTCATATAAAATGCAACACACATAAGTAACATTTCAAAATTTTACCATTTCTTCATTATTTTGATTTATGCCCATTTTAATATTAATATTCATTATTTTATATATTTGTGATTATTATTATTATTTATTATCAAATATCGCTGTCGCTCTCTCTATATCCAATTTTTAAGTTGCGCTTCTTTTATCGTTATAGAGTTGAAAATAAATTCACTTCTAGACCATATTTATGATTTTTATCAGCTAGACTAATAATACATAAATTATCGTCTTTATTAAAAAAAATGCATAAATAGAAAAAAAATACAAATTTTTTGAAATGGCGAAGTTTAAGCCTGACAGTATGTCTGGCCCACTCTTATGCCTATCCCAACAGAAAACATTCATGAAAATTTTTGATTGCATACAAAATTATAATAAGAGGGAAGTAGTAATAAATACTACGTAGCAAGAGAGAAATAAAAATATATTTCTAAAAATTATAATAATAATTGTATATCACAATTGTGAATAAAAACATTTATTAATAAAAAAATTATATTATAAAAAAAAACTAGTAAAGATTAAGAATAATAAAAAAAAAAAAAAAAAAAAAAAAAAGTACTACAAGCGGAGTTGCTTGGCATTCAGATATGTGCGCCTATAATCACTTTTAAATGTTAATACTGTCTAGATTGGCTGTAAAGCTGCAACCTCTAGTTAAACCTTAGTTATCTTTTTTTTAATTGTTGCAACAATCAAAATAACAACTTAACTATGGTTTAAAACTATAGTTAGTTAGCGTCGCAGCTTACGGGGAGTTTCTTAATCTTTATAATAATAATTTTTCTTTCTTAATATAATAAAAAATATAATATAAATTTTCTTACATTATTTTTAATAAAGAAATAAGGTTGATTTTAAAAATAATTTTTTAAAACATAAAAATGCAAATAAAAATACTATAATTTTTAAAACTATTTTTGGTAAATATATTTTAAAATGTCATAAATAGATTTTTTGTTTATAAATGAACAGCTATTTTATTTATTCATTAAACAATATCTGCAAAGTATATAAGTATGAATTTAACTAGTTGTAAGCAAGAGTATCACGGATATACATATTAATTAATCATATTTAAATATAGCTGTCTCATAATTAAATTTCAGATTTACCTATTTAATTAATTGAATTATTATCATCTATTATCATTTATGCTTCTTCAGCTATACAAATACTTCTATACTTTTATACTTACAATAACAAATAAAATTGTAGTAAAGAAACAAACACGTAACTTATAACTCTAAACGAATCTTGTATAAAACTTTTAAAGTAAAATATATAACTAACACTCACAATATAAAAAAAATCAATAAAGATAAAAATATATTATATTTTAAAAACTACTTTTCAAAATAATAGTTAAAAAGTGACAAACTAATGTTATATAACATATAATTTAATTTTTACGTATATTACTTTTACTTGTATGATTTATATATGATTGAAAAAATATTTAATTCTCTTGATTTCATTATTATTTAAAATGAATATAAGTATTTTTAAGTTTATGCAGCAAAATATCGTAATTGATTCCTAATTTAAATATAAAAATTGCGTTGAAAAATCAAGAGTAAAATATTAAAAGCATTACAAAACCCACCCCTAACGATTTAGGGGTTGATCTTAATAAACAACTAACAACAGATTTGGACTCAGCGGGGTCGATTTTATCTAGAACGATATCTTACATTGCAACTTTTACTTAAGTTTTATTGATCATAATGAGTGGACCCCCCCCCCCCCCCCCCCCTCAGGATTTGGATACGGCTGAAACGCTAGAAACCTAATGTAGAAGTTCCTGGCAATATGTTTGCGTAGAACTCAGCATCCAAAATTTAGTTTGGTTTCCCTCTGCTGTTTCGTGATTTTTGAGAAGAAAAACGAACATATAATTTCTAATTGGGTGGTCTTCATAATTGTGGGGGGAGGGGGGGGGAGAAAAAGCATTGAAAATAATATTTGAAAACAGTGTTTTTGGCTTTCACCAATGCATCCTAATTTAAAGAATACTAAAGAAGAAAGTCTTCTTTAGGATATATGTCTTGCTTGCACCCCCTAAATGGATGAAAACTATAAGGGTTTATTATTAATTATGGGAATGGCAAAAAAAAATGCACATTTTCTCAATCAGTGGGGTAGTACGTTTCATCCAAATAGACCAAAAACTCACGGAGATATTCAATTTTAGTTTCTCTCACTACTTATTTGAATTTGTATAATAATATGTATGTACTCGTATTATACTATACGTACTAGAAGTATTATACTATTAAATATATATATAAATATATATTTTAAATTAAAAATATTAGAGATATTTATTAATTCCTAATTATTAAAATGATAGTATTTAGAGAATGAAAAATTTTAACATATAATAATTCGTAATATAAAATTTATAAATATAAATAATATTATCATATAATTTTTTTAATTTTTTAATTTTTATTTAATAAATATTTTCTATTTATTTAGCTTTGTTCATCGTTTAATTTTTTTTTAATTTTACAATTTCATTATTTAATATAATAAAAAAATGTATAAGTATTTGTCTAGCTGTCGGTGAACATTTATGATATGCATCAGTTTCTTTTACAAAGGTTGGTTACACTCACTATGTGTACTGTATATGCAGTAATTGCATATACAATACACATAGTGAGTGCAATTAACCTTTGTAAAAAAAAACTGATGCATATCATTAAATAGCAATTGAAAAGTAAATATATATAGAAATAATAAAATGCACTTTTATCGGTATTTAAAATATATTTAATTGTATCACAATTTCATAAAAGAATATAATATAAAAATTTGTATACTTGTTAGCAATAATAACTGTAACTAATAAAAAGTTTAATTAACAGTTATGATAATGAGTATATTATGATGCCCTTTGAAAGTTAATAGTAACAGCTATCTATGATAAAGTTTTCAGAACCTGTGACCATCAGAAGAGAGAAAATAATCAGTTAAATTAACACGGGCTCTTATATGGGACTAAAAAGTTCTTAAAAAAAAAAAAAAAAAAAATTTAAAATCTAGTATGCTTTGCAAAATGTCATTTTTTTCTTTCTTCACAACTTTTTAGCCAGCTGCAATACTGCAATAGCTTATTCCACCCCCCCCCCCCTAAATTGTTTATATAAACATTTTATAAATCATTTTCTTATTTTATATATTTTAAAATTCCATATAGATTCTTATAGACGGTCTATTTTATTATTAAAATTTCATAATTATAATTAAAAATTATATTTGTCTAGAATTGTGAGCATAAGCATAACACGGATTTAAATTTAATTGTATATAAACATTAAATAATGGCAATAAGGAAAGCATTTAAGGGATTAAGTAGACAGTAATATTTAATGCGATAATGATAATACAACACGTATACTGTACATTAAAAAAAATGTCATAATTCATAAAGCAAATTTCAGAATACAGTTGTGAAATTTTTACTTTTGCATATAGACTTTTTCTCATATGCAAAACGCACAATAATGAGCGCTGTCGCTTGCCTCTGTGACGCAAGAGATTTGAGTGCAGTATAGGGTCTATTTATTCATGTTAAAGTCGACGCCATGTTGGCTAACTCAATAACATGGGTGGCATAGGGAAAAAAATCATTTTGCCAGTTTAAAAACATTATGTAATATTTTTGAAAGCATTGATGTTGTAAATATATGTTGAATTAGTATCTCAAGTATATATGTGAGAAAAATAACAATAACAAAAAATTAAGTGATTTCCCAAAGAAATTTGGCTTAAATGAAGTTTGTCCTATGCTGAGCAATGCTATGAACTGCTCCAGTATGGCCTCCAAGCGCAATAAATATGACGTCATCCGCATACACCTTATAGAGGAAGCGGCTGCCGCGCGCGGACAATGCGTTATGTCGCGCTGCATAACTGCGATGATCATATCAAAATGTTATGCAAAGCATTCTTTATCTAATTTTTGGCTGATTTTTTCATATTTACATCGAGCTAAATAACAAGACGATCATTAAAACATCCAATTTAAGATAATATGAAGATAATATCCAGTATCCACGATAGATTAAATTAATAATATCTTGCTACTATTGATAATAATTATTAAAAAATTAACCAATTTTTTATGTGAAAATAGTAATCGGTAAGCAAAACACTATACATCTTCAATTACAACTGCAATACCAGATTATTTACCAGATTGCTTAAGCGACTTAAAAAGATGTGGATAACTTTAAAATTGTATTATAGCAGTTAATATTTTTGTATTTTTATGCACCATTTTTTTTTTTTACTATTCTCTAAGAGAACAATACTGATCAGTATATAATAATTAAAATTAAAAGTGCAAATTATAAGAGTAAATATTATTTATAAATAGATATACTAAAATAAACACATGCAAATGAGAAACTATATATAATGTTGATAAGTTATAGTTTTAATTGAACTATAGTGTAGAGAACACACTTATACAAAATTATGTACTGTATATAAATGCTATAGTATACTGTACAGTACTGCAGTATCTCCAGTGATTAGCAAAATGCTGTATACATGTATACAGCAATTTGCTGATCACTATGGGAATACGCCCTAAAACGATTTGCTGATCAATATGGAGATAATGCTTTTTGATGGTTCCTATGAAACCGCTCGCAGAACCTGTTGTTAAAGCCATAGACCACATAAACAACATATGTGCTTTTTAATGAATAAACACAAAATGTGATCTTCAAAACTGATGACAACTTTTTACCAGAATGTTAATGTATAACCCCACGAGAGAGCGTGAAAATACTGTAAAGTATGCAATTTGCGTGAAAATTCATGGTTATATATGACGTCAGAAACATGCAAAAATGAATATGAAAGTGTTGTGCGCTGATCACTGCGCTACGGGGCTACTGTTGGTTTTTGAGACAAACTAATTAAGTTATTTATATAAATCCCATCAAGTATTTTGTAATATAAATACTTATGTTTTTTTTTCTGATCTATTCCTTTAAATATATATATATATATAATATATATATATATATATATATATATATATATATATATATATATATATATATATATTATATATATATATATATATATATATATATATATATATATATATATATATATATATTATATATTATATAATATATTATATATATATATATACCACCCTTTGAGAACCGTTTTTTTCTTCTTCTTTTTTTCTCCCTTTAAGAACCACAAATATTATAGGCGGTTACGGTCCCTGATACTTATAATTTATATATATGTTTAGCATCAAAAACCGAATTTGACCCAAACTAGGTATTTTTGCTCATTTCGGGTTTTGGTTCGTCGCTTTTTGCCAAAAAACGGAATGCCAGTTTATTTCGGCTTTTGGTCACGAAATTTTGATCCATACTAGTTTTGAGCATTTCGCAAAAAGCAAAACCCGGTGTAAACATTTATATTTAGTTTTGGTCTTTGAATTTTGACCGGCAGAACTATTTGTTGTGGTCAAAATAGAAAAAGCAAAAGCCAAAAAATGAATATTTCTCAACTCAGAATTTTATGCAATGATAAAAAAGACTAATTATTACAAATGCATGATGTTTTGGTAATATAATTGAGGCGTTAAAACACTTATATTTTATTATTTTACTATGCAAAATATATGGTCTGAAAGATATAATTTTGATTAGAATGCGCTGACCATAATCTCTAAATCTTATGGCTATAGATATACGGAATATAAATTGAGACAATACGAAAAATAAACTTACTGTTTGCCCTCTAGCAAGACCACTTGCAATGAGCGAACTTTTTAAAATAAATTGAAATTTTCTTAATGCATTTTTTACAAAAAAAAAAAAAAAAACAAAAAAAAAAAACTATTTTCCCTTGTTATTGCAACAATTACAAACATTTTATTGCAAGTGGTCCATTCAGTAATTATATTATTATTTTAAGAGGCTACTTACGATTAAATGTAAAATAAGAGCTATATAAAACCACTAACCATGTTCACTTATAATTTGCGCACCAACAATATACGTGTGTTGTGAACTTTTTAAATTCAAACACTTTCTTATCCTGTTTCTAACGAATATTATGAAATTATGAACCATGTTTTCAGCACAGAGATAAACTGCAGTCAACTGAATATACGAACAAAGAGAAATATTTTAAAATAAATCGTTATCACTGGATAAAGTAAGGTGGACTTGAACTTTGAACCAATATAAGGGAAATTAGTCATAAGACCACTTGCAATGAGCGAACTTTTTAAAATAATTTGAAATTTTCTTAATGCATTTCTTACAAAAAAAAAAAAAAAATCATTTTCCCTTGTTGCAACAATTACAAACATTTTATTGCAAGTGGTCCATTCAGTAATAGAGTATTATTATTATTTTAAGAGGCTACTTACGATTAAATGTAAAATAAGAGCTATGTATAAAACCACTATAAACCATGTTCACTTATAATTTGCGCACCAACAATATACGTGTGTTGTGAACTTTTTAAATTCAAACCCTTTCTTCTGACTTTCTTATTCTGTTTCTAACGAATATTATAAAATTATGAACCATGTTTTCAGCACAGAGACAAACAGTCAACTGAATATACGAACAAGAAATATTTTAAAATAAATCGTTATCACTGGATAAAGTAAGGTGGACTTGAACTTTGAACCAATATAAGGGAAATTAGTCATAAGTCACAAAGTCACTCTTATGGGTTGTTAATATTAAAATAAATATTTTTACTTTTTTTATTTAACGTGATGTGTTCTCTCTCTCTCTCTCTCTCTTATTCTTATTTCAAATAATTGATTGAGAAATGTTCATTTTTCGGCTTTTGATTTTTCTATTTTGACCACAACTATAGTTCTGGTCAAAATTCAAAGACCAAAACTAGATAGTTGGTTGGTTGTACGAGGCTATAATTATTAACTAATTAGCCTATTGTTTGGGCTGTGGAGCTTTAACGCAGCTCACATCGCCACAATCGATTTGAAAATTGTTTTTGTTTTCTATATGTAATTGTTTAATTGGGTAAGGTAATTGGGATAAAAGGTTTGGGTTTAGGATTTTGTTAAAAATGTCCACGCCCTTGTGGTCATATGTGTGGTACTATAGGTCTTTGATATTGGTTTCGATTTATGATGATGATTGATGGAGTCAAGTAAGGAGGGAAGGAAAAGCATTAAAACAATGGAAAAGAGGCGCGTTACAAATATTTGGACGGAAGCCTCACTTGACATGTCATGACAAGCAAACCACGTGATAAGAGAATCAAAATGGAGGTACTTGCCCACTGTACCAGGTTTACTTTTGAGGATGATTATGGAGATATATCTATTTATGTTTCATTTTTTTTTTTTTTTTTCATACATTCTTATTTTCTTTGGCAAGCATATTTACTGCTTGCGTTTCCTTAAACTTCCTGCACGTGTGCCGAATACGCGCGGATGTAGTGGTTACCCCTGTTCTTTAATTATTAGTTAATATCATCATGTCGATCATGATCCTCAGTCCGAATACCAAACATTAATGTCATATTAGCAAAAATTGCTGTAATTATATAGTCTATGATTTTTGTGTCTATGCATATAATATCTTCATTCACTTTCATATACTAATATAAAATATTCAATATTATTTATTTAATGCAAGATGTATTTTATACTTTGTACTTTTTTGCCACCCGTGCTGGCACAAACTTTTGCTTTCAAAAGGGGGCGTGTGTGTGCGCGCCAGTGCGCCAGTTTCGACAACAAGTGAACAACAAGTCGCGGCTCAATTCTATTCTAATTCTTTTTCTTCAGCAGCGAAAGCTGGAGGAAAGTTTGTGAATATTCGATAGAAAAGGCAATGGAAGCAAAGTTTGTGGAAGTTTGCGAATAGTTCGCAAACATTAAAACTTCAAAATGCCCTCTATAAAACTATGAAGCTTGAATCCTGGATATAGTTTAACTTTTTTCTGGTTCTCTTAATTAAGTTTTAATTATAAAAGTATTTTTATTATAGTATTTTTTTTCTTTTCCGTTTAATGTCCCCTCCCCCCTCCCCCTCATAATCAATAATTGAGATATGGAAGGTATTGATCCTTGAAAGGTTACGAATGTTCGCTAACAATCTAAATTTGCGAATATTACGTCACTGTCTGGCTCTGAGCTCTGGGAGTCTGGGAGTCTGGGATCAGCGTTGCCAGGTGTGGCGCTTAAGCGCCATAATGGCGCTCTGACGAGGCCTGTGGCGCGCAAAGGCGGTGGCGCTTGCGCCAAAGCGCCACTGTTACGCCCCCAAAAGGTCCCTTTTTGAGGGCAAAAAGGGCCGAAAGTGGGCGTGTCCGGGCCAAAAGTGGGCGTGGCCCTATAAATTTTTTGCCTGCGGCGCTTATGGCGCTTTCGCGCCAGTCTTCTGGCGCTCTGACACATTTTCAACCTGGCAACGCTGTCTGGGATCTGGGACTACCTGCAAGCCTGCAACTGCTGCAACTGTTTTATTTTGTAAACAGCTCGTTGCGGGGCTGAAATAAAGTTGCCAAAATTACGTATTCAAACATCAATCCTTCCTCAATTTATGATATTATTTGTACAAAAAACATGTACACCCTAAGAGCTAAAATTTGGAAGTTAGCCCTATCTTCCAGGATATTTATTATACTTCTTCAGGTAAGCTACTTTTTTTATTTTATAAAGAGCTGAAAATGATATATTTCAGACCACCATCAATATACCATCATACCCTCCAGACCAGATAGTGCATGCGCCCAACTTCCCTGCGTAGATATATAAAATGACTAACTATTATTATATAAAATACATTTACATACTTTGAGAATCGCTATTATGAAAATTATACACATTAAAATCCGTTTCACTTGCTATATAAACTTATATTATATATTTTTAAATTTCTTAAAATGAAATTACATATATTCGAACATAATAAACGAGGGTTAATTGCGATATAGAATTAAAGTCCTCTGTGTGCATATAGTTGTGATTATAATATTGTTTCTATAGCTACTACTCTGTCTTTAGATTATATTTAAAGGCTTGATGGTACAATAGATTGGTTGGTTGTTTAGGTTGATAAAACAAACAGAATTCTGCATGTACAGATTCCGTTCTATTCTGTCGTTGGCTTTAAATCTTACGATTATGCATATAGCCATAATTTGCTAATTACGTCTGCATATTAAACACTACCAACAAAAAACAAAAGAGTATAATTTAATGACGTGTGTAATATTTATGTGTGTATAAATCAAACAATTAATGCAGTATGTGTAAGTACAGAGCTGTGCACTGCATTATTGTACAAAATGTTGATGTATAGGTATAGGCACGGATGGTAAACATTTAAAATCGTAAAAGGTACCTTATAGGTAGAAGTTACCTTGTAAAGTGTTTTCATTATTATATATTCTGATTTTTGTCACACATCAATTTGCATAATATGTATAACAGTGCATGAAAACATTAAACCCATTTAAATATAATAATATACTGTATACACACACATATAATATATTTAATTTGTTTATTTATTATTATTATTATTTATATATATTATGTAAAATTTTATAAGCCAAAAATAAGATAATGTGAAAACACCATACACGGCTTGTTAGCATATACATCTGCACGTACAGTACATATGTACTGAGATATTAATGTTACCATGTGTGTGTATGTGGGTTATGTGTAAGAGTGGGTCAGACATTTGTCAGGCCTAAACCTCGCTTTTTCAATTGTAATTTTTTTTCTTTAATATTGTTGAATAAAGACGACTACTATTTATTTTCTTGTGTGTGTGTGTGTGTGTGTGTGTTAGAGAGAGAGAGAGAGAGAGAGAGATTCTGCTACATACTGTTGTTGTCTATTAGGTACAACATAACTTATTTTCTACAACAACAACACAGATAAACGATGAGATGTTAAAGGCGTAGAACGCCTTGAACAAAAAACTTCTCTAATATCCTAACATACCTAAATATCAACGTTGCTTTGGCAAAAATCATTGATTTCTAATTTATTTTCCATTTACGAAATGGCAGCTGCGGGTTTATGACATCACAGCTTGCCTGTTTCCGCGCATGTAGACTAGTGAGCTGTGACATCATATACCCGCAGCTGCCATTTCGTAATTAAAAAATAAATTAAAAATCAATGACTCCTGTCAAATCAATGTTGATATATAGGTACCGGTATGTTAGGATATTAGACAAGTTTTTTTTTTTCATGGTGTTCTACGCGTTTAACAATACAGTTTTCTAAAATGTGTATTCTCGCCATCATTATAAAGACCCTTGCTTCATAAAAAGTTAGTATCAAAAGTTATTAACTTCATGATTCACTTGGTTATTCTTACTATAGACGAATGAGTTAGATGTCAGGAACTTAACACTAGGTACAGTATACTGTATGCTACTGTACTATAATTATGGTATTATTAGGTAAGGTGACTGGGTGCCTATCTGCTGAATTTGTCCTGTATTCAAATTAAATTAAATATTAC
The DNA here is from genome assembly GCA_949318235.1 of Ecdyonurus torrentis. Classification (NCBI taxonomy): domain Eukaryota; kingdom Metazoa; phylum Arthropoda; class Insecta; order Ephemeroptera; family Heptageniidae; genus Ecdyonurus; species Ecdyonurus torrentis. Next base: position 11,756,633 of record OX439127.1, on the reverse strand, counting down.
GTGAGGAAAATATATAGGTTATTACCATTTAGCTTAATCTAAAACAAATTATGTGATATTTTTTATAATGCCAAGTAAGCAGCTTTAGATACTACATATTTTTGGAATAGTGAGAATTTTTCAACAACTACTTAATTACTATTACTTTTGGAAGAATGAGATTACTGTGTAAGTTTTGGAATGTGCGCTATGATTAAATGTAAAAGTGGTACAGTGTAATTTTGTGAAAACTTTTACATCTCACAATTAATAAATGATATTAATGTTCAATTGTCATTTTGATTTCAGTGTGTGAGCAATGCTATGATACCAGACCATGAGACCAAAGTGTTTACGCATCCAGTAGATCCAACTGAAACTCCTCACATTTGTGACACTATAGTTAACTTTTTACTGGGAGGCTTAAAGAGATGGGATGCCCAATATTTCATGCACATCGCAACTTTTGGATACACATACGAAAACTGCCTGGCATTTTTCCCTATGCTCCCTGCTTTGGCAAGATGTTTGGCTAGTCTATTTTCTCCTCTGACATTATTTGTTTCTGCAGACAGTTTACTGCTTATAGCATTTACTTTCATCAGTGTAGGAGCATTTATGAAAGCATCGACCATGTTATTTGATCTAAGTTTGGTTGTGTTGAGGGACGAGGAAGTAGCTTATCGCAGTGCAGTATTTTTCTGTGTCAATCCAGCTAGTATTTTCTTTACTGCGCCATATTCAGAGTCACTTTATGCATTTGGCACATTTAGTGGATTTCTTGCTTTGCACCTACAACAGCCTAAAGTTAGTTCCTTAAGTTTCAGTTTTGCATGCGCCACTCGCTCTAATGGTATTCTCAATGTAGGATTTACTATACACAAACGGGTGCGTATTTTACTTCAAAACATATCTACCAACAATATGGTACTGATTTTGTTGATCCCATTACAAGTAATGGCATGTTTGATCCCCCTTTCCATATCAGTATTTGTATCAGTATTGCCATTCATAATGTTCCAGGTTTATAGTTTTGGAAAATTTTGCATTGATGATAGGCAACATATGCCTGATTTTGTAATTGATCATGCTGAGGATAATAATTATAAACTTGCTGGCAGTGAACCTTCTGCTTGGTGTAATTTAAGTTTGCCACTAGCTTATTCATACGTTCAAAGTCACTATTGGGATGTAGGCTTCTTGAAATATTTCCAGTGGAAACAAGCCCCTAATTTTCTTCTTGCCCTTCCTATTTTTTGTATCATTATTTACTCGAGCATCAAATTCATGTCTCGGTACCCACGTCATTGCCTCCTCCTTGGGTTCCGTCTGACTCGACCTTTGCCAGGTTCAACTAAACAAGGACCACCTCCAGAAGCATTCCTCTACATTGCACATGCCATTTGCCTGCTGATCTTCTGTCTGTTGTGTATTCATGTCCAGGTATGTGACTTGTCACTTTGCTTCATCAATAATAATTCTAATTTATTTTGAATATGTGTTTAGGTAACTACTCGAATGCTGTGTTCATCCAGCCCTGTTCTCTATTGGTTTGCTGCTTACATATCCTTACAACCCGCTCGAGCACCTAGGAGACATGAGCCACCTAATCCTGTCATGCAGGTACAGTATAAAGAAGAGTGTATTATGGAAAATTCAGCTTTGTGATATTAACTAGTCAATTTAATAATGGACTACTAATTTATTAGTACATAGTTCAACAAAAGAAATATGATACTAGTAGTAAAAACACATAGATTAGGAAAAATTAGGGAGTGTGAGATAGTAAAAATTAAGCTGACAAATTTCAACAAATTTAAATAAGTAATATCCCTTGACTCTGTGATTTCAATTTAAACATTTTATTGATTGCGGTTGCGTAGAAAAAAGTTTTAATTTCACGTTTTTGGTAGTTAAGTTTACTAATTAATAAATTGCGATGAAAATTTGAGATCAATATAATACATTTATGTGATGTACTGTATAAACCAAATATTTTTGGCATTTTGTTTCCAAATTTTCAAACTCAAATACTCAAACTTCGAAAGGCACGGAAATTTTTAATCCAAGATTGTCATCCTGCTCATGTGATATTTTATATAAATATGGGGTCAAATAAATAACAAAAATGTTGTTAGCAGGTTGCTGTGCATAGAAATATGCCAAAACCTATCAACTCTAAATGGCAAAATGAATAAAAAAAAAATAAAAAAATCCTTTCTTAGCACACATGAATATTTATGTCACATTAGAAGTTTGATTCTTTTTCTATCCACCCTCTGAGATTAAATCTCGTTGCTATTTACCAGTGACAGCATTTGTATGTTATTACAATATGTGATTGAGTATGTTAGTTTTGTTTACTCAATTTTCTTTACTTGTCTGCTTTCAGGTTGAATCCAGGGAGAATATGTACAGTTCTTGGCGAGTATTTTTATTCACTGAAGAGCCCAAAACTTTTCTTTCAAAATTAGTTAAATATTATTTCATTCTGTATGTATTGATTGGTACCATATTATTTAGCAATCACTTTCCTTGGACGTAAAGGGTCTTAAACTGTGATTTTTTTTTATTATTTTTTTTTCAACTTTTATAAAAAATTGATTTTTTTTTTCCTTTTATAAATTGTGATGTTATGAGTTAAATTATAATTTATAGGTATTATGTTAGTTAACATTATTTTAACTATTGCTAATCTGTTGTAATTGAAAGCATTTGTGATAGATAATTTTTTATTGCATTTTTTAAAGACTGCATTAGAATATTTAATTAATAAAAATAGTACATTTAAACATTACCATTATCTTAAAATGTAATTATTTAGAAAGTATATAATTTACAGATATCTTGTTCTTTTTTTACTATGTAAGCAGATGGGGGTTAAGTATGAAAATATTACTATAAGTACGTCTGAGGAAACCAATTTCAGACGTCATAGTAAGTATTTGTCTATTGTAAATAATTTCCATGATGTTGGGCACGCAATGTTGCCCAGCTCATTACATGAGCTATATGTGTATTTCCCTTACCTAAACCTGATTTTCCATAGCTTATATCCTTATATATTGCAGTGTGGGCAAAGGGTGGATAGCTAGTTAAACTCTACTCTCCTTGGAATCCTTTATAAAACTATACACGACATAATTCATTTCATATTCAGGTTCCATAGAAAGTGATTATACTGAGGTAGTATGTGTTTTAGAAAATACATAAATGATAACGAATTTAAGTGTAAAAATACCTAAGAAACCACTTTTTGCCTAAAAACCCAAAACTCACTGTTACATATCCTATAATATCTCCTTTTCTCCCTCTGAAGGCCTATACCAAGTTGCAATGAGGTATTTCTCTTACTGCCTACATCCTACCTGTAAACATAATATGGAATCCCTTTTAGTAACATAGAGACTTAATTGTGTTCCTATGTATAATTTTCTGCTGAGCAGTTATTACTTGCTCAGGTATTTATTTGGAAATATTACAAATAATGTTAGGTTTTAATGTTAATTTTTTTTTTTTTTTGTTTTTTTATTTATTTATTATTTTTTTTTTTTTTATTTTTTTGATAAAAGAGTCATATTTTATAATTATGGCATGACATGCCACCATATTTTTTATTGCAATTTCAATACATATAACAATAAGACATTAAGTATAAGATTTTTATGTGCCATATCTGTAATTTAAATTGCCATCAAAGTTGCTTGTTACTAGTATCTTTAATTTTAAAAGCAAGTTGATAAAAAAAAAAAGGTTAAAAAATAATTGTGCTTTGAAAGACTTTTATTTGCAGCAGTTTCATTAATTGACAGATATACAATTACATAGCAACAAACCAAATATAAAAATTATAGCAAAAATTCACCGTAATAATAATAATAATACTCTTAAATGTTGTATTTCATGTTTGGTGTTAAATGTTTTGATGTATAGTATTATAGACTCCACTACCACTAAATAACCCAGAAAAAAAAAATAATAATAACAAACCTTAATCAATATTTGGTGTTGATCGTAATTATATGTGTGTAGGTTGATGGCTATAAAACATTATCAATAATAATAATAATAATCTGTGTGAGTATTAAATGGATTTCTCTAGTAGACCATTTACACATGATTGTGATAATATATTTTTTTTTGCCATTAAAAAACTAGCACTAAATTTGCAATGTTATTCTTATGAGAAAAACACCCTTCTTTGAATTGTAAAATATATTGACACGATCATGTGTAAACCTGTTCAATAAAATTATCTCAAATATAAGTAAAAAGAAAAAAAAAAAAAAAAAAAAAAAAACATTTAATGTAGAATGCATACAATAAAAGTGTTGTTTTTAAAGCCTGTTTCCTTGCACCAAAAAATACGCATTAAATTTGAATAACCGTAGTTCATCATGATTTTTAGTAGCAATTGGTGCAGTAAAAGTTAACCATATGTTACTCATTTAATTTCACACAACTCAAAATACATAACAATATTCTTCAATGTTCTTTGTGTTTACATTATAAATAATCAATGATTGTATGTCAGAGCAGGGTAGGATTTGAGATTTCATTTTTATGAAAAAATATAATTAAATTAAAAAAAAAAAAAAAAAAAAAAACAACAACAACAGATTTTTAATATGAGACTTTGGTAAAGCATAATGCTAAGATCAAATTTAAAACTTGAATAATCTAGTCATATTTGGCATCTAATGTAACTTCATTATTTGAAAAATCTGTTTTAAGTGATTATATAGTTTAACTTGCATTCCTCAATCCAACTCTGGTCCATAGTTTAAGATTGTTGTATTGGTTGGAGCACATAACACAAAATAGATAGAAAACAAGTATAATGCTGCATTTTCAATGCTTAAAAAAAAATGCAGAATCAAGTATTTATTGACGACCTTAAAACCAACCAATACAAGACGTACAGGTTAACTTGTGATGGCTAAATGTTAAAAATATATATAGATGTATACTTAATATCTCTAAATGTTATACAAACTCATGACAAGTATGTCATGTATAATCGTCTTAAATGTACCCTAGTTTAATATTGATTTATTATTATCGTTTTACATTAATGGGATATGATTTTGCCCACTTGTTAAAAACACTAATGTATTCAACAACACGACCAATGTTTTAATTTTGAAACCTGAAGGAACTTAATATCTCTCCAAGCAACAATGGACCTCTGTAATTTAGTTAATTTTTTATTGTATTTGTAAACCCGTATGTACCAATTTAATTTCCAATAAAACTAATTTCAAACCATGTGGTTGTTATTATTCTATGTATAGAATATGCTCACTTATACTGTAGTATTATTATATTTATTAAAGAACTTTATTAATGTTATATATAATTAGGAAAAAATCGACTTTGCGATAGGTTGATAATTGAAAGATAGATAGATACATACATACATACATACATATCATGACGCTATAAATCCCTTTCGGGGTAAGCCAACAACACAGATGTTTTATCCTGACCCAGTGATAGACCTCCACAACTTCCTACCCTGACATACTTCACTTGCTTCTGCCAGTCTCATACCTTGTTTCATACATTTCCTTTTGCATTTCATACTGCGTACATTCTTATTTTTCAAACATCTTCCAACCACCTCAGACCATGATGTTTTAGGCCTGCCTCTATCTCTCCTTCCATCCACTCTACTATGAAATACCTGCTTTGCTATTCTTTCATCACCCATTCTCTCAACATGACCAAACCACCGTAATAGATAGATAGATAGATAGAAACACATAAAACAGAGAGGTAAAAGATTTTTGGGGAATGGGAGATAATGAGCTTAGTTCAGGGACCCCACAAAAGAGAGAGAAAAATATTCAAACCCAGGCCGAAATATGACGCATAGTGCGCCGTATGCACGGTGGTATGAACTAGAAGCTCGTATTAATGTTAAATTAGATTAAAGCATATAGGTTCAAGTGGATAATATTGGCAATGTTCTTTATTATAGCAAAGGTAAAGGTACTGCATAGATGAATTACAGTTTAAACTTCTGATATGAGGGAACTTTTAAGAGACATTGGAAATTTTGATTACATATATCAATCACTGAATAATTTATTATTTTCACAGGCTATATTGTGATTGTGCCCTTATCAAAACTCATGATTTTGTAAAGTTGGATTTGGTGGATTTCTGGATTTTAACTGCACTCACAGTCAGTTCAGATCTGCAGCTATTGTTGACTTTGGATAATAAAGGAACAACTGTTTTGAGGCTGACTTAAAGGAATTTCACTCACATCCGCTTCTGTTTCTTCTTACCACGCATGTGCGGTACTTTCAAATGGAAGGGGATGTGAGCAAAATTGCTTAAAGCCAGCCTCTAAACTGTTGTTTCTTTAATAGTCGATAGACATGCATCGATGCTTAAACCCTCTCAATTTTTGTGGAATATATGGCTACTGTATTGAGTCCCATGTGATTTCACAAAATCACGACTGCATTTGACTATTGCTAAGAATTATTAATACATACGTGTTCATTGTGTTGATCTTGACTAAGTAGCAAATTATTTAATTTTTCAAGTAACTAGAATTTTGACTTCACAAAATGGATAAAGAATTATATTCATGATGCGTCTAAATGGACAGGGCCACGTAATTACACCAGTAATTAATATCATGAAATATTGTAATTAATCTTTCTACAATTAATCTACAAAAGTGACACTTATATGTATTTTGTTTTAAAATAATCCTGTGTATAAAAATAAATAGATAAATAACTGATGATAAATTTTTTATGCAAATATTGTTGGGCAGTAAAATGCAAAGATCTAGGTTAATTAACCACACTCTCATCATAAAATTCTAAAGCTATATTAAAATTAGTATTTAAAAAAAATATATATAAATTAGGCAAAGGAAAAAAAATCAATAAGACATGAGAAGTGTACTAACTTTCTATATTTGTTGGCATCATAAGGCAACCATATTATAATATACTTAATACACTTTTTTTAAGTGACATTGTATTCAACTATATTTTGGGATTCCATTCCTGTTAGGTTGATAATATGAAAGAAAAGGGTAAAGGAAAACTAGCAAGGGCCTTATTATTATGGTGAAAAGGGTGTTCATAAAGTTAGATGAAAATCTTGCTAGCATGGAAATAAAAAAACTACCACATTTAGCACTAAACTCCAAGAGAAAACACAGTGTTGTGCCTTCATCAGTCTTTACAGACTTGGACAGTCCTTAATTTTATGCAGTTATAATATCCTTTCTTACAGTCTTTATAGACAGTCTGTAAGACTGATGAAGGCATAACATACTGAAGTTTAGTACCAAAAGCTATATCGATGCCTCGGAGTCAAAAGCGAGCATCTACACTTTCCAGATTTCCAACAAAATGACTATCTACACTTTCCGAGCAGCGCTGTAACTCGACTAGCGACCATAAGCTTAACATTGCAGATGCTCGGCAGCGGAAAGTGTAGATAGTCATTTTGTCGGAATTCTGGAAAGTGTAGATGCTTGCTTTTGACGCGGAGGCATCAATATTTTTATTTATTTATTTATTTATTTATTTTTTTTTAATCTATTAAATTCTAACAAGGTATAGGTCAGGAAAAATGGGGAATGGCATATGGTAATCAGCTTATAGTGACAGAGTGACATAGTGACCATGGTATAGAGAAAATAATTTCTAACCTTTGATGACCTAATAATTTCTAACCAAATAATGACCAGCTTTAACGCTTTAACACCTGATCTGCGATTCTGCAGCATCCCTTTCCTTGCTTTAATAAAATAAATTTCTTAGTTGAAAGCCTAGACTGCGCTTCAATGAAATAAAAAGGTTTTGACATCACACTGCTTCTGTAGCTAAACTCTTTAACTAAAACTTTATTTGCTATTACATTTATCCAAGAGTGATGGACGGCAAATTACTATTTGTTAAATAAAACTCCAAAATTATTGATAAAATATTATATTTATTATATTATATATATATATATTATGTTTTCTCTGTATCCTCAGTTTACTCTGTACAAATTTTAGTTGATATAACAAGCAGCACTTTTTTCTGTATTCTTTATTCTCATTTATTTTTATTTTTTGTTACAATAATATATATTTGTCATTAATATTAATCTATTATAATGTATCCAGTGTACAGTTTTCTGGTTGTAAATTTTTTTTTCTTTGTTATATTTTTATACACATAAAATGTTGTCTAAATTACACTTATTTATGAGACCATTGAAAAACATAAAATCTATTACCACATGCTTAGATTTTAGATTTTTAAATATCTTTTATCATATTTTGTTAATATAATTATATCATAATATTAATTAATAAAATTGTCATTTATCCTATTTTATACTGTTGTCAGTAAGAAATTTTTATAATTTTAAATATTTATTATAAAAGAATTTTATGTAATATATTTTATATCAGATATCAGTCTGTCTACCTTATTGTTATATTAACATGGCTAAAAGACATTCAGATGTTTCAATACATACATAATTTGTTATTTAATAATTATTTTATAATAATATGTACCTCGCGTTATAATGAAAACTACTTACAATAAACAATGAAAGAAATGCCTATATTACAATAGTTTTATTAAAATGCACACATATATACTCTCTCTCTCTAACACACACACACTGATAAAAACAAAATTGTAAAAGAAAGCACCTACACACACACATACAACCATATATACAGCCTGTCAACAAGATGAAAATAGTATGATTTTTTTTTGTCCAATAGGAACTTATTTGCACACAGTTGTTAAAATTTAAAAGTGTTACGTATATATATATATATATATATATATATATATATATATATATATAAATGAGGAAAAAAACACCGCGGTTGATACATAATATGTAAAAAATTTCAAAACAATAATAATAGAGAAAAATAGTAGGAGAGATTAGAGCAGGTTGCCTCGACAATTAATAAAACTAGAAAATTCTCTTATTTATACTGCATAGTAATTTATAGGTATAGTTAATTGAGACTTGGGATCAAAATGTTCTAGATGAGAGCTAGATTTTACACACACACACACACACACACACACACACACACACACACACACACACACACACACACACACACATACATACATACATATATCAACCTAACAGGAATGGAATCCCGAAATACGAGTTACACATATTGTTTGCAACATCATTGATATATACTTATATACACAGTACACACACAACATTTGATTCCAAGGTCCAATGAACTATAACTAATTAAAGAATGTTTTGGTGTTTTATTAATTTCCAATTTACTGTGCTTTAATTTTTGTAGCTACCATAAAAAAAAGGCATTGAAATTATAATTTTAAAAGCATCATAATAAAATTTAAAACTTTTTGTACAAATAATTAAAAATGTGACTATGTAATCATCGCATTCAAAGGAAACCATTTTGGCAAAAGGATGTTATCAAAGGAATGCTCAAGAAAACCACTAAGTATGACATACCACAGTGGTGTCCATATTTAGAAAATCTTGATGGCATAGGGTACACAAATACATACATTAAGATATTTCGGGGGCAACAGCTCTTTCTCAGATGCCTACTCTAAAAGCACTGAGAAAGACATGTGTTGCCATGTAATAACGTCTCAATCAATCTAATAATAGATGGACATCATCATGGTAAGGTGTTTGTAGATTTTTCGTATTCTTTCCTTTCATACCATAATCATCCTAAATAAAATAAAAATATATAAAAGTTTAAAATAAATTGAAATCTTAAGTAAGATCCATTTAACTTTAATGACTTTTCACCTTTACCACAGCAGAAGCTCATGCCCTAGTTGTTATAAGATCTGCATAACAAATAAAATTAAAAAAATTATATTAAAATAAATAATGTAAAGAAATTTTTTCAATACAGTAATGAAGCTCTCATCAATAAAATAAGGCAACTCTTCTGCTACAGTTTAACAGGCTTAAATTTTTAAATTGTTTATTTTTTTTTATAAACTTTACATTCTATTCTGTTACAATTTTAAAATAATTTCTACAGAAATGATTGAAAATAGTAGGTACATATGAGTTAATACATTCCAAATTATTGTGCTGATTTATATAAATAAGCACATGAATAATTGTTATGCAATGAAGTTGAATCTTACAAATATTGTATAGGCCTGGCTTACAGGGGGAGTCTACAAGGGAAAACAACAAATAGCTTAAGTCTTTCGTTAGGGTGCACTTTACAAAAAAAAAAATGTCTGCGTATTTTGAAATTAAAATTATTCAATACAATATATTTGTTATCTAACAGAATTGAAAGTTTCTATTTAGTTGATTATATCAAACTGCTTATCTATTTTCAACAGACAAATTGAGGAATAAATTGTGGGAAAATTCTCATTTGTTAATAAACAAATGAAAATTATATAATATTGATTTATTTTAATGTATTTTATCCTAAATAACATTATTATTGTACACAGATATGTCCAACATTAATAGTTTTTAAAAGTTTAAAGCCAAAAGGTAAGTGACACTCATTTATAGTTAAGGTATATTTAATTGGTGCATATAATATACCCTACAAGTGCTTTAATATATTTTGCTATAAAAATGATGATTCTTTTTAATTGAACATCTTTATATATTTATTATTATTATTATTTTTTTATGTACGTATTTGTGCTTTTTAAAGTGCAGTGTCAAAAATATATAATATTTATATTTCAGTGTAATTTATATATTGTCCTGCTCACGGGAAAGGCCTCATCTCCAGTGATCAGCAATTTGACAAGGGCCCTATCTCCATTGATTATGCCATAATATTTGCACTGGAGATAGGGCCTTGTATGAAGTGCTGATCACTGGAGAATGGAGATGGAGATGAGGCTTTTTGCCACAATCAGGATGATATATATAATATATATATATATATATATATATATATATATATATATATATATATATATATATATATATATATATATATATATATATATATATATATATATATATATATATATATATATAGGTATATATATATATATATATATAATTATATATATATTGCATTTTCATATTTCTAGCAAACTGGCATCAACAAATGGAAGTAATAAGTAAGTAGTATACATAAATAGCTGTATTGGAGTGTAAGCAATATGGTAAGTAAGCCCTTTACTTTAAATCTAAGCATTTCTTTATAGGTTTATTTGCATTAAAAATAAAAGATCACAATATACCAAGGTGATATTTTAGAACCGAGTTTTGATTACCCTTACTTACTTTTTAGTGTTAGGAATGACATATATAGGCCTATTATAGTCTATCAGCAGACATGTTGATTACACAGAAAGTTTTTTTTTTTTAATCATTATATGTGCATGATGCATGAACACACACACACATATATAAAAAAAGTCACTTTTATTTTTAACACATTTATATTTAAAATTAGTTGTTGTTTTTTTTTTAGTTTTTTTTTAAAGCAATCCTGGCCACCTTTTGCAGTTAAAAATAATAATAATTAAAAGGTTTTTATGAAGTGTTGTAATAAAAAGAAAAAAGTGCTATGGAAGCTATCTTTTTGTTCTTATATAGCTTAAAGTTTCACATCAGTATCGTGATTATTATTTTTTTTTATTTTTTTTTTTTACAGAAACATGCACAAAATTATTTTTAAATGGAAATTAATAATAGCTAATAAAAAAATCATTCTATTGATTTTCTCTTACGCACCATTCTGGTGCTTGACACAGCACTTCTTTTCATACTAGTAGCGACTGTTGTCCTTTTCACAATTTTATTTTTAAATTGTCTCATATCTTTATCAGGAAGTGATAGTTTAGGCAAAGTTAGTATTTTACTCACTTTTGTAGAATATCCCATTTTTTCATCTATTCTATCTGTCACACCACCTGATTTTAATTCAGATGATTTTTTAGAATCACTATCTATTGGGCTGCTGGATGGCCTACAAATAGATTTTGTGATTCGAGGAGATTGCATGTCCCTGCTTGCACTAAGAGATCTTTTACCACTTGATGAAGACTTGCTTGGCATTTGTGCTGGTGAAAATGATGTTTCATCGCGACTGCCAGCCAATAGAGTGCTTGTCATGCTGGTGGATTGACCGAGCAATACTCCAGTTCTTGCCAGAGGCAGATGAGAGATGGAAGATGTAGTTGGAGAACCTTGATGAGTTACCACAGATTCTTCATTAGTCATTAAGGATGATTTTTTATCACGAGAGCAGATACTTCTATTCCGTGGCTCTGTCCTTGTGCTGGAGTTACTAATGGCTGGCAATTTAGCTAGTCATCTGCTAGATGTAGGCTTGGCATTTCTGGCTGTTGTTCTCGCACTGAAAAATATAAATAAGGTCAATCCATGTGCTTTCTAATCTTTACTCTGATCGAGTAATGTTGAATTATACATGAAGCGACAGACACATGAGATAAATTTATGGTGTTATTACATGCAAATTTTATGTGCAGCACAGTGATAAATATCATCATTTTTAAATAAGGGAACTTGAACTTTAAAATCCTACAGCTTTAAAGCTAAAGCCAAGCAATGTACTGTATAATATGCAGGTTTGCTCACAAAGGGCTGCACTGTAGCAGTGGATTAAATTAACAGATTACAGGAAGACAAAATCATGCATTGAAGTTTTTAGTGACATATTTGTCAGTGTGTAGACCTGTAATATACTCTTTGGATGAATTGATTTGGGAGTACAAAACAGTCACTTTCGTGCAAAGTTGAAATAGTTATACTTTAAATGAATAAAACTTTTCATTTTCATACAATACATATATTATACAAGACAATTTTTTCTGTAATTTTACTAGCCATTGTGTTCTTTGTGTGAAAAAGTTATAATATGTAAATGGTAAAATTAGTTTCTAATGAATATTGTAACATTGTAAGAAGCCCCAAGGGCACTTTCTGAATGCCATTTAAGGTACTACTTTAGGGTAGGAGTGTATTTTTCTTATTATGATTTTAAATAGAGTTCAGACTGTTGTACCCAAAAATGAAATCCAAAAAAGTCTATCTCAAAAACTCTTGTCACAACAGAGCGTTAAAGTACCACGAAATGTCCCGCCCCCAATGCTAATGAGTCTATATTGGAACCCCGATTTTGACCCACTTAAAATTTTTTTCAGCGGCTAAAAAAATTACTAGCTTGTTCTTCTTCCTGAATTTTAATGAAAAATGATTTTTCAGGTTTTTCTAGAACAACTGTCGAGAAAAAAAAATCCTAAATTGACCCATGTTAATTTGAATATTCGATATTCAATAATTTTTTTCTCCGTGAATGTCTCATAAAAATCGTTTAAAAAGTCAAATTCATTATTGAACAGCATTAATGTTAATTTACGAAAGATTTTATTTGAGCCGAAACTTTTTGGAGTATAGAGAATTGTTCCTTGGTTCATTATGAACCTAAAAAATTATATTAAATTGAATTTTACGACAACATCGCTACCCTAAAGTAATGCCTTAATGAAAATTTACAAGATTAGCAGTGTAGACCCAACTGCAAAGCGTCGGCTCAGAATATATTTGTTGTATATGTGACAAAAGTATTCCGAGCTGACGAAACGAGACATCTACATTTCTTTCAAAATTGTCAAACCTAACCGCAATGGTTTATTTTTCCTAACATAACTATATATATATCGTCGTGGTTCCGCTATATTGTCCGATGTCCACTTGGTTCAAAGTTTACTAATGTCCGATGTCCATTTGGTTCAAAGTTTACTAATGTCCGATGTCCATTTTTTTTTAAAAAGTACTAATGTCCGATGTCCATTTTGAACCAAAAAATTTTTATTGTATTTTTCGATCCAGAATTTCGTTTTACATAAATATATATTTCAAATTTCTCATAGATAGATTACAAATTTGAAATTTTATACGATAAAAACTAAAAATATATTGCGAGAAAATACGTCAGCTGATCTGCGGTACGCCTCTTTTACGAACACGCAGATATCATTTGCTTCTCAAATCTTGTATTTTAAAGAAAAGATAACGATATTTTTTTTAAAGAAAATTAATTCAAAAATTGATTCCTATATTTACCGGCTTATTACAGTTACCTTTAAGTAAAATAATTAAAGAAAGCTTCTGCAAATAATTTGATACTAAATTTCTACAATCGATATGTTATATACTTCAACTTAAAATTACGCAGATGTAAATTTAGAGTTTTTTTTTATTATTTATAATAAACATTAACATTTTTAATTAGCATTTGTTGGTTTAAGAATTGATTACAAAAAATTATTATATATAAAAAAATAAACTTTTATAAATAGGTATAATAAAGAAAAATTATTGCATCGCAATAGAATTAGATAAGATTTTTGTAGTAGTTTCTATATTAAAAAAAAATCATATTGACTTTTCAAATACAATATATGTATCGGACAATATATTCAATTAGTTTACATCGTATTTTAATAATATGTATGTATTATGTATACTATGTTTTGACCTCTTCTTTTCTGTAAAAACATGGAACGCAATAAAAATTTTAATCCGTTAATTTTATCACAAACAGTTCGCAAAACAGTATTGTGTTAAACTACCCCTATATAGCTGTTTTTGCACTTATTTTGAAAGTGTTTTATTTTCTATGCGCATAGAAAATAAAAATTTCGTATGAAATTCATAATCCCGAAATATAACTTATCAAATAGTTGCGCAACCTGAGTAAATACATGCATAAATGCAGTGCTTGAATTAAATTTATATATTTTTTTTGAATTTAAAATTATTTTACGAATTTTGTATAGATTCATTTAAATATACTGAATTGCGCCCCTAAATTTTCAGTTTCATAAAAGATTTTTTTATTTTTTTTAATTTGCTATTATTATTATTATTTTTAGAAACGTTGCAAGTCAACATAACATTAATTATGAATTCTTTGCCTCTAAATTTTATTTTGACATTTTTATTATCTAAGTTTCTGAATGAACCTATGGTTTAAAAATAGAGCAAAAATTGCTCTAGTTATTATACTCCATAGTTAAACTACTCCAATATATTTTCTGATGTATTAATTTGTATACGACCATTTTTTTAAATTATCACTAGGTACGTGAACTTAAAAAACGAAATTAAGGGAATTTTGAATTTGCAATATTATAGATCTTCTATACGGCAATCATCCTTTTTTTTTTTTTTTTTTTTTTTTATTTACTTAAGTCAACTTTGGAGCAAGTAAAACTAATTTTTACGAATATTGTTGGTGAGTTGCGTCATATATCACGCTGTTGCTAATATACCGTAAAACGAAATACAAAAACTAAAGCATCATATTTATAGACAATATACCGAAAATTCAGAATATAGTTTTATTTTTTTTAATACAACACTTCGTTCATGAGCTATGATTTTTTAAAGTTTGAGTCCGCGATCTTTTTTACTCAACCGAAAGGGTACAATTATTATATTTCTTATAATAATATAACATATTTATAATAAAAAATTTATGCCTTGTTTGGCTATGTTTATGATAGTAATAACTGTTAAATGCCTCATTAATACTGCAAATATTAAAGGAGATAATTAGTTTTTTGTGTCTCCTGAAAAGTGGTCAAAAGTGGACATCGGACATTAGTAAACTTTGAACCAAATGGACATCGGACATTAGTAAACTTTGAACCAAGTGGACATCGGACATTAGTAAACTTTGAACCAAGTGGACATCGGACAATATAGCGGAACCACGACGATATATATATATATATATATATATATATATATATATATATATATATATATATGTATATATATATATATATATATATATATATATATATATATATATATGTATATATATATATATATATATATATATATATATATATATATATATATATATATACATACTACATAGGGCTATATATGGCATAAACTGCTCTACAAATTTGATCCCCTTTTCCAATCAGCAATCCACAAATTAGAGAATTTTGTGTTTAGTTATTTTAATCTTAACAAGCTCTAATTGATCTATGTCTTGTTTGTATTAATTTTTTTATATTTTAACTTTGTGTTTAAATTTTGTCCACTATAATAATTATAATGATAGAATGTGTAAGAGATAGAATAACAGAAGAAAAGAAACATATAATTAATAGACTTTACAACAAAATATACATCATAATTAAGAGTATGATAAAAATTGGTTCTAAACAAATTACATAGTGCAAGTTCTAGTATATATAAGAATCTACATTTTTTTTTTTTTTTTTTTTTTTTTTTTTTTTTTACATTTACACATTTCATTGCAACTTACTGATGGGAAGAAGCATGGTATCTGCTGCTCATTATATCTGCACTTCTTAGGATCATATTTGGTCCTAGGGATGATGAGGTATTGGAGGTATGAGAGGAAGACTGGGGCGGAGCGGAAGTACTAGTTAACCTGGCAGTTGTTCTCATATAAGATCTAGACATGCTTCGAGGTACACCACTGTGACTTAAACTAACTTTACTTATACTTAAGGATCGATTCGAGCCTAATAATGAAGCTTGATGCCAGGAAGTTCTAGTAAAATAAGGAAAGGGTAGAAAAAAGTTGATCAAGAAAGATACAAAAAAAAAAATGGTATCAATGACAATAAATTTAAATACAATACAGTATTTATACACACAATAGGGTTATTATCAGAAAACAAAACACCCCCACACATTATAATTAATTAAAGCTACACATACCTATAATTATTTCTTATTTTATTTGTTTCTTTAAAAAGCTTAATTTACTTAAAACTTACTAACAGTGTTCTACATACCCTACTTCTATTATATTGTTAGCATGTTAATCATGATAGCAAATGGCTATTAGCATACCTTTTAGCTGATGATGATGTTGCTCGTGATGGTCGTTTGGCACTAATGACTTCCTTATTCAGGGATGAACTGATGACGCTGACTTTATTGGCCTTGATAGGTGAAAGCACTGGTTGGGGAGATTGGGGTGTCTGTCCTGAACGTAGCGGTTGCGAACGAGCTCTTGTATGTGGACGACGATCATCCAAACTAAAAGAACAACTTTGAATTAATTAATCACATCATTATTATCCCAGGTTAGTATAAACTTATTTATTTAAATTAAAAATATGCAATATTTATTCCTCTTTAATTGCATTTTTTTTTTTGCACGTTTAATATTAACTTTTTAATGTATCAACTCTTTTTTTTTTTTTTTTTTTTTTTTTTTGTGTTAGTAATGTAAGGAAAATGTTAGTATATCGTACAACATAAATCATAAATAAATAAAACAGAGGATAGGTGAGTGGCAAGGATAGGTGTTAGCAATCCAGTACCTTACAATGGTGTACCAGCAGAATGTAGTTGTAGAAAATCTTGTACATAAAGGCAAGAGAAATAAATATAATAAGCTTGAAGAGTCTCAACCACTTTTTGGTAAATTTTGTGTTCTTCAGTATACAGCAGGACAATTAGTTGATGTAAGGTGGTGCAGGGAAGTGCAAGGAATATAATTGAAAACAATAAACCAAACTACTTTTAAAAAGCAATAATGCAAAACAGGCAGCACTATAATTAATTTCTATGCAGCTTTCTAATATTGTTTAATAAATAAAAGTATAATAATTGGTATTGATTGATATAATAAAACTATTGACAATTTCTAAAAGAATTTTCACAGTTATTTTCAAAGTTTTATCTTTTGGTCACTGTACTGACCAATGATATATTGATTGGTGATACAAATATTGTTCAAATAATAATGTTTTCAAGTATTAAAAAAATCAAAAATTTCTTTGACAATTTTATTATTTTACACCGATTCCAAATAAAATTAGCATCTCATGATACGTTTATTAACAAGTAAAGTGCAAGTTAAACATTTGTGAATACAGTACATTATAAAAATAATAAAATATATAAAAATATACATTGCTTTCATTGATTTATTTTGATAAAATTAAAAATGGCGTTTACATTAGGGTGTGGAAAAATGACATAAAGAGTTCATCTACTGTTTACAAGACTTACTCTGTCAGAGGATTGACAGTGACTGAACGAGGAGTTCTAGGATGTCTACGCAATGCTTTTATCTGATTAAGTTTGTCTCCTTGTGTCATGCGATCTGATTTTGGAGCGGTCTTGATCACTCTTCCATCTATAAGTTTCCCCTTGGTGGCACCTATTGGCTCTTCTATATTTTGATTAACTGCATCCTACAAAAA
Source organism: Ecdyonurus torrentis (assembly GCA_949318235.1). NCBI lineage: Eukaryota > Metazoa > Arthropoda > Insecta > Ephemeroptera > Heptageniidae > Ecdyonurus > Ecdyonurus torrentis. The sequence goes on along the minus strand of OX439127.1, from coordinate 11,738,421 downwards.
TAAAACACACAAATTGAGTATTTGAAATATTTAGATCAGAAAACGTGTTAGTTCACATGCATGTGAATACTTGTTGTCTCATATTTAATTACGGGGTTGTATGGGGTCAGAAAATATGTATGTTGACTATATAATTATGTCACAGAGATTATAGAGTAATTTATCAATTATGAAACTCTTGGAAATATTAAGTTATTCTAATCTAAGTTGATCATACATGGCATACAGAGTAGAGAATTGTACATAAAAACTAAAATAGTTATATTTTTTAATGTTGTATCTAATGCATTTTTTTTTTGAACGCAATGTTGTTTGTTTACCTATCTTAATAATCATCCTTTTTTCTATGCACACATATACAATGGTACAATAGAGCAAACAAGGTAGTAGAGGGGGCGATCCGGGCGATAGATTATGATTATTACTCCCCCACTCACAAATCGGGCAAAAATATTGTGTTACTGCCCGGCAGGCATGATTTTGTCTATGCATTGTTGTTGACTCGCATTGTATTTTTTGCTTTACATTTCTGCACTTCTTTGCTGATGAGGCGAGATGTGATATGGCCAAAACGGTTGCGCTGTCCAGAGGTAACATTTGTTTGTAAGTATTTTGCACTTCTATATTAATGCATACCACAGAATTACTCCTACATTAACGCAACATATACATCAAATAATTTATAAATAATTTGCAATTACTGCAACAAACAGACCCTGTTTCAACAAGATTTTTGGCTTTCTTTCTTTTTTCTACATAGCCTACGTTCACACATGACTGCATGTATTTCTACATAATACAGCTCTGTAAAAGGTAAAAGAAAATTTCTATGTTTAAACCCTGCTATGGTATATGTACTAGTTATCGGCAGGCCGCAGTTATCGGCAGGCTCTTTTTACGGCGAAAGTGTTAAGTTTACGAGATTCTAACTAGAACCAACCATCTAGAATTCCGTCTACTTGCCATACTATGGTAATTGTACTAGTTATCGGCAGCTTAAGGGGCCGTATATGTTGAAACAGTCTCCTATGCTTAGCTAGTAAAAATACTTTTAGTATTTACGTGTTCCTGTACACAGTATAAAGTAATTAACATTGAAATTTATAACACTGTATTCAGCATTAGATTTTGCTTTGAGCCTTGTTGGTATAATTTTAATAATATAATTAGAATTTTCTATAATTAATTTCAAAGTATGATAATTTTTTAGTAGAGTGGCAGTTTTATTTTAGTGGTAACATTTACTGTCGCCAATAAGTCTGCGTACGGTATATAATACAAGTGTCGTACTGCACCTTCGTAATGGAAAAAAAAGTGCAGACTCAGTATCTTGTTTTTTTTTTTTTTTTTTTTTTTTTTCCTTTTCCTTTCATGTAAAACATAGTCATATATGTCTATGGAACAAAGAGCAGTTTTTCAACAAAAGGGATTACCTGCTACCTGACAACACGACCCAATTATCTTACGTGTCAATGATTTTGATAACTCGCGAAGTAACAGTCACAGTGAGTCAAAAATATTTTAGGTGTTAGCTTTATAAAAAATCATGCACATTTATTTTTTGATCGAAGTTCTAGTGATAATTTAAAGTAATATATTCAAATAAAAAATATTACGTAAAACGTAAAACTTAAAATTTTTAAATCACATAGTACTTAAAAATATCGCTAGAACTTTGATCAAAAAAGAAATGTGCATGATTTTTAATAAAACTAACACCTAAAATAAATTTAATTCACTATGACTGTCACTTTGCGAGTTATCAAAATCATCCACCTACAGTTTTTTTTTTACCGTCTTTATATTTTTATCATAGACATAACGGTATATGTCTATGTTTTTTATTATCTCTCGCTTTATTATAATACTTTACCTGATATACCTGAAAATAATGTAAAACATGGTACCAACTTATTAAAATTAATACTAAAGCTAACAATTTTAATTTTCTTATTTCAAAAATAATTATCTCTTTGTCTGAACGTCTTGGAAAAAATCGGGTTACAGGCCTCAAAGCGGAATTTTAATGTCAATCTAATGTATTAATTTCAAGTTTATAGCTTTAAAATTGACAACTCGAAGCTGTAAATACTAATTCCTGTGTTATGTATATGGAGCTTACTAACATATACGGCCCCTTAAGGTTGAAATTCCTATAGTATTGTTGAGAAAAGCAGCCAAACCGACACTGTCGTAGTTATCGGCACCCCCCATTTTCGGCAGTTTATCTCGGCCCCCTTTAGTGATAAAATAGTTTGTAGGTAGTGGTATGGAAACTAGACGAGGTTCTAGGTTGGTTCTAGTTAGAATTTCGTAAACTTAATACTTTCGCCGTAAATAGAGCCTGCCGATAACTAGTACAATTACCATACTGCTTAAAACTCTTTTATCAGTAGAGGGGGTCGAGATAAATAGGGATGCCGATAAGAATAAGATTTCTTTATTGACCCAGGCAGTTCATAGTTCATAACTGCGGCAGTGTCGGTTTGGCTGCTTTTCTCAACAATACTATAGGAATTTTAACCTTAAGACCCTTAAGCTGCCGATAACTAGTCCTATTACCATACCATATGTGCTATATAGCTTACCTCTTCTGTAAGACTTTGTGATGTCGTAGACAATCTCTCATTCTTGTTCTCATCTTCTTTGTCATCAATTTTCATTGTGTCCACTTTCTGTAGGATTCTTGCTACGTTGTCCGTAGATTTATTTTCCTTAACATCTAGCTCTGTGCTTGTGGAAATAAGATCACAAGATTTTGGACGACTTTGAATACTGTAGATTCCATACAGAGGACGGAGAGGATTTGTGCGAAGATTGGCACCTTCACTCCACATCAAAGCTTGCTTCCTGCAATTTATTATAAAAATATAATACATGATGTATATTATGAGTTTATAAGGCATTTTTAAATTGAAATTTGTTAATAGACTGTTTTAAAAAACATTTGAGATAAAATTTTATTATTATTATTAATATAAGATACACAACTCTAAATAATACATATTTAGAGCATACGAGATATTTAAATCAAATTCCAACTGCGATAGAGCAAAAGAAAAAAACTAACATACAAATAACTGCAAACAAACCAAAACAAACATCAATAGTCTGATTGTTGTTGTTGTTGACAAAAGAAAATGGACTTTTTGAAATCATTAATCATATGAATCAAAATATCGCAAAATATGCAATGTTTCCAAATCTCAAAAAAAAAAAAAAAAAAAAAAAAATACAGATTAAAAAACATACAAATTTGGCAATTTTCTTACAAAATTTGAAGACAAAAAATATAACAAATATTATTCAGAAAAAATTGTATTTTTTTATTGCTACTTCTGGTAATTAAATATTTAGATCTGGCAACTTTAGTGTCTGAGAACTGAGAAGAGGTGCGACTTCAAGGTCAAGCCGGGTCAGGCGTCACTCGTCAGGCCAGTATTCCCGAGTATTCCCAGGTTCTACCGGGTTCTACCGGGTTCTACCCATCCCCGCAGTGATATGTATTATACATATTATGTATAGTGTTCCCCATAGTGATCCCCAGATTGTAAGCAGAGCAAAGCAGATTATGTCTCATCAAACATCATACCAGGTAGACTTATAACTTTTTTCTGTATAGTTGTATAAAATTTCAACCCCCAAAATATATTTTGCCGTTTGTTGTGCGCCTTTTTGCCCGTTTGCTTATATGTGCCAAGTCCCTAGAAAATACAAAAAGTACTCTCACATAATCTCATTTATGTCATACATAAATATATGATTTTTAATTAAAGTAAGCCGGAGCTTACAGGAGCGCAGCTCCAATAAAAAGTTCAGTACAGTATTTCATTTAAAATGGCTCTTATGGGAGAGCTCTGGAGCTATATCTTGATTTCTTGGGCATTAAGCGCTGTGGTATAAAAAGATTGAATTACATATTCTACTTAAAGCCCTTCTTTAAATATAAATAATTAAAAAATAAAAATTTCATTAGACTAAATTCATACTCCTCCAACCACATTTGTTGGTGGCCTATGATGGAGCCAGGACGACAGATTCTGATCCATGCAATCGACTCAAGAGCTGTGAAGCCGTAGTGTTTCATAATGTAGCAAGCTATCAGTGTCCCAGTGCGTCCTAGCCCAGCTAAAAACGTATACACACATTATTTAGTATTACACTTATTTACACGCTAATTAGTTATTATTTGAGTTGCAAAAAGAAAATATTATGTACACAGAGGTTTAGAAGTGAGGTAGAACAGAGTGAGACTTGTCCCAAGGTCCTGGCATAAGGATTTTAATTAACATTGGGCATATTGATAATTAACTGTCAAAATGAACAAACTACACTTAACAAATTATGTTCAAAATTAATGATCTACACTTTAAAAATTCCAAGGTCATCCATAAAAAAAAATTGTTAAGTGTAGTTTGTTCACTTCAACTGGTAAGCATTGATATCGTTCCCACTTTCCCCTTAGAGCCCTGGCTTAAAACAGTCAAAGTCAGTTCTACCCCTGTAGTAAAATAGTTTAAATTTAATATAGCTTCATACCTTTGCAGTGTACAGCTATTGCCCCAGGTGCTCCCTCGCATATGGAAAGAAATTGTTTCAAGATTTGGATGCTAGGTGTACTACCGTCAATGAAGAACAGGTCTTTGTGGTCAAAACCACCTTTTACGAAGCGATTCGCATCGTAAATTTTTTTATTCAGACGTATAATGGTTGATACTGTATTAGCTTTGAAATACGGGAAGTACGACTCAGGTGAGTGCAAGGGGTAGCCTGAAAAAGAATAATAATAATAATAAAAATCTTTATCATGGGAATTTTTGTTCAGCTACATTTACACAAATATTACCTTGTTCAACTTCGCTCTTAGCATGTGGCCCGCAGAACGCTATGAACTTTTCAGGAACTATCCAGTTCAAGTCACCATACTCCACTCGCTGAAATTGTTTATAGTTATCTTTTATTATTATTTTATTCAATTGAGAAAGACGCTTTATTGAGCTTTTTATTTTAAATTCTTCATATTGCATTATCTAACATTTTACCAAGTTAATATCCTATCATTTAAAGCCATAGTTATAAATATGTGAAAAAACCATCGCGGTTAATGCTACTAAAACAATAGGATAGAGATAGGACGAGAGAAATTAGAGCACCGTGTATTGAAAAGTTAATACAGAGCGAAATTCTCTAATTTTGATAGTATAATGGAGTAGGGATTCAAATCAATTCACTAGCATTTTGGCTAGGATGTTTTATATGAAAAGAAATTAAAAGGATGGGTGATTCTGTGCAAAAGCTAACCAAACATACCAAATATCCTCACGACCCACACCTCTCGCGATTTAGCTGGACGCGCGTTTCGTCCATATCCGTTCCGAATTTTATGCACTAATTATAATTAATGCACAAAAAACATCGCGGGTCTCAGGAACTCATCAGCAGCCCACAGCAATACAATGTGCTCACCTGTACCAAGCATCACCGCTTGATACGTGTGGTTCACATTGCTCGTTGTGTGATAGTGAGAGAGCGGGGCAAAGTCGAGCCATAGACCACATAAAACACCATGTGCTTTTTTTAATGAATAGTAAACATATTTAATGGGATCTTCAAATCTGATGACAACTTTTACCAGGATGTTAATGTAGCCCCACGAGAGAACGTGAAAATACCGTTAAGTATGCAGTTTGCGTGACTATTCATGTTTCTGACCAGAAACATAAAAATTAGTAAAAAATGTTGTGGCAGGTTACATAAATCGAAATTTTCTGATCACTGCTACGGAGCTACAGTTGGTATTTGAGACAAACTTAAGTTATTTATGTAAGTCCCATCAAGTATTTTGCGATATAAATGTTTTTTTTTTCTGGTCTATTCCTTTAAGCTGTGATATACGTATATTATGAGAAATAAAGTATTGTCTAATTACAGTTTTATATATTTTTAATTGATGCACAGCCATCTATTTTTTTTTTAAATTATTATTACATAAATATATACATCAATTATCATTATAGGTGATAATCAATAATAATTCTGAACTTTTTGCAATTTTGAGTACAGTATATCAGTTGTTTGCTCATTTTGATTAGAAAGTTGTCATATGAGAAACACCTGAGTTTTATTCTTACCTCATAGAATTCATATTCATCTACGTTAAAATCTTCAAAATTAAAGAAATCAAGGCTGTAGGCTTTGTGTATAGCTTGAAGACAGTCTAGAAGTGATATGTAGTAGTTGGACGTGCCATAGGATGCGTCTCTGCAGGTGAAACAAAATTATATTAATGCAATAATAATAATACGAAATAAAAATAAGGTTGACTTATTTTCAAGGGTACCTTACTGCGTAATTTAATTTAAAAATAATTACTTTGTTAATAATGCAATTAAAATGTTCATGTAACACACTATAAATACAACAAATAATAGATAAATAAATAGGCATAAAGCTATTTAAATTAATTTGAAAATGCTAGCTGTAAAAATCCAAAATTTAAAGTAGACATATTTTCACAAGATTTGCAGTGCATGGTTATTTTCAATACGAATTGCATAATTAAAGGGCACCATAAATGTGGTATGCAAATTGTGTGATGTTAATTTTAATTTTAAGCTATATCCTATATGTTGTTCACCCTGTGTATTTAATGAGTGAATGCTGTTGGTATGAGTTTTCTTAGAAGTATGTCTGGTAAAACAAGATTATATAGGGTAAGGAATACTTGGATGATGGAGAAATGTGGAGTGAAAGAAACTGTGACTGAGAAGTATGAGAACAGTGTGTTACGGTGGTTTGGTCATGTTGAGAGAATGGGTGATGAAAGAATAGCAAAACAGGTATTTCATAGTAGAGTGGATGGAAGGAGAGATAGAGGCAGGCCTAAAACATCATGGTCGGTTGGAAGATGTATTGGCGCATTCAAATATCAAGTAATAATGTAATACACATACCTAAAGTTGATGAAGGTAGGAGGGTTGACTCCAGTGAGAAGCGAGCTTATTACTTCCTGAGGTGACTTTTGCAGGTAGATAATCTGGAACAATCAGAATTTGTTTTTTGATTGATTTATTTACTGAAATTGTAAATGAAATTATAAGTAAATAATGTTAACAGAAATAGTTGTATGGAGAATTTGGATATAATATACATTTCATTGTAAGGTTGCACATAATACAAAATCCCTTTAAGTGGTAATTGATTAATCTGACATTTTTTGCTGTCAGGAAAGTTGATATGGTAACACTATTTTCTTACAGTAGTTGCATATCAATAGGAATCACTATTATACTACTACTAGTATTACGATAGTATTATTTATTCACATGCACTGTTGCTTTTATTAATTATTTATTACAAAATTATTTGTATCAAAGTACAGGGTGTTTATAAAATCCCTGGGTAATTTAAACTTTAATAAAAATAACAAGGTCTTACAAAAATGCAACCTATTAATAATAATAATAATAACTTTATTTAAGGCGTTGTGAGGGCATCACAGCCCTATTATACAAAAACCTTGACCACAATAATAATATTAAATTTTAACATAGGCATAATACAGTTTCCATCTTAATTGCACACATTGATCAGGTTTATTTTAAAGCATTTATGCATAAATTTTGCTAATAACTAGAATTTTAGGAGTATGTACCCCAATGAATAAAAATACTTGTACTTGAAACAACAGTTGCAAATAAACCAATACATAATTTATGCTTATTTTTGGAAATTAGAGATTTAAACTAAAACATACATTATACTGTACTATAAGTGATTGAATATATATAGCAAGAAAAATAACAAAAAAAAAAATAATAAAAAATAAATAAATAATTGCAACAAAAAACATCATTCAAAAACTTTATAAGCATAATATAATTAGATTAATAATTTTACATTTATTGTAAGACGGACTATACATAATCATCAAATTAAAGCTACAATTTTGAACTTTTTGAAAATTTAAGTAAAATTAAATCCATCTCTTATGTGTGAATAAGTAATGCAAAAAATGAGAATGTGCCATTTTTCGATCAAAACTAATAATAATAAAATCAAAGAAGAAGAAGGAGACTCAGGACTGTTGACTAGACGCTACCACAACTTCAAGGCCTCTCAACAAGTGAACCGTTGGTAGCAAAGCAAACATTCAGACGCTCTAGCTAGGGCCACATGTTACAGAGAGTCTGCAGAGTGATGTACTGGATGGTGCGCTGCTTCAGCTCTTGGACATAATGTACTGGTGTCTTGAAGACACTGCCTTTGACGTACCCTGAGAGAAAAAAAGTCAGGTTGGGAGACCGAGGAACCCATGACATCGATCCATCATAACCAAGCCATCTTCCTGGAAGCACCTGATTTAGCATGCTACCACACCGGGCACATTCTGTTAGAGTTGTAAAAAATCAGGTGTTTTCAGGATGATGGCTTTGTCGTGATGGCCCTGTGGCATGGGTTCCTTGGTTTCCCACCCTGACACCCCCTGAGTTTTTTTCTTTGGGGGTACATCAAGGACAGAGTCTTCAAGACACCAGTGTGTAATGTCCAAGAGCTGAAGCAACGCATTACCATCGCCATCCAGTCCATCACTATGCAGATACTCTGCTACTAAGGCGCGAGCTAGTCCATCTAGATGTTTGCCGTGCTACCAATAGTTCCCATGTTGAGAGGCATTGAAGTTGTGGTAGCATCTATTCAACAGTCCTGAGTCATCTTCTTCTTTGTTTTTGCCTGCATTTTTTTTTTTTTTTTTTTTTTTGTGCATTTCTTATTTTTTTACATAACTACTGTACTGATTTTAATTATGTTTGAATTTCCAAAAATGACAAACTTTCAGCTTTAATTTGATGATTGAAAAGTTGAATTTTTGTTCAACCTTGGTAGATGTTAGTTGTAGTTGTTAGAGGTAGTTGTTTAGATTTCTCAAAGACTTTATAAGCACCCTGCATGCATAATGTTATATTGAAATTAATGTATTTAGCCATATTTATACTTATTTATTAAGTTTAAAAAATAATGAGTCCAAAAATGAAACTTCTATGAGGAGCATCGGCGAAGTAGTTTAAAATGAGATAAATTTAAATGAGAAATACAAGCCATACTTTTACGTATTTTAAGCCATAGAACTTTTTTAAGAATATTTTAAACCGATAACTTCCAATGTTATTTATTGATAGACCCTGATTTTTTTTTTTTTTTTTTTTTTTTTTTTTTATTATTTTTTATACTTTTATCACTTTACCAATAAACTCAAAATGAATTTCGTACGTGTAAAAGAGTACTATATTTTTTCAATGAAAACTTTTACCAGAATGAGTTTAAAAAATCATATTTCGTAAACTTGACATTTGGGTTTGAAGTAAAGGATTAAACGTTAGATTGATACGTCGTCAACGTAGCTTTTTTTTATGTACCGGAATATATTTTTATTATTATTTTCAGTGAAAATTGTTTAATTGATTTACAACTATCGATACAGTATACTACAATGACAACATAATATAAAGCTTCAGCATAAAGGAGAAAAAGTTACTAAATAAAAAGCGAAAGTATATTGGTATCATTGTATACTGCGAACTGCGACTTTCAAGATGTGTTAGCGTGAAGAAATGTTGCGAATTTTACAGACGGACAAAATCGATCGCCTAAATGTGCTCTTTACACGTATTGTCTTAAATTTGATCAAATGCCCTCACGGGAGAGGAGGGAGAGAGAGAGAGAGAGAGAGAGAGAGAGAGAGAGAGAGAGAGAGAGAGAGAGAGAGAGAGAAATGAAAGTGCCGGAATAGGCATATCAAAAGCTCTTATCATTGTTTGTTTATTGTTTACATAGAGTGCATTGGAAGACTGACAGGCCACTCCCAAATATCAATACTTTGTGCATGCTATGCATGTTATTTAAGTTATAAATAAATAAATTTGAATTACTTTATTTTACACTGCCTTTCTTAAATTTTCTCATTTTTTTTTTACTGCGCTCCAAATTTTATTAAACAAGGGGAAAGATATTTATTTACAATTTTTATTTACTTTAGCACGCGCTCAATCGAAGCATCACGCACAAATAAAATTAATATTATCTTGTTTATTAAGCATGAAATGAGCTGACTTAACACTAAAATATGAAATATTAGTACCAGTTATTATCAAAATAATATCTACAACGTTTTTTTTTTTTTTTTTTTTTTTTTTAATTATTTATTTATTATGTTTTCCATTCAGATTGAAGCAAAACGATATTTTTATTATTATAATTTTTATCGTTTGCAGCTCCCAAAAGTACAGAACTTCTGACTATACAAAATTATAATGTTTAGCTATTTCGAACAAAAAAACAACATCAGAGGATGATGATGATGCTCTTTTGTGTTATTATGCAACATGATGAAGTGGGATTTAGTTGCTTGCTGCGGTCTCATCTCTCTCTCTCTCTTTCTCTCTCTCTCTCTCTCTCTCTCTCTCTCTCTCTCTCTCTCTCTCTCTCGTGTTTTTCGTCTTCTTGTGCCTGCAGCTTTTTCTATTATATATTATAGAACCTGAGGTTTCGCAGTGAAAAATACAAATCCCAGCTAAAGCGACATAAAAGCAGGATTTTTAAATTGTGTCTAAACTAAAGCGGAACGTGTCCTATTCGCACGTTTTGAATATTGATGAAATTATAACTACGATATAATGAAAAAAAATTATCAATCACAATTATTTTCTAAGTACAGTATAATAATAAACCGTAAGCATACATATGAAATATAACATAATAATATTTTTTATGTTGTTATTATTATGGATACAAGGAATTGTATATCTGGTTCCCCAATGTAAAATTTATATTATATTTTGAGTAACACGATCAAAAAGCTCGTTTTACACATTATAGTCACACCGTTAAAAAAAAAAATAATAAAAGGTTCACGGGCAGCTGGGACAGGTGTCGTAATTTTAGTCAATGCTATATAAATTTTAATTGACTTAAATTAATAAGTATCTTAGATTATACATCAATCAATATTAATGTATAAAGTGTAGGAAAATATTATATTACAGTTAAAAATGATATTTTCAGCACGTTATACGAGTCTAATTAATTAACCCAGATGACAAATTATAACATATAAAATATTAATATGATAGTTGAAATTAAAGAGACATAAAATGTACAGAGGTAAAATATTATAAAAAGCAATTATCGTTAGACAAGTTATTGATATAAAAGTGCAGTAAGAAATTGCAGTAAAACCACTTCTCACAGAAAACAATTAAAATTATTGTTGATGTTAATGGTCACCATTAGTTTTCTGCGTGGGGAAAATATATATTGTACTTTTCCCCTTGTCTCCCCATGAAAGGTACATGGGAAAAAGGGCACTAAACAGTATTGCTTGTTGTTTTATTATACGAACCTCTATTTTCATTTAAGCACAATACATAATTCAGTTTCTCATTATTTTTAATTTATATGCTAAATTAACCATAGCACAAATTAACAAATAAAAAGTGATAATTAAATTGATTGAAACTGATATCTGTAGTCGATTAGATTGATATCAAAGCAATATGTTGCAGTTGCAATAATAAGCAGCCGCACTTCGTGTAGATTGCTCTTTAAAACTTAATTAACAGCAGTCAAAAAAACTTCCTATCCGTTCAAATCGATTGAATAACACAGAGAGAGAGAGAGAGAGAGAGAGAGAGAGAGAGAGAGAGAGAGAGAGAAGTATAGAAAATGAAATGCACGATCACACGTGAGATATTATAAAGGTTCACACGAAACAAACTTTATTATAATAAAAATAGTCAGGTATTTCATGACCAACTTTAATCCTTCCAAAAAATTAACTGATTTAATAATTTTAAGTTAAGAGTACACAAAAATGAAACCAGTATAGAGGAAATTAATAAATGGAATTTAATAATAGTATAAATATTATCAATACGTAAACATATAATTTTTCCTATGAAGTTTCTTACTTAATGATTTTTGTATGAACTGGAAAGATTTTTTTCTTCCAACAGTATAGATGTGACATAAAAAATTGTATCGTAAAATATTTTTTTAATAAATTAAATTGAAAAGCTTTTTAAGTAATTTGTCTTCTAGCTCTTTTAATTATAAAAGAGACAATAAAATGTGACATAATTTATAACTATTAAAAAAAAAAAAAAAAGTAATATATTATACTATACATAACATAGCGTGTAATGTTTATAAAACAAAAATATTGATGTTTTGCAGCTCTAGCATGACTGTGATATTCTTGTGGGAAAAGCCAACACATGACATTGGGAGGGAGTCCTTTTTCTGTTCTAGTTCTAGAACTTCTTGCGTACCATCATGTAAAATATCAAGGACAGAGCACGGATAGTAATAATAATAATAAAAAGACATCAACTTTTTCTCTTCTTATAAGCTGACAGTATAAGTGAGAATATAGTAAGAGGGAGTTACGCCGATCACTTTTTCTAATTTGGCACGAGGGTAGTTTGCTATTTAAGTTTAAGACTCACACAGTCGATTGCGTGGCTCCTATTATACAATATTATGTATGCTTTACTTTTTAGGGGAGGAGAGAGTGTAACTTAGGGGCAACTAACAAACAACTTGAAGGGATATATTTGGGGCGAGGAAGAAAATGAGCAGTTGAAACTCTCACACTTTATTTATTATTATTATTATTTTTCTAAAAGGATATATAAAAAGAAATCAATCTCTTGTCACCTTCAAACGAATGAAATGAGGGGAAAGCCCTCATTTATTAATAAAAAACAAATTCAGTCTTTTATTTTGCTCTTTAAAAAGATTTTAATAATTATTATTTACATGACAGTGTATTTGCGACCTTATTTGCGGGAGAATTCTCATAATATTTTCTTCCAAACATAAGTGTCACTTATATGTATACATATGTCTATGATATAGTAAAGATAAACGTTAAAGCTCTGTCATCATTTTAATATATATATATGTATATATACGAAAAAAGCAGCATAATATGTAGATACAAAAATAGATCAGTGAGCGTAAATTAAGGTAGTTTCAAGTTTTTGTTTGAAGTTACTTACAGCATAAGCCCCAATAAGAAACGCTGCATTCACTCGCTTCTTGGCATGAGTAGTTGTGTAGTGAACAATCTTCTTCTTAGCTAGTGATGGCGCCTGTAACAAACACAAAATAATTTAGATATGAATAACGTGTTCATTTAAAACACAGAGTGACTTCATTTTTCCTTTCATCCCCCCCCCCCCCCCTCCTCAATAAGATTACGTAATCGCATACTTGAAAAAAAAGTATTATAATTACATTTCTGTAACTCTCTTGTCAATTCGTATTTTATAATTTGTACTTCTCCCACATGCGCTTCAAAATTAATTTGATATGAAATGATATTATATTTATGCAAATGTAACTATGACCCTGCAATGTATGCAAATTTTCATACTACAGAAGTTCTGACTACATAATTATTTTTCAAATATTACCTTTGTAATACTCAAGAGAATGTGAAATTCTAGAATTTGAATTCTCTGTATACTAATATGAAAAACTAGAACACATCATTCTTTTCATTTTTTATTATATTATAAAAAAAATGGGACGAATTGGTTATATTTCTCATGCCATTTGTAGTTTCCAGTCACTATAAACTAACTCGTTATTTGGCCATAAAACTCAACTATGTATACTATTTTGTAAAAAAAAAAAAAAAAAAAAAAAATGCATTAAAGCAAAAAGATTCTGTACACATAACTTGATTGGACCATTAGACTGTAAAAGCATTTTTATTTTTATGCATAAATATATATGAATAAAATAAATAAAATATAGAAATAAAATGAAGAGCGACAAAAATCAGATTTTTTTTTTTTTTTTTTTTTTTTTACTGCAATGTCGTTTCTTACTAGACGTAAACTAATGGTTGCGCGATATTTATATAAATGCCACATAAATTTAATGTAAAATATTGCTGGGAAAAAAACAAAATCTTGAGAATCTTATGAAATGTACATAGTATACGCAGTATATTAATGATACTAATATATTAATATTATTCTGATATTAATGGGATACTATAGAACATCAATTAATATAAAATATATTAGCCAGCGCATGCCCGATTTCTTTCTCCCCCCCCCCCCCCCCCTTTTCTTTAATATAACAGAAAAATCGGACAGGGCATTTACATTTTCTTATATAGTTACAATTTAAATTGTTTTAAATAAAATTCTATAACCCCTTCTTAAAAAACACACACAATTATTTTTCATTGAAGAAACAAGACAGGTGAAGTATCTCGCCAAACCAAACATGGATATACTGCGAGAATAAAATGTGGGTGTATACTGTACGTGAAGCTATAATAGTATATTCATTCACTATAATATTTGCATTGGTAAGCATGGCAGTATGCAAACAAAAGACATACCCACATCAATCTCCATCAACCTCTTTGCATATTACGTACGTGATTTATACTTTATTAATAAGAAAAGAGTTTATTCTTAATCTAAATAACCAATTAGTTACAATTGCATAAAAATGAAAATAATTCAGGGATTTTTTTTAATGATCTGAATTAAAAGAGAGAGAGAGAGAGAGAGAGAGAGAGAGAGAGAGAGAGAGAGAGAGAGAGAGAGAGAGAGAGAGAGAAAAAGTACATATAACAGGAGTTTGTTCTGTGAAGTATAGTGAATCTCATTTACAGTGATTGGTGACCAACAAAATAAGACATTCATTGGTTGATTTTGTTTTTTGAGCCGATAAAGTGAGTCGCATTTAGAATAGATTTTTTTTTTTTTACGAATTTTCGTTCGTTGTTATCAAGTTCAAAGTCCTAAACGAAGAAATAACAATGATCAACCATAAACGTAGTAAACAGGTAATGGCGTCATGATCAGATTTTTTTAACAAAAGAAAATTTTCGTAGCTGGCTCAAGAGTTGTGTGTAGTTTATAGAACGAGCTAGGATTTCAGGGAAAAAAAAAAAAAAAAAAAAAAGTGTAGTACACAGAAACTGAACCAGCTAGAATTTAAAATCACACTTTAAATATAGCTCTAATTAATAGAATAATATAATTTTACATAATTGGGTTTTTAAAATGCAATGTATATTATTGTTATAATAAAGTGTTTGAGAATATTACAGACATTCAAAATGGCAATCTTTAAAAGTCAACATCATATGACGATATTTATATTATTTTTGCATCAATACCGATAGAAGGCAATTCGAATCCGTAACAAAGGGTAAACTGGGATATCCTTTTTCAAGAAATTTTATATTATAATTATAAGTAATGATAATATAGAAGTATAAAATGCTACTATACACAGTAACGATTATACACTTGATTAACACAAGTGTAACATTATATTATGTATATAATTATATCATGCATTGTTATGGTGAGAAACGTATAAGCTTTGTCTACAAACTACTCGTTACACGTAACAATTTAAGAGTATTATTTTACACTGTAACTCGTAGCAAAATCTTGCAACTTTTAGCATTGCAAAGATTTTTTATTTTTTATTATTATTTTTTTACAATATATTTATACATTATTATTATTATTATTTATAGAGATTTTGTCACGCAGACTAAAGAATAATATTTAAATAATTTCTATACTACATTGATGCAAATATCAGAGCTTTCAAGTAATTTAAAATTCATATTTCTATAAAATACCATTTGTGATTCTTTATACTATATTTTCATAAACAGTACCATATTTTTTCCCTTCAAACCAAGTTCAATAATATCGTTCATGAAGGTTAAGATAATAAGGCTTCAGATATCAAACTTCTTTTTTTAGACCATTAAAATATAATATAGCCAAGAAAATATATAAAAATGTTATTTGAATAATTCAAACCTTTTAGCAATGTAAAATACGATCATTATTTCTATAACAAGCAGTTATAGCTTGTTTCTTTCCTATTATCATGAACAACAAACATTTTTATTTGTGTGTCTTTTATGTATATGATTTGTTATTAATTTGTCACATACAAAAAGCTATCGTTAGGCATTATTTGTTTTTACTTTCAGGCAAAGAAAATAAAATCAATTTGTGATTTATGTTTTTGAGTTTGCTCGCTTTTTCTTTCTAAATACTTCACATTTTCCTTGTTTTTGTTATGTATTTTGTTAGGAATGTCAAAAAAACTCAGAATATCAAAAACATACGTCTATATTTATTATTTTTTTATGCTTACTTTATTTTATTTTTCATATTAACAATTTTTATTTTATTTTTTTATTTTATTCTTCCTTTGTGTTTTTTTTTCTTCTCTTTTTCCACTGATGTGATTGTGATTGTGTGCGATTTTATCCTGTTCTCTTCCTACTCAATTTTTTTTTGTATTTTTTCTTTTCCCTTTGCCCTTTTTTTTTTTTTTTTCCCACTTCGATTTAATTGAATTTATTTCCTTGTTGCATTGATATCCTGTCACCAATCGAAGGAAGCCACACGACAAATCTTGTTTTGCAACCATGTTTTTAAGATTTCATTTATCAAAGTGGAGAACTAAAAATAGAAAATAAAGGGAAGAAGAAAAATATTTACAAAATATTGGAAAAATGAAAAATGTTATTTTATGAAGTAAATGTTTCTAACAGTATTTTTTATTTTAAATTTTTTGTTTAATTATAATTTTCAGATAGAGTGATAGAGTGATAATAACAATAAATAATATAATTTTCAACTCTATACTTTTTTTTCACTCTTTTATTTATTATAATTTCTATTCATTTTTTTTTTACCTTGCTTATATGACGTGCCATTACATGTCAGTTCGATAATATTTGAACGCGTGTGAAACGATAATAACTCTCTGCGTGTATATAACAGCAACGAGCTAAACATTTTAGTATAACTTTATAAAAAAATAAAACATGAAATATTAATAATTATTATATAAACTTTAGCTTTAAATCGTTTCATAATTGGACAAGATATAATAGTTATAATTTGTCTATATATTTTTATTATGAAATATTTCTTACTTACTCGTAAAGTAATGAATCAGTTTGTTTTATTATAATATATGCCCTTGATAATTAGGCGTGAGAGTAAGGAAATATGAGTGACGTATACATTTTATTGGCACCCACTTTATCCTCCCACAAATGCAAAAAAAAAAAAAAAAAAAAAAAAAGTTATGCATTACATCAGTTTCTCTTCTTTAGCACATATCATAAACTACGTCGTAACTTTTTAATTTCCAAGTTCCTGGTTACAACTTCTAACCCAAAATGAACAATACCACGCAAGGATTATTATAGAATATTATAGAATATAAATAATAATTATTATTATTGTCAAAACTTTATATAAATAGTAAATCAGCATTGTAAACAATGTTACAACATAAATTCAAATATATGTGATGTTAATTTTATAGATGCAGTATATAACTATAACTTCAAGAGCATTATATAAATTTGGAAACGTGCCCTCTATAGCAAATGATCTACTGAACACGAATTTAACCTTAGAAATGTCATAAATAGATTTTTATACAATATTATTTATATAAACATCATTGAGCAATGTTAAATTTTCCTTTGTTACTTTCAATAATTATTAAGCACATGCAAAGTTATTATTATTATTAAATTTTTTTTTTTCAGTGACGTTTTTGCACAAAAATGTTTAAAAATACGTCACTTTCCATAGCCAAATTTGTGTTTAGCGTGTTTAGTTTTCTTCTATCAATTGTTAAAAGTCACTTATTTTAAGTCAGTTAGAACCTAGCTATCATGCGCAAATATAATTAATTCGCAATTAATTTAATTCATAAGTATGGAGTAAATGACCATTGCTATGCTAACAAATATTTTTCATACTGCTTGCGTTAAAAAACAACAACTTGTAAATAACACAATAAGCAGCAAAATGATTCGATATAATTATAACACTGCTTTTTTAATTTTACTTTCAAATCCGTTCTTTATCTTTATTTTAACTTATAAATAAATAAAAATAATATATAATTATTATTATTATTATTATATTAATTGAAAACTGTAAAGTTATGTTGCCCCCATAATTTTATTATTATTTTTTTTTTTTTTTCAATAATATTGACGTTTCAAAGAAACAAATTTTCATATTTAAATTTAAAACTTTTATATATATAAAAATTATATTTATATATAAAAAAAAAATCAAAGGCACCGTAAATATTAAGTTTTAAATTTAAATATGAAAATTTGTTTCTTTGAAACGTCAATATTATTGAAAAAAAAAAAAAAAAAAACTTTTTTTAAAATTATGGGGGCAACATAACTTTACAGTTTTCAATTAATATAATGGTGCCATTTAATTGAATTATTATTATTTATACATAAATAAATATAACAATATGAAATCATTTAATAGTTTTGCAGTAAATTGACCTTGTGTTGGATGAATACAGCGAGAAGCGGATGAAGAAAGATAAAATATAAATCGTCCAGCAAACAATACCGGGCGAGGTTTATAAATTGTAAAGCGGTACAACGTCAAGCGGACGCCTTCATATATAATAAAACAAACTTGTGTAACAATATGTATTGCCTGCCTCTCTATTTAATAATGCATCATACACTGAAAATATAATAATCATAATTAAATAAATTATTATAATTTTATATATTATTTACCTGACCTAAGTTCGTTTATATTCAAAAGTTTATATAAAAGTATTCATCAGATAAGCTCGCCGGTCGTATAACGGATCAATACAAATAGTTTCACAACATACTCTAAATATCTTATTATGGAATCGGTCGATATTATTTATCATAATATGTTTATACATAAAGAAGACCCTGATTTCATTAATACTACTGGTTTTTATGATTTTATGTAGAAAGAATGCGGTAAGAGTAAATATGTTTTTGCTATGCGTGTTCCATTAACGTATGACTGCCTTCATATTTCAATTGCACATACGTTACAGTACGTACCGTACATGTAAGTACAGATATTGTGACGTAAAGTTTTAATCTATTGCTTTATCTAAATACATATAGGTATGGAGCATGACGCTAATTATACATTTATGAATACATTGTATTTGTGCCATATGAAAATATAATAAAATTTTCTATGACAGCGTGTATTCATATTACATAATATGATGCACAGTTTCCATAGGTCATGGCAAGCATTCAGTGCAAAACCTTCAATTACTTGCATATGTAACTGAATAATAAAGCATCTATTATAAATATAATACAAAGGGGGGGGGGGGAGGGGCAAAGTGCATTTGGTGCAGCTAAACTTTACTTTACTTTGTATTCTCGCAGCATTCATTCTGACATACGCATTACCTGTCTGCATATCTAAATATATAATATTTGTATGTAGTAATATTTTTAATTGAATTATGATGAATATTAAATAAGTTACATAATCATTAGGAAATTTACCGGTAAAATTTTTGAGCATTTAAAATTTTACTATAATACGATTTGTAAAGTACATACAACAAAATATTAGTTCAATCTACTAAGGTTTACTGAATATTGCCTTTTATATATAATTAAAAATATTATACAAAATTATACTAACGTACGTCTATACGTAAATGTAGTGTATTCTTGTCACAATATACTTGTCTAATTTAGTATTTTAAAATTTACATTTTCAGTTTTTTCCAGAGCGGATGTTCTAAAATTAAATCTGCCGCGTCAACACTCACAGAAAGCTGCATGAACTTTGCTCACAATTTTAACTGTACACCAAAGTTGCAATATCAAAATATTCTTATAATGATACGTCTTACTTCTTTCATATTATACGTTTATTATTATTATTGTTGTTGGAAAAATATATAAACGTTAATTACATATCTTAATTTGAAACAAAAACAATTACTAAATAATTAATTTAATTCTTATAATTTTGATGATACAACTTTTATTAAATGTAATGTAATATAATAAATAGCTAAATTTGTATGAAATGAAATAAATATGACTCATTATAAAGGTTTATCATGATACAAGTCATAAATAATATTTTTCTTAAATCTCAACAGTTCATGAATATTTTTACAATATAATATATAATGTAATTATTCATTTAGTTATATATTATGTTAAGAAAAACTTTTTTTTTTTTTTTTTTTTTTTTACCCACTTTAAAATGAATTTAAAATAGGTCTAAAAAAATGCATTTCTTGTATATTTAAGACATACGTGCAAAAAGTTCAATGTACTCGCCGTCATAAAGTTCATTTGAGATAGTATACAAAAACATATGTTTGAATATTGTGACAATCGACATTCCGTCCATGTTTTATCATTATTATTTTCCTGAACAAAGAAATCTGACACACTAATGCTCCGAATAGTTTTAATTACTCATAATATTATAAAAGCAACAAATGACTAAATGATATAGTGACGTTATGAAATATGAAACTTATATTCATCCCAACATAAGGGGAAAAAGGTTTATTTTATATGCTAGCATAAAAAGGTAATTAATTCCAAGAAGTCATTGACTGCAAGTTTCTATTTCAATCTTGTTTTGATTCGTCATTATGTATTGCAATGATTTATAATATAAAGTATAAGAAAGAAAAAAAAGAAAGGAAAAAGTTGTTTTTCTAAATGAGATTAATTGCTGTCATTGATGTCGTTGTACACAAATTTTGTAATTGAGTATTATTTGTTTTTCAATGTCTAACAAGTATTATGTTATTTACAAAATGCTGCCCTCGCCTGCCTTCCTGATAGATACTAAACTAAAACTTGGCCTGATTGCCATGCCACATCATTTTTGCCTCCAATGCTACATGATGGCAAGCAGGGGAAAAAAAAAAGTAATATAAAAAGGAGGCGAATATAACGGTGCCCTCCGCAGACAGAGAGAAAGGGAGAGAGAGAGAGAGAGAGAAAAGAGGGAGCCCTAGCAACTTCGAAACCAGCTCAGGTACACACGTTTATTCAGGTACTCACTTCAGCCATACCAAGCAAACCTTGCCTTGCTTTTCATCGAAATGCTGGCTGTTTGTGAAAAAGAAAAAAATGTATGCCTATCTCTCTCTCTTGCTCTCTCTCAATATATTTATATTAAGCATGACGTCATTTATATTCCAGCTCATATCCGTACTGTAAAAATTGAACACTATGTTGCAGAGTGTTATAAAATGTCATGATAATTGTGCACTTTGTTAACATTAAATAGATAAGTTTTGCAATCATATTATTACTATATTTTATACACTTTGTACTTATTATTATTTGTCATGTTTGTTTATTATTATAAAGAGTCGGGAAACATTTGTTTAAATCAGTCATGGAGTATCGGTATCGACTGCGATACGATATTCGATACTATACCGATACTTTTATCGTATCGGTATCGTATCGGGGCCTTTTTTAAACTCAGTATCGAATATCGGTATCGGTCACCGATATCAGCAAAATATCGTCGAATTTCGATACTTTTTTTCGATACTTTGAGACTTTTGCTCTCTCATAAAATAAAAGTAAAAATACAAAAAAAAAAAAAAAAAAAAAAAAAAAACTTATGAAGCAACGAGAACATTCCATTAGTGATTATCTATCTTTCGTACTTGGACAATAAAATTCACTCCTTTATTTTTCATTGTGCTATAACAACAGGGCAGGGCGCCGTGCACAGTATTTTTATTTTACACCTTTTATAAAGCCACCAGGTAAAAAGTATTTTTTTTTGTATTTTACATACAATAAAAATAAAGAAAACGGTGTTAAAACTTTTTTCTTCTTTTTATGAAAAAAAAAAAAAAAAAAAAAAAAAAAATTAGCGATCGACTGTCGCCAAGTTTCTGAGAAATCCGTCGTGTGGTCGTACAGTACTATCTATGATCTCTCCTAATGAATAAAGCGCCTGTAGAAATCATAATAAAATATAGCCAATGATTGACATTTTTAATCACTGTAATTGTATATAAATTCAATGCAATACAAATTACAAAAGATGTAGCATACTTCCGTTAATGTCTTTGTACAAATTTTTTACAAGGTTAAATTTTTAAAAAGTTTACAAAATCAAAGGATTTTTACAACCAGAGGGGAAATTTGGACTTTAACCCCTTTGGTTTAGCGGGGATGATTTGAGCCAATAAAATAAATACGAAAGCTAATGATACTTTGTTTACTTTAGCAAATAAAAAAATACAATGAAAAAAAAAATTAAATTTATTAAATATTTGAAAATTACTTCTATACGAAATAAAGAAATTGCTAATTTGTAAATAATTAACAAAAGTGCTTGGAAATAGTAGAGGATATTCTAATCATATAATTTAATTATAAACGAATGAAATATAATTTTTTTTAAATCTACTATAATTTTTTTAGTCATTTTAGTTTAACAAACGAACAATAGAATAAAATAAATAAATAAGTGAGCAAATAAGTAAATAAATAAATAAATAAATAAATAAATAAATAAATGTGGCAAAAATATGCATGGATTTTATGATACCAATTTATGTCTCAAAGGTGAAAAAAAAAAAATTTATAGTGCAATATTTATTGTACGAGATATAGCAAAAATATCGAAAAAGTATCGGAAAATATCGGTATCGTATCGGTATCGTATCGGAGCAAATTTTTTTGGCCAGTATCGTATCGGTATCGGTATCGGGAAAATTTAAAAATATCGGTATCGTATCGGTATCGAAAATTTCGGTATCGACTCCATGACTGGTTTAAATATTATTTTTACTTGATGTTAAGATAAGATAAACGTGAAATAACTTCTTTTTTTTTTTTTTTTTTTTTTTTAAGATTAATAATGAAATGATAATTGAAAATACACTTAAATATGATAATAATAATAGTAGTATCGATCCCAGTAATCATGTAATCATAGGAGTATGAGGGAAACTATTACATAAAAAAGTAATTTTTTTTAGAGGCCATATAAGATTATATTATAGAAGATTTTCTCCCTGTTCTATCACTTTTGTGATAATATCATTATATCATTCAAGTTTGACCTTGGCAGTAATTTAAACCAATTAACATTTTAATTAAATAATAAAAGAGGATTCTCTGTTTGTATTTATATGTATATAATATTGACTTTATATAAAAGTGATAATAATAATCAGTATTATACTTAATTAATGCGGTTGCAGTACGCGCACACTGAAATCGAAATGAGAATAAATTTACTTTATATAATTAAAAGAATATAAAAACCTTATTCTTTATATTTTATTTTCACTTTTAGTTACAGTATGTTACCTATTTTTGATGCAGTTAATGATATTTAAAAGAAAAAGTTGCATAAAAAAAAAAAAAAAAAAACGCGTCATTTTCATGTTACGTAAAAATACACCACAAAAGTTTTATTATTAATGAATTGAACACATAACTTGTTATCCTGGTTTAACTACGTAGTTTTATATAATACAAAGAAAAAAAAAAGTGTGTTGATATGTTTTTGTTGGCTCAGGTTCTTTAGGCAATCATCCAACATTTTTAAAGAGAGGACATAGAAAATTTTAAGCATATTATTAAATGTATTATAGCTTTATACTCCCGCTCGTACAGTACGTTCTTCTCACATTGATGATGGTTATATATTTATTCTCTCTCACACATATCAAATAAGCTTTATAATAAAGATATTATAAAATATATATATAATAAAATAAACCAGTACATACATGGGTTAATATATTCAACACACTCTATAATATGGTGAATATAATTGGTAATAAGTATGAACATCCTATTAAAAATATTACGTAGTACAATTTAACTCCCCATCAATTGATCTCCCTATTCATGTATGTATCCTGTTGAATTGTACAACGTAATATAAATATTTTGATTGTTTTATAGGAAAATGTCAGTATCAAAAAAAAAAAAAAAAAAAAATGCTATGTATATTTTTATAAATGAGATTCGAGGCAGCGTGATAATGTTTACAAGTTATTTATTCATGTATGAAGGACGTTTTATTCGTCCATGCCAGGCTAATACCTAAAACTTTTACTACGTAGTATAGCCAGCGCATTATTATTATCATTATGTTCTCTCTTTCGTTTCTTCTTTTTTTTTTTATCATCTGTCGGAAACCTAGCGTGACGGATATATTATTATAATTTGGCAGATAGAAATTCTTTTTTAACATTTTATAATATCAAAACAAAGTTAAATAATTTAATTTTTGTTTAGAAAAAAAAAATTACTTATTATTTAATATTATTAATTATATATATTTAATTACTTTCCCCTCTATTATCATTCTTATAACTATTTATTTTTAGTTCTCGATACGGTAATGCTTAGAGAAGCAGATACAAAGTTCAATTTATTAATTGATATCGACATAATTTCTGATTCAAAAGCAAAAAAATATATATTAAATAGCACACTTAATATTATAATATACTGTAATATATTATTTTATTGTATAGTTATTTACTTATAGCTTTCGTAATATATAGGGAGCCTGTGGTCTGGTAAGCCACAGATCATTGTAAGCCCTCTTACTAAAAAGGATTCGTCCTGGCCTACCCCGAAAGGGATTATGGCGTCATGATATGTATGTATGTATGTATTATATATAATATAGCACCTATTATTTACTATCAAACAATTGCTTTGATATAAGAGTCATATAATTTTAAAGATCACGTGTTCGAAAAGTCAAGGAGACAATATGTATAATATATAGAAAGAAAGAACGACTTATGAGAAAGAGAGAAAATAGATAAAAATTTGCCGCATGGTACCAATGTTGAGATAAAGCACAGTAAAAATTCTATACCATAACTAAGGTCTTGGTTATATTTATATTTTGCTTACATGTAAACTTTATGAAGTGATTGTAGCCAAACACGCAACCAAACAACGCAAACTAGAGCAACATAAATAATAAGTTAAAAAAAAAAATCTTACACTTAAGAAACAAAATATCTTTAGAAAATAATCTTAATATTTTAATTTTTATTTTTATTATTCACTTTCGTAAGTATTTTATTATTATTATTGGCAAATGATATAAAAACAAGATATCAAATGTTGTACTTGTCATAATAAATACAAACCACATCATTTTATATATTAATGGTATTATTTTATTTCATTTCATTTAAGTCTCAAGTACTGTATGTACAATCAAGTACATAAAGAACTGGAGTTTTTACCACTTAATAGCATCGAGAAAAATAAAATTAAAAATATATATCCTTTATATAACCGTACAATAAATATTGATATTTTAAAAGTATATAACATTAAACTCAGGTCAAACTGGTTAAAAAAAATCAACAGTCTCTCTCTCTCTCTCTCTCTCGATCACTGGACCACAATACCGCTATTTGAATACTACTGTGTTTTGTATTCACTCTCTCGTTTGATAGTTGACTGTAAATCGAACAACCCAACCAGACCCCTCAATTGCAGACTACCGATTTTGCGGTCAATCAACAAATTACTCATATATAATAACAACTAAAAATTTAATGCTACATTAACTTTATGTTTTTTCAAATTTATGTATCCATTAACTTTTTTTTTCTTCTTTTTTCAAATAGTTAGTTTTCTCTGCAGTTGAAATCAATATTTTATATATATATATATATATATATATATATATATATATATATATATATATATATATATATATATATATATATATATATATAAATATAAATATATATATATAAAATAATGTATATATATTATATAATAATAAATACATATACTGTGTTTATGTGGTGTGTATGTATTGTATGTATAATATATATATAATTATGCTCTCTGAAGGCCTAAAATTTGACTATATAACCTTACGTTAGCAACAGATATAATATTATAAAATGTTACACTACAGTTGATATATAGATATATAATTTTCATTATTATTATTATTTTGCTGGGGGGTAGCCAAACTGTATGGTGACGTTAATATAAGCTGTGTAGGTGTTACTATAGAATACGTACGTGCCTACAGTGAAGCGTAAATGTATACGTGTATATATGACGCCATATCAATGATTCTTTACACCTTTGCAACCCTAGTAATTACGTTTATTTATAGCATAATACCTAAGTACATTTATTTAAATAGTTATTATACATGTATGTTATAACAATCATGCGATAACAATCATGCGATAACGTCTACTATCACGCAATTTTAACTTATATGACCTATTCATAAATTTAAAACTTCTTACCCTAACTTTATTTTGTGTCTCATAATATAAGGATTGAAATCTATTACTATAGTTTCGAGTATATTGAAATTTGATCAAAAATATATATATTTTTTTTATTGGAAAAGTTTATTTAAAATAATAAAAATAAAATGCATTGCACTATATGCAAATTGCAATTTTTTTTAAATTTTATTGCAAACGGAAAATGTTATAAAAACATGCAAGGAAAGAGAATTTAAGCTTTTTGTTGCATGCTGCATTTAATTAATTACAAATGTTTTAAGCTTACGTCAAGTTACATAAAACTTTTTTTTTTTTTTTTTTTTTTTTTACGATATTATGTATCATAATGTTGCAACATTGATGCTACAGCATGAAATATAATAACAACAAAGTGGGTTCATATTATATATACAAACATTAAAACTCACTCATTTTTAATAGTTTTAAACTGTGTGTTTTATTTTTATTATTTTTTTAAGAACAACTAAGTGCCGAGCAAGAAAAATACGTTGCAAATTCATTGCAAAAAAAAAAAAAAAAAAAAAAAAAAAAAAATCAATTCCTGCCCTAAATACTCTCCCCTTTCAATTAAATTTACTTCAAGCAATGCATTCTCTAAAGATAGCTTAGGAAATAATTCAAATAATGGAATGCTATCTAATTCTATCTGATTATATTTATATAATTATTCTAACATTATGAATCATTTATGTAATTATTTTATGCTATGGTATTTTATGTAAAATTCATTCTATCCAATAATTTATGTTTGTTATAACAATACGATTATCAGTTGCTGTTTGATGATAATCTTAAATTACACACACACACACTTTTCTTTTCTCCCTTTGTCATACAAAGTATGACTCAGGTTTAGCAAATCATGCAGTACTATACTACATTTTTTTTAATAATTACATATATTATGCAACTCTGATCGAAATGGTTACAGTATCTTTAACACTAACTAAAACATTTTAAATGCGATTTTTTTTATTGCTTTTACTGCTCTTTTAAACTAATTAATATACCAGTCAGAAATTATTTAAATGTTAACGTTTAAAGGTGTATAACACCTCGAAAAAAAAAAAAAAAAAAAAAGTTGTGCAATATCCTAACAAACCTGAAAAATCAACGTTGATTACGCCGGAGTCATTGATTTCGAATTTATTTTCAATTCACAAAATAGTGCGAGCGGGCAATGACGTCACAGCTTGCTTGTTTAACGCGCGCGTGGACCAGGCGAGCTGTGACGTCAGTGCCCGCTCGCGCTATTTTGTGAATGAAAAATAAATTAGAAATCAATGACTCCGGCCTTATCAACGTTGATTTTCAGATTTGTTAGGATATTACACAACTTTTTTATTCAAGGTTTTCTACGCCTTTGAACTATCCATCCAATTTATTTCTTTTTATTAATAGCTATAAACGTGATTAAATTGTTTTTTTTTTTTTTAAATTGCACTGAATAACAATTTATCATCTCGTGTTATACGGTAATACGGTAATATATTTACTTATTTTTATTTTTCAAACTAGTATGTATATCATACACACGGTACCATATATAGAAGTTGAATAAATTAAAATTAAAAAAAAAAAAAAAAAAGTCATGCATGTTAAATTTAATGTGTTTTATTTATGTAAAAACAGTAGTTTTAAATAGATAAAATAGATTTTAGATGCATAATTTTATTTTTCTTAGCATAAAATTGTAACAAAGAAATTGTAGCATACATTTTATATTATTATTATTACTCTAACCTGACATGACATAAAAAGTAGGTGGGTGGGTGGGTGGGTGAGATGGTAGGAAGTGAGAAGAGGCTAGCGTGAGTGTTGGGGAACGCAGATTTTTTTTTTTTCTATACAGCTGCGAAGGACATGTACACGTCAGCGATGGTACCAAAACTAAATTATAGTGAGTGAAGCGCGCGGAGGTTGAATCAATAGTAGGCGTGAGTGAAACGGCTCCACCTTGAACCCTTTTCTGCAGTGGAACCATCAAAAATTATTATTATTATTAGTGGTGTCAGGTGAACGAGTTATTATACTCTTTATCGAACATCATTATAAACAAACTGCAATTGAGTAAATTATTCGTTATGCATAATTAATGTATTAAAAGCACACATGATGTGCTTAGTAAAATAATAATATAAACTTAATAAAATTTAGCTAATAATTATTAACACAAAAAAAGGTGACACAAAGTTATAAATTATTTTGTATTACAACGAAGCTTCAATATTTATCATATAATAATATATATAAAATTCGTTCTTAACACACCATGAATTACATCTCATTTAGTATCTTCTTCTTTATTTAAACAAATTAACATATTTGACACATGTGACGTTTCTCCCAACAAGCAATTAGAAGAGCAGTGCGACTTAAAATTTGTATTGTGTTGATGTTACATCTGCACACGATGAATAATCAAATAAAGAATCGATTCACGTCAAAATAATCATATGTTTAAAGAAATGAGTAGACAAAACTTATTATGAACAGAAGGTTGAACCAGGAAACATAATTATATGATTTATTATGAGCTTATATTTTTTATTTGACTTATTTATTTATTTTTTATTACGAGAATAAGGAAGACGATTAAGAGAAATTCAAATTTTAAATACAAATCAAATATATAGTCTTAAATTAAAAAAAAAAGTCCTTTTTAGAAAATTAAAATTGTTAAAAAATACCAAAAATTATATCGGCACCATCTTTGATAATATAAAATTTCTATTCATGACTTGGAAAACAATGTCGTCATGCAATCCATTTTTTTTTTTATCATCATATTAATATGTCATATCAGTTACCCACACAAAGTTGTATGGATTTTTTTTTTTATTATTATTATTTTTCAAAGGCTTCTGTAAATACAACCTATAGGGTCATCAAAAACTATATGTAACAGATTTTTTTTTTTTTTTTTAATTTTTAATTTCCACTACAAAAACTGCAGTAATTATACAATGCAGAGCTGCGGGGGCGAGTATGATGGTAGTAAGTAACTTTATTATTATTGAATACATTTTATTTACAGTTTAAACGTATAGATAAATCTTTTGAAACATAATATACCCAGTGTTAAAGAGTTTATGTACCGCAAAGAAAGGTTATTTACCTTATGACCCCGGATAGAAGGGAAAATAATATTGCGAGGAGTCTGGGAGGCAAATTGTGTGAGAGAGATGAGAGAAAGAAAAATAATAATAATAAGAGAGAGAGAGAGAGAGAGAGAAAGGTGAGGTAGGAAAAGAGGAGGGAGATAGGCTACACAAATTTCATTTAATTTTATAATAATGCTGATTGAAATAACACTTTTTTTGTTACAAAATATGAAAAACCTGATTGAAACTAAAACTCTTGTATATTATATAGTGGATTATAATATATTTTTATTCTGAACCAAATTTTTACGTCATAAAATCTCTTTCCAATAAATTCTTAAATTGTTTTATGTTTATCAATACTAATAATAGTATTTCTATTTTACCTCAACCCCCATCAACTGTATATATATTATATATATTTCCAATCTGTTGCATGTCACGACCCACCTACAAGTAGTAAAAACTGTAACGGATATTTCCGTTGTCAAAAAAAAGCGTATACTCTGATTTTTTTTTTTTTTTTTTTATTCGTTGTTATAGACTCATTTTCTCCCCTAGGTACTGTACTACTCTTAGGTTCATACCCTAAAGTGAACCCTACCTAGCCCTCTTTGAAGTCATTTTTAAGTTACTCAACATTTGGCGTATTATTTCACCCTAAAAATTTAAACCGGTTGGAAACAAAAACAAAAGTGAATGGTAATTCGTATGTGTAAGCAAAGTGCGAACCATATTCTGAAGTAGTATTTATTTGTTGTTGGTGGCGAGCTTCAAAGCATTTTTTTTTTTTTTTTTTTTTTTTTAATTTTCAACACATTTTGAGCTAATGAAAAAAACTATTCTAAAGCATTCCAATTTTTAGCACCTAGGCCAAATATGAAACCTCATGCAATTGAATAACAGCCATAAAAATACAAAGATTTACCCTTTCTACAAAGGAAACAATTTATTATAAAAATGCTATGACCTTTGCAGCTTCATCTAAAGTCAACAAGTTTATGTTAATATTTGCACACACAGGTTTAAATGTAACTAAATGTATATGTAATTAACTATTTCGTAAAATTGTTGGCAGCAAATATTAAAGGTCTCCTTGTATATTTCTATTATTGCTTTATCATATTATAATGCTTTGCATATATAAAGGAAGTATACCGTATCTATTCAATTGAATAAATTATTTTATTATTGAAAAAGTAGGTTAATTTTTTGTATCATACAAATGTTATTTTCATTATAAACTATATATTATACTTTATTTTTATAATGATAATATAACAAGTGTAATTTTGTGGAAAAACTAAATTACCATCTTCTTTGTGTACTTAAAACAAAACATTAGGAACAAAAAAAAAAGAAAAAAAAAAAAGATTATTTCCGAAAATAATTTGTATACCAAGAAAACCGTTTTAATAATTATTTTAATGTGTTAAAAATTATAGCTAATGTGAGAAAATTTACCTCCCACAATACAATCTTTGAGTTCCTATAATATGAATTGCTATAAGCTGATATAGTGCGAGTCCTCAAAGATTTCCTAATTAGAGATCGGAAATATCTCACAGAAACTTGAGAAATAATAGAGTAGACATTTAAATTATTTTTAATTACCACAATCCGTAATGATAGATCTTTCTGAATCCCTCCTCCTCCCCCCCCCCCCCCAAAAAAAAGAAGCAATAAAAAAATGTCATCAGTGTTACCAAGTGTAATATTATAATAATAAGTCGTACGGAATTAAAATTGCTCTCCTGGCTGTCTACATTTAGGGGCACGTGTATTAAAAACTTACTTTTTATACATAATAAAATTGTCAAAATAAATTTTTCACAACGCACTCACTGATCGAAAGTATATAGTTTAATAAACAAGATAAAATTGATTATATTCTATATGATATTTATAAATGGATTTTGATGTAACCCCTCAACTTTCTTCCTTGAAATTCTACTTACATAAGCGTAGCACGTTTCAAGTTATTATATATTCAGTTTGAACTCTCGATAAGACATTATTATTATTTCAATAAAATAAGCTATAATATGCACTACTGTGCGTTTACCTGCTCCTGTTATCTGCATATAATATGTACGATACCTATACACATTTTGCATATAATATATGATCTAAAACATGAAATATTAACAATAAGGCATCAAAATGAATGTACCTTTAACTCGTGATAGGTAGTGAAGAACGTGACACAACAATTCGGACAATTTTTCTCCACAATTTTTTGGAAATTTTGGGGAAATTACCCGAACCACTTTTCACAGCATCACAGCCTTAAAAAATTGGTTTATCACAGCCTTAAAAAAATGGTTTACTCTAAGATCAAATTCATGTGCATATCTTATTATCCAATGTATATAAATCAAAGATAAAGTCCATAGCACCGATTTATTATTATTATTGTTTTCTTAACATCTTTAAAGCTATGTTTTTTGGTAGCTGTGTTATTTATTTACACACAAAATAATTTCAAAAACGGATTTTATTTCACAATGCTATAGTATATTATTTACAATATAGCTTTTAAACGAAAACGTCATGTAAAATTTTCTGTAATAATCTTCAATCAGCCGTAAGTCAAAGTAAAGAGGTAGAAGTAAGTATATACACAGAAAAATATACAGGAAAACTGGAGAGACAAGTAAGAAGTTTTGTGGTGGGTAGAGAACGGTATAGACATCACATTATAATACTTGGACCCCACCCTAATTCAAGGGCATCCTACGCATCTTTTCAGGAGGACATACCATGCTCAACATAGAAACACCAGCGGGAGGCTTTTTTTTGTTTTTTTAATGTATATTTTTTTAGAGGTCCTAACACCTACTTAAAATATAGGAAAATTTGAATTATATTAATCTTGCAGATTTATGCATTACATCACTCTTATTACACCTCGCCATTATATATATAATACTAATTACTGGAGTATCGCTTAAATAAATAGATTTAAAAACAAGTGCGGCTCGATGCTAAACATGACGCTCATTGAGCGCTCATCACTTTGCCATAAAAAAAAATTGAGTCAGGCGGGCGAAGCACATCGTATGTGTTGTTGCCTTGTCAATTTATTATACTGGATGTATTGTCAAGAGCAACATTTTTAATCCCGGCTGTCACAGTCATAAATTTCTGCGCGAACATCATCTGCTTACTATAATCTATGTGTCTATATCTATGCAATATGCGCGAGGATGCAAGGGGATAAATTTTTATCCTATGTGTAAGCATCAACCAAAAAAATATAGTCTTTTATAATTTATATTAACATATTAATTACGTATTAAAATGTAGAAAATTATAATAAAGAAAATTAATAATAATATTAATGTAGTCTTACCTTCAATTTCTTGTTGAGTTTCATGCAGTAGCGATAAAGCATAGCTAAGTTTAATGGTCCAAAGTCTTGGTAGAAATTTTCATACTCTAGTTCATCATCGATAGTAAAATAGTGCGTTTTCCCTGTAGATCGTGGCTGCACGCACGTTCCAAGAGTGACGAAGTACAATCGATCTGCGCATCCAAAATAATTGCGTACGGCATTAGTAACTTCAACTTGATAAGCATGAATAAATTATAATAATAAAAATGATGAGGCTTACATTTTGAACAATATTTTCTGTATCATACTCATTGCATTGCTTTACAGATAAAAATAGAAGATAGACTTTTTTTTACTAGTTACAGAGAGGAAGGAAAAAGAAAAAAAAAAAAAAAAAAAAAAAAGAAGAAGAAGAAGACAGAAAACCGTCTCGCCAGATTTTTTGTTCTCTCTCGATAGAAACTGCTTGAGATCTGCCTACCATGACTAAATAATTTTAGATAATGGTGAACTTTTGTTTTCATTTCTGTACGGAATACATACAAAAAGAAAAAGGTTTTTTTTTTTCCTGTGTACAATGTCCAACACAACGACTTTTATTCTAATATTGACTTGGGGGGAAAAAAAAAGTTTGTGTTTGGAATGGAGATATTAATTTGAATCTACATTATGGAATTACCATAAGGCAATAGAATAAAAGCTTTTAATGTTTTAAAAATATAATAGTGCATACATAGTTAATTCCCAACACACAAGTTCGTATAAAACTCTATTTTATAATTCTTACATCGATTTGTAATTACATAAAAAAAGAACACATAGCTGAAGTAAACCCTAACTGAGCCATTGGGACTCACAAAAAGAGTATATTAGCAAAAAAAAAAAAAATAATAATAATAAAAAAAAAAAAAATTCCCACGTACATTTTATACAATATATTAAATTCTCTTGCAATATAAAAATATTTTTAATTAATTTTTAACCGTTGAAAATTTTTGGAAAAAATTTATTATTTTTTTTTTCTATTAGAGATGAATTGCACATAATAATAATAATTATTAAATTACATAAATAGTTAGAATTTTAATATATTATATTATTTTTTTCTTTAAAGGAAAATACCCACACTGAATGCACAATCAGCTCTATTCATTAATATGTTGCGTAATGATCTGATATGAAAGCTCGACAAAATTTTATATTTATATACGCACTTTAGCACAATCTTTCGAGAGAGAAAAAAGTAGTTTCTATTAAAAGAGTAAATTAATACTGCAACTGAGTATCCCTTTAGTAGTTTTTCTGTAAAAAGTCACATACTTTCAACACAAATGCTGCGTTTATTTTCATTAACTTTAATTGCAGTCATATTATTTTTCGTTAATATGGCAAGGTATGCTATTATAGCATATAATTTGACATATTTAACGAATTTAATGAACAATATTTTATATAATATATAACAATCTGTAAAGTGCAGAAGTATGTTTGTTTGCTTATTGTTTTTTTCACTGGACCTTAACTTCAATTGTTCATTTTGCAATGCCTAAATTTAAAGAAAAAAAGTTTACATAGGCTAGCTGACGATAAAATCTACGTGCGCCATTCGACTGAATAATAATAGCGTTCCGATATTTGCCGAGGTCAGTCATTCAAATTTTCGAGTTTAAAGGTCTTGGTTCATAGAATGACAATATTATAATTATTAAAACACTTCAACATGAGATTAGCGCTCAAAAATGATAAAAAAAAATGATGAGTTTGTTTTAAGCGCCCCTTTGATGCAATATATAATTAAATTAAATACTTTTTTATTTCCAAATAATCCTTTAAGTTTTATGATTGTTTTTTTTTTTGTGTTTTATTGTGGGCAATATTTAATTCAATATCCACAAAAAAGGAAAAAAATAAATTATGAATTGATTCAAAACTCATTGAAAAATGGAATTTTGGTTAATTACCTTTGATGAACTCTGCTGCGCAAACCAACACATCGTGATGACTGTCGTCCGACATGGTGAAGGGCATACCACTGTTTTCACCCTGTACACACAAAATAGTATTTGTTATTATTTTTCAAAGCTAGGAGAGGGGATGACGGTGGTGCGAGTGGAATGCTTACGGTTATGTATGTATTATTCTACCCCCCTACACTACCTATGCACTATGCACAGCTGCTTTTCATTATTCAAGATATATATTATATATATATAAAAAAAAAAAACGATGTTGGACTTAGATCCGGAAAAAGGCATACTAGTTTCTTTTTCTTTTCTATATAAATATACATTTTCACATATAATATTTAAAAATATGTTAAACAAATAACTTAACCATCACTTCGGGAAAAAAAAGTGATAGAAAATATTTTATTAACAATTTATCAGAAGAATATAACATGAATAGTCATTAAAACAGTATGTATAGGCTTTTATGCAAATTCAGTTTTTACTTGCAGCTGTCAATATTTAAAATTTACAAATTAAATTACAAAATTACAAATTTAAATTATCTATATTTTCCAACAAGAAAAAATAAAAAATAATAAATATATTTATAAATATAATATATAATAATATAATAATTTATAAATAAATTTAAAAAAAAAAAAGCATAACTATAGGTAACATTTTTAAAATATGTATATTTTTTTATCTTTATTTATATTTTAGCACATATATAATTAAAAAACTTTATATCTCAAATTTCAATTTCATACTACCAGAAATTATTGACGTTTTTAGCTGAAGAAATACTATAATGTTTACGAGAGAGAAAGAGAGAGGGAATGAAAAAAGCCGGCGCTAAAAGCTTATCTCGTAAACAAATACTAAATAAGCTATACTATATCGTTATCAAGTTTCAACGTATGTTCATGCTAACATTACGTAAAACAACATCCTCCAAAAATATAATGGTACAAAAATAAAACAATTTCTTACCTTTTAGTAAAATATTTCACCTCTTCTTGAATTCAAGTTTTGAAGTATATAATTTCTTAGTGTGGTAAAAAATGAAACAATTGTTTCTTTGTTTTTTGTTGCTTGAATTTTTTCTACCGAGATATTTTTGTATATTAAATATAAATAAAAATTCAAATTTCACTGATTTTCAAGCTCAAAATATATTTTTTAATTAAGAATAAATCCACAATAAAAAATATTAATAGTTTCGACTTCACACTTTCTGAAAACAATGTATATTATAAGCCTCAAGCTTTAACGTCCATGTTGCTTTCGCTGTTTCTACCTCACGACTGTGCATTCAATTCAAAATACTGGTTTGTACAGCAGCCAATCCTATCCTGCGCATGGTCACGGCCTTACAAAGTTCGTTACATACTCCAAGTCCACAATCAATACTATCACATCGGCAAAAAAAGGCAAATTGATTTTTTTTATCATCATAAATAAATAAAAATATAAATTAACTATATAAATATCAAAGCTTATATGGTTGAAGATCAAGAAATCATGCCAATTTGATGCCACTTATATATAGATTACATCTAGTTTTCAAGTTTCGCGCTCTGGCAAATGCAGATAAACCTTTTTTCATTGGCTCATTTAAAATAACGGCTTGATAAATTAAAGATAATTGCTCTGATAAAACACCAAAGCATTTGAAAATTTTCGAGAAATAGAACTTTTTTTTTTTTAGATCAAGCATGTAATAGAAAAACATGAGCAACTTTTAAAGTATATTTTTCAATTTTTCAAAACTACCATTGTTTCAGATGGGAAATACTCGCTCGTCTCTTATTTTAAAAAAAAAGGAAGAAGAGAGAAAAAAATGTATATTTTTATAATCTATATATCTTCCCCGCTTTGAAGTTATTTCATACACATTTTTTAAAATAAATTCGATGCAATGTTTCAAAAGTTATTTAATAAAATATAAAACGCGCAGTGAGGTACATGAGTTGTTACTTTATTTTTGAAGCATTATGTTTATACTTATATTTAAAAAGTAATAACAAAATTTCAGTGTACTAAAAGTATAATGATATTAATTCACTATAACCATAGTATAAGTATAATATGCTCATTAGCATAATTCTTTTAACGTTGCGAGTAGGCTGCAATATGGCAACACTACCGCCATCTTCTATGCATACAGGCAAACGACACAAACAAAAAAAAAAAAAAATTATATTCGAAATTATATATAGTGCAATCCCTGCCAACAATTTACCATTAAAATATTAAATGATTTAATATTTTATATCGCTCTCTGTCATATCAACAACATTATAAAAATAAAAAATTCTATTGACAATTTTATTTACTTTTAAATGTATAAATATACATTCTTATTGAAAATATAATAATAAAACAAAAAGAATGGTTTTGAAAAAATACAAGACTAAAATAAACATATATTATGTAGTTTTCTATATAGGCGTAATAAGTTTTCCATATAAAAGCGTTGAAGTTAATATATATATTATACGCAGCTTTTTCATAATAATTATACTACTTTGAACTTTGAACCGACCCAAAAACTTTAAAAGTGTAATATTTATTAATTTTTTATTTACCATAGTCGTAGTTTATGAAAATATTTTCATAAGTTTTATCTAAGAATATCAGAAAAAGTTGATAATTATATTTAATTTTAGCGTCTAAACGAAAAAATAGTGGGTTGGTCGCACTGGTTGCCTGACCATCAGGATACACGCAAAGTGCGCGCAATAATTGTTTTAATGATGGAACTACAACGTCTATGCATGATTAAGTTAAGAAAGAGATCTACTCCTAAATATATCATGAATCATATTTATTATTTAAGAAATCAGTACAGAAATACCTGCTTGAAAATATGTTTTACAGTATATCTGATTATTTAGCAGTTAATAATGTCAAATATAATTTATCTAAAATAGGACATAACTTAATTGCTATAAATTTAATTGTATTTTGTTGTATGTATGATGTGTTTTGACTTGACTTGTTCTAATCTGTAAAGACATGGAAAGTAATAAAATCTTATATCTCAAAGGTCATCTTTGCAGAAACTTAATTGTCCGTCGCCTAAAAAAACAAAAAACAAACAAACAAAAAGAAAGAAAAGAAAAATTAATATTTGCATTGAAAAATTACTTTAATTAAAAAGAGTACAATTCTCTATAGTAACTTTTTAGTACAGATTGTACCTGCCCAATTACAGTACTGTGAGTACTGTATTGTATTGTGTATGTATAATATGTGTAATGTAATTATTTATTAAAGGTTTATTGTTTGTTTTTAAAACACATTCCGCAATATTTTTGATAAATACTTTTTTATTATGTTGAATTAAATAATGTGAATTATTGGCAAATGTAGATAAATTACGATGCACTATTTAATAAACGTTTTTTAAGGTGTGTTCTTTCAGTCATATATCACATTAAAACTTTAACCATATGTAAATTATGTAGAGATTGCCGTTAAATAACTTTCGTGCAATAAAAAATATTAAAAAATAATAATAACAATAAATATTTAATAATTAATAAACAAACAAAATGAAGAGGCCGATTTACTATACGATTACTCCGCAACCACTCAACATAGAGGTGTCAAATTTTTAATAAATCATTACAATAATATTATCTAGGTGACCATCATAGAACTTTTTGATATTTTTTCCCGTTCAGTTTTTACTTAATTAATTTTTATATTAACTTTAAAAAAAGTGTTATGACTGAAATCTTCGTTTTCTTATAAGGTTTCCGATGGTGGAAAAATTATTTCAATCCGATGCTTAATTAATTAGTTACAATAGAAGTACGATTTTATAATTATTTTACAATATAATTCGCATCTCCTGGACACTTGAAGAAATATTTCTATTTATAGCTTAGAGTCGAGTAGTTTCTCGATATTTTCTATACTTTTATTACTGTCAAGAAAGTTTATGAAGATCAGCTCAGTAAACACCCAAAACAGTGGATGTTATACATAAAATATTATCGCGTCCGATATCAGAGTATTATTATAAAGGTGGATGAGAAAAAAGTAACTACGTATAAGAGTTGGTGACTATAGGCAAAGAAGCTTAATATATATATTATTCAATAATCCAAATGTTGGGACCATATAATATAATTTTACTATAGATAAATTATGATTAGTGATTCGAGTTATGGTCAAGCATTTTGCTTTCATCTCAACGAAAATTTATTTCAAGTTAGTTATTAATTTAAAAAATTGAAAACAATAAAATAATAACTAAAGTTTTGCAAAATAAAAATAAAATAAAAACTTGAAATTGAATTGATCAAAAGGATCAAGCATTGTTGTAACTAAATATTTATTATTTATTGTATCATTATAATAAAATTATTCATCTTTTTAAACAATGCAGAGGAAAATATACACGTACGATACGTGCCGAAAATGAAATTAAAATTATAAAATAATATTATATAACTAAAGCAAAAATTTAGATGAAAATAAATTGACATCAATCTCCGAAATGTAATCGACACACACTTTATTTTAAAAGAAAAGATGGGATCTATAAATTATTTGCATGCAATATCACTTATTTTATATATTATATTCCTTTCTTATGAAATAAAGTGCGTCAGTCACATTTTGGAAATCAACGCCAATTTATTTTCTCTAAATTTGTGTTTTCATTTATAAAATATTATTTATTATTTTCATTATTTTTCAATAATTATAAAAGCTTTTGATAATTTTTTTATTGTACACGCACTATTATTGAAGAAAAGCATTTAATTCATATTACATATTTTTATGAGATTTCTTTCCTTTTTCGCTATATTAAATGCGTTATATTATTATCAGAATTTTTACTAACTATTTTTAGATTCAATATTATGACAAAATACTTTCTTCGTTCTATGCAAAGCTCTATAGCTTAATTGATTTCACATCTGTTATCATCACTGTCTTACACCTATCTATTGTATTCGTTTCCTGTGATTATTATAGTCGCATTGTGATGGCGTGTGACCACTCGATTTCAGTCATTTAAATTTTCCTGCCTTTATATCTTAGATATTTTGATCTTTTATACAGTTTGTTTATATTTACGTTTTTCATAGTAAAACGGTCTCGGGCATATTCTATTAAAACATTATGGTCAGCAAGCTATAAGTCGAACGCTGTTGGACTTCGAACGAATCGAGGATAAAAGGCGCATTTTTCACATTTTATATGTTATGATTTTGCCTCTTTTTAAAATCATTAAACTTAGCTCTATTTTTGTTCTTATAATGACAGTTTAATCGAAAATTTCGTAAAAATTGAGCTATATTGTGACAAATTAGACTTTTTTGATTGAAGCCTCAAATGTATTAATTTTCTTAGTAATTAGCATATTTTTCTTAACACTGCAGCTGCCACCCAAAATAAAATATAAAAATCATTTTTTCTTTACAATATTGAGAATTTTATATACTTTGTACGTAACTCATAAAAAATAATTTTTTCTCAATATAACTCCGTAATTTGCAAATTAAAGTGCTGTTCGAAGACTGTCCGTGACTTCGAATTCACGAATACATGGTATAAAAAAAAAAAAAAAAAATCTTCAATGAGGCTCAAAAAAATATATGATTGTTGAGATGGTTGTAGTATGAAAAAATGTTTTCAATTTTAGGTCATTTGGGCAAAAACTAGAATTTTTGGTGTTTTTTATTAGGATGTCTGCACCTGGTCGGCACCGTGTTCGAGAAATGTCAATCAACTCTTTCGTTGTTTGGCATGTCATGTCATGGAAGGCCGTTCGAAGTCTACATTTTTTTCTCACTTTTTATGGACTTTTTTTTATAGCAATTTTTTTTTGTTATAATTACAGTTTTTGAAAGAGTTTATCACATCTAGGATTGTCAAAGCATTCAAAAATCAATTTTTATTATTTTTTTGACATCATCTTAGGTATTTAAATTAACAATAAAGTTATCACTTTTGCTTAGCTTTTCGAAGACTAGCTTGCTGATACATTTCTTATCTGGGCGTAAAAGTTATAGTCAAGTTCACAAATACAATCCAAACAGAATCTAAACAAAATGTAAAGCGTCTGCTGCTTGTGAACACTTTTTTTGCTTAAAAAAAAAAAAAAAAAAAACAAAAAAAAACAAAAAAAAAAACAAAAAAAAAAAAAAAACGCTTTCTGGTTGCTTGAGTATATTTACACATTTTCAGATAGATCAGTAATTAAATTTTAGTTTATAGCTGTTGTTTTTGTTAATATTTTTAATATAATATATTATTATTGTTATTAAAATTTAATTTCTATCCATGTACTTAAAAAATTCAGCTTCAAGGAACTTTGTTATTGTTGTAAAATTCAACACCTTATTTGGAGTCGATTAACTTTGCGCACATTTTTCACTTTGTTGCTTTGACTGAGGCTCGTTTACGTCTTAAGTGCTCTTTCAGTTGTGCTTTTTTACTACATTTAAAATCTGTTATGTAAAAATGTATTGTTCTGGTCAAGGTTCATATAATACGGTTGAAAAAGCCGTGTATGCGCCTTAAATAAAGTTATTCTATTCTATTATTATTATTAATTATTATTATTATAGTGATGTAATTGGAAGTTTTTTTTCTGTAGCGCGAGCA
The DNA here is from genome assembly GCA_949318235.1 of Ecdyonurus torrentis. Lineage (NCBI taxonomy): Eukaryota > Metazoa > Arthropoda > Insecta > Ephemeroptera > Heptageniidae > Ecdyonurus > Ecdyonurus torrentis. The sequence goes on along the minus strand of OX439127.1, from coordinate 11,697,208 downwards.
ATTAAATATTTAAAAACCTTAAAATTTAAGATTGTATAATTAAGCTCTCCATATACCAGGCTAAAATTAACACAGTTTTAATATTGATTCTTGGCCAATGACGTGTCTTCATTTTGTAAAGTGCCGTAGTCTTCCACATATAAAGTTCAGAAATAATTAGATCGTAATTGTTATTTTTACAATAATGATAATGACTGAACTAAATTTTACCCCTTGAAAAATCATCTATAATGAAATTTGAGCGCTATTATATACTGTATACGTGCGTCGATCATAAATACATATTTACGTCATCGTTGTAAATGTCTACATCATCGTAATAAAATTGACTATAACTATTATTAACTCCAATTATTTCTAGTTCCACGGACTTCTATTTTTTGTTAAATTTATAAACAATTTCAAATTTCAATAATTGCGAGAGTACTTAACTCATATTATATATAACATTGCGCGCACCACGCACCTTTATTTAATGTTTTTTTTAATATTTCGATTTTTTTGTTAATAAAATTATTTTATTATATTTATTGTAATATATACCAGTCGAGTGGTCACTATAAGTTTTTATTATAGGTTGTGCTGGCGAAAAAAAATGTGAAATTTGAAATCTGAATACATTATTTTTCGTTATCCGACTTTCTATCCGGATCAACGATTCTGATTATTTTATTCACAATACCTCAATGGTCCGGATTACTAATGAAGCAAATTATTAGTAAATCAGCGATGGTTTTACCTCTAAATTACACACACACACACACACACACACACACACACACACACACACACACACACACACACACACACACACACACACACACACACACACACACACACACACACACACACTAACACACACATTATTTACATGACATATATTGCTTATTATTATTTTGCGTAACAAATAAAGACTAAAAAAGTAATTTCAAATTAGAAAGAACTCAAAATTCAAAATTCATATAAACAAAAATATGTTATACTCTTTTTTGGCAAGAAAAAAACAACTAAATATTGCTGCAATATTTCAAACTACATCTTAAATAAATTAAGATTTTTTTCATTTTTACATATTTTTTTAATGCGTGTGCAAATTAAACTTAAAAAAATTCAAATCTAGATAGGTAGATCATTTGAAAATTGCAGATGATATGTGCTGTCTTTTAAGTTATGATTATGACAAATAAGTTATTTGGAATATATGTGTTGCTTTTACCTGACTATTATTTTATTTGGCATACGCGAGCGTCGTGTGATACTTTCATTTGGATCGTTTGAGTCATGGTTTGCGAGCACACGCATTGTCATATTTATACTCGCGAACGCTGCAATGATGCGTGACAGATTCAGATGTAACTTTTATTTTCCCCGCGATACAGACGATATTTTTTGTTATTGTTAGTAACGACTTGCATATTTGCATTCAATAAAGAAATTTTACATGCTTATTAACTATATAATGTCAGTTGGTATTAAAATTAATTTTTAAGTTTATTCAGAATATCATTTTTTGTATTTATACGTACGTTATTATACGTTATATTTCTTGCTAACTCCTATTGAGTGCTGCGCTCCTAATACAAATTCCGGATCGAATTTCTTCAACGAAGTTTATAGGGACAAAAATTTTAGTAGGAAACTTCATACATTTATTTATACAGGTGTACCAATGTGATTTATTACTTATTTTTATAATCGCAAGAAGAAAAAAGTCTCTTCTTTTCTTTTTATTATATATATGCCGTCTGTATGTTTAATAAACTACTTTAAGATAGTTTCGTCTGCCCGATTTTATGTAGTATTCAAAGTGTTATTAAAAGTACAGGATCGCATCATGTCGAGATGATTGTGTATTTTATAAAATATCTTTTTCTTTCAATGCTGATTGACAATCGAGCGCCAAATCTTCAATATCAAGGAATAAATTATGCACTAAAATTAAAATCCTGTGATAATGTGTGGATTAAGCTGTTTTTTCATAACAACATTTTATATTGAATAAGTAACCCCCCACTTTAATTAATAATTGTTTTAATCAAATTTATTGTTTCGTATAAATCGCCTGTAAAGTTGGTAACTTTTACAACAGATCTGTTACACATGTTGCATAAGTGGTAGGATACTATAAGAATCGATGAGCCTTTCCCGTTTTGTTTGGATTATGACGATCGATACATTCTTGTAACAGTAGTCACATTATATTTTTATATATATCAGCTATAAGATATTTAATATTTATAACTAAGAGTAATTTTTAATGTGATTTTATTTAATTAATTAATTATTTTAGTTGCGACCAGTGGCATATTATATAATCGCATGATCAAATCAACTTACATCTTGTATCCATAAAGATATAATTTATAACCTAAGTAATAGGTAAGACTTATTAAAAAATATTTAAATTAATACACACACACATAGATACGGTTATGTGTTTGATATTTTAATGATTTTTTTTCTTCATAGTTATTTCGTGCGGAAAATTATTGTATAATACGTCTATTTATTAAAATTTATATTAAAATACAATACAGTTTCCTCAGATCAATATGGTTTATTCCATTGAGTTCTAAATAATCTCTTTGGTTTATTTTTGTTTTAAAATCAATTACCAATAATTTTATAAAATAGTGAGATCTTTTTAATTAACATCGCTTTTATGATTAGATTATTTATTATGTATTATTTTATTAATATTTATCATTAAATTTCTCGTTTCTAGGAGATCCTGGAAGTTATATAAAAATGATAAATTTGATAAAATGGAGTGAGTCATTTTTTTATAAATAATATATAATTGTTTTATATTTTTTTCTAATGAATCTAGTGTATTTTTTGTACATTTATAGAAGCACGTGCGCGAGAGCGTGAACTAAATTAATATTCGAATTATTACAGCTAAGTAAGTACATTTTATTGAACTGAAATAAAGTAAATAAATATTTTAATAGACGTAAGAACACCTTGAGCAATAAACTTGTCTTATACCTTAACATGTAACTAAATATCAACATTGATTTGGACAAAGTCATATATTGATTTCTAATTTATTTTCCATCCACGAAATGGCAGATGCGGTTTTATGACGTCACCCAGCTTGCTTGTTTCCACGCGCGTAGACCAGTGACGACATAAAACCACATCTGCCATTTCGTAAATAAATTAGAAATCAATGACTCCGGCCGAATCAATGTTGTTATTTAGGTATATATTAGGATATATTATAGACAAGTTTTTTTGTTCAAGGTTTTCTATGCCTTTAACAGTTCCCCTCCTCTCCTTTTAATTGTTACATAATAATAAAGCCGAACATATAGAACGAATTTATATAATATGCTGCCAATAAAGTTATTCCAGCTTTTTAGTTATACGTTTTGACTTTTGATCCATAAAATATTAATTAATCATTTTAAAATGAAATTTCTTTAATGTTTCTTTATGATGTTCATGTAACTATAAATCTATATAGCATTCTGATTAATTGGTATGTTCATCAAAATTTGAAGTTTTAAAACCTTGCTGCAGGGATACTGCAGTATGCAAATAAAGTTAAGGAATTTGCTATGTGTTGTTAAAGCGTTTTTGGCAAATAAAATTGATTTTGTATTGCTTTGCTTTGCGGATGGCTTACATCTTTGTACGAGTTACGAAATTATTCTCATTTCTCATACAAGTATTATTATATTATTAATTAATATTTTATTATTACAGAAATTCTTATGTAAGTATTTTAGTTGTATATTTTATGAAAGGAGGTTTAATTAATTTTATAAATTCTTACACAATTGAAAAAAAAAAAAAAAAAACTTTATTAGTATTATAAGCAGTATAGTTTTACTTTTATACTCGATAAAAAAAACATATTATGTTATATATATAAAGAGCCCGTGCAAAAAGAAAAATGAAATTTGATATGTTAGTGGTATAACATAAAAGTTGTTATGTAAAGTCTGCAATATCGGACTTTTAATTGATATTTATTTTATAAAGTTTAATAACTCTTAATAAAAAAGAAAAAGCCGTTGATTATCTTAATAATTTTTATATAATGAATTGGAGCCTGAACGAGCCTAATTTGTTTGTATACCATATATCACAAAGGAGAATTGAAATATATGAGAGAGTTGCAGATTTTCTTCCAACTTTTAGTGCAAAAATCTTCCAGAAATTACAAGGTATATCGTCTATACGACGATACAACACTTTTTCTGTTTTATATGATTATGGGGTCGCAGCAGAAAATATTAACCCAAATGTCACCATTTGTGCGTGCGTGCGTGTGCGTGTGCGTGTGCGTGTGCGTGTGCGTGTGCGTGTGCGTGTGCGTGTGCGTGTGCGTGTGCGTGTGCGTGTGCGTGTGCGTGTGCGTGTGCGTGTGCGTGTGTGTGTGTGTAGTGTGTATTGTGTATGTGTGTGTGTATATATATTAATATATATATTATTTAAACTGTCACATTGCTAAAAAAATATATATATATTATATAATAAAATGACATGAACTCTATGCTAAATCTCATTTAATTTTCACTTCTATAAAATATATATATATATATATTTGATATTAAGCATTTTTCATCAATCGATTTTTACTTTATGCCACAAATAATTGAATTAAACTATTGAACCAACTATATTATTAAGGGAGTAGGGTACCGACCTTATATCTCAAAAACTAGAAGTGTCTTAGGTCTAAATTTGGTGTCATTGTGTAGCTTAGGGTCACACCTAGCCGTGATAAAAATTTCATGATGTTTGACAATCCCAAAAAAAGGAAAAAAATTATTGGAATTAACATTGAGCCTTTATGGGCTTAAAATTTAAAAAAATCATATAACATTAATTTGCACGGTGACCCCCCAAAATTTTTATATATTTGAAATTGTCTCAAGCTGAAGTATCATATTGTACAAAATTGCAGATTTTTTTGACGAGAAAAGTTTGAGTCTAATTGCCGACATCGATCCCCTAATTTCTTAAATAAAATTAAATCGAATATTTGTCGATCAGAGCATTTTACTCAATGAGGAAGACAAAAAATAAATAAAATAACAAATTAAAAAAAAAAAAAAAACTAATTTTTTATCATATTCCAAAAGAGAACATTTGCCTCAATCGATTGATATGTTTTTTGTTTGTTTGTTTGTTTTATTTTTTATTATCATTAACACACAATACATAATATATCCAACCAAGGCAACGCCTTATTAGTTGTGAGTTTCTAATTTTTTAGTTCATTGAATATTTTAATTAATTTTTGAAAATCGAAAAATGACGTCATGGGCGGCAACTTTGTATGCAGCATGTGACGTAATTTTGCGACTTTAAAAAAATGAATTAAAAATACTTATTGTTAGTGTCGCGTACTCAAAAATTAGAAATTCGCGTAGCTATTGATTCAGAACATTGTTCTCTTTTAGAATTTGCAACAAAATTGCTCTTTTAATTTTTTTTAGTTTTCCTCACTGTCTCGTACATAAAAAATTATGCTAATGAATTGAAGGTGTATTATTTAAATTATTTGTTAACAATTTATGAACTTAATTATTAAATAATACTAAATAGTATACTAGATTTTTAAAGTTTATTGTAAACGTGATTCTTTGTTTTAAGCAAAAATACAAAATATTACCACATTGCTTGATAAATGATAAGAATAATTAAATTATAGATTCTTCTTCTTCTTTTATTAGTGCATCTAATAGTAATGAAAATGTGATGTTTTTTCATATTGAGTTACATCAAAGCATTTTTGTGAAATTTTATTTTCATATACATATACCATGCATCATGCTTATCTCAATCAAAGTCCATGAGAAAAATGTTAAAACCAGAACTCAGATTCAATACTACATGAAAAGCTTGATACCAAGTAAAATAAAAATTCTTTCTATAAAATTATTATCAAAATCACAAGTAACCTCCAAATCGATACTGGAATCTATGCCCAACCTCTTAATGGCAAATTTTTAAATATACTTGAGATTTGGATAGGACGAGATAGGATTGCATCCTATCAGTATTTGACTCCTTCATATCAAAATAATAGAATTCTAAAAAAAAAAAAAAAAAAAAAAAAAAAAAAAAAAAAAACAGGAAGAAAGGATTGAGTTGCGTCTAATATTTTTGGATTTATGATTTATCATTTTCTTTTACTTTTACTTTTTTTTTTCTTCTTCTATGTTTCTTGAGTTGTTGTTGTTGTTGTTGTTGTTGTTTTTCAAATAATACAAAACAGTTTAGTGAAGTTTAAGAATGTTTATTCTATATAATATACTCAACACATTACAATGATTGCAATAATTTATAATTCAATGTGATGTTTTTTCTTAAGACTAATTTCTTTAATAAACTATGTTGAAATAAATAAATTTTGGTGATGTATATCATAACACACACACATACATATTTATTACGTAACATAGTTTTATGTCAACATAGTTTTATTTGTAAGTCTGAACTGGCTTTTACATTGCAATTTTATTCAAGAAATTGTTCTTTTCCCTATTTGATTTAATTTAAGGCACATGTATTAACAAACAAATTAATTAAGTGTTATTCAAAAAGGTACACAATTTTAAATGACATTACTTTCTTAATTTATAGTAACTTGGTACTCATTGTGCAGGTAGTATTTTAGTCATTCGTTAATTTCGTTATATAACATTTTTAAGTACAATATATTTAAATTATATTGTTTTTCAAAGTATGTTTTGTATTTATATAAGTTCACAATTTTCCTTATTCTCATTCAGAATTATTTTTCAAAAGTAATTTAGCAAAAACATAATTGCTTTACGTTTCATTGTTTTAAATTAAATTACAAATTTAATAATGCAAAAATATAACTTAAGTAAAACTAAACTAAATATAACCACGTACAATTAAAATAAAACCAGTTGGCTGTGCATTGTATTATGTGCAATACAGAAGTGATAAAGTGGGTGTAAAGAAATGAGAGACAATGCAGCAAGCTCTCTGAAGTATTTACACTCTCAACATAGCAGCCACTACAGATAAACAACCAAGTTAAATACCGAGGTCAACAACAACAAAAAAAGAAAAGAAAAGAAAAGAAAAAAAAAAAAAAAAAAAACTGAAATGAATAATATATTATATATTACTTATTTTAATGACAATAAAAAATTAAGCAATGTAATTTTAAAAATTAAACAATATTGTCTTTATGAAACAATAAAAAATGCAAAATAAAGGCAATATACAAAGAACACAAAATAAAATAACTGAGGATTGAAGGGCATAACATCAACTACTTATAAGCAGTATTTTTTAAGGTAACAAAGTATTTTAAAATGACTAAAGGTAGGAAATAGGTTCCTTTAAAAATAAAATACAGTGATATTTTACTGCAATAAGGTAATCATAAGCATTTTTGAAACCTATAAATAAAGTATAGCAATTTTCCATATTCTTAATACTAACACAATAAATAATGATAATAAAAGCTGTCTTCTTTACATACTTGTTATAAGGCAATTTTTGTTTTATAAATTTTTGCAAATGATCCATAAAATACAGAATCTTATTTTTGTATTAACTTGATTATATTTTGAACATTTTATTGTAACATGCACACAAACTGTGCATGTTTATATTACAATACAAAAGGAATACTACTTTTGTTGGAATAAATTGTGTGTATACTATCAAATTAAAACTCAAATTTCACATTACAGATAACAAGTCAATTTAAAATACAGTACATGAGTTTATTAGCTTCAGCCACTTCAAAAATATTTACTTTTTGAATATTTATCGTTGTAATGACAATAATAATAAACATTATTGTTAATATGACATCCATTAAGGAAAATAAACCATCGCGGTGAGGTATGATAAATTGGAAAGAAGAGGATAGGAGAAACCAGCAAGGACCTTACCATAGTGAAGAGAGTCCCATAGTTTGGTGAAAATCTTGCTAGCACAGATATAAAAAACTAACACATTGGAAATATTTCATGAATAATTTTACTCCGAGTCTGTAAGGACTGATGAAGGCATAACACAATCCATCTCTCTAGGAGTTTATTGCGGAAATATTTCCAACGTGTTAGTTTTTTATATCTGTGCTAGCAAGATTTTCACCAAACTATGGGATTCTCTTCACTATGGTAAGGCCCTTGCTGGTTTTTCCTATCCTTTTCTTTCAAATTTATCATTATTGTTAATATCAATTTAATTTTACCAAAAGTGGAATTTTAGCATGACAAATTGCATATTTGTTCGTGTAACAGGCATGGCACAGTATTATATTTTGGCAAGTAAATTGAAATACTTACATGTTAATTTTTTAATAATTTCACATTTGTAAAGCAAAATCTAGAGTTAAAAAAAAAATTTAAAAAAAAAAAAAAAAAAAAACATCTAGCAAATTTAGTTTACTCTAAATAATTGACAAAAAAAAATAATTGGCCATATCATTAACAAATTACCAAAATAAACATAAAAACTTTTTTCCCCTGATATTATTTACATGGAACTACAGTAAATATTAGCATTAAATTTTAATTTAAAAAATAATTATAGCTACTTAATATTATAATATGCCTTACATATGACTGATTTATTACACACTATATAATTCACACACATGCTTCTATAATTAAACATAGGTGCTTTTTAACTCTCACACTATAATTTCAAATAAATAAACTTCCATTGTATCATAACAAGTCTATTTAAATGAATTTAACTATGACTCTAAAGAGTCTACTATACTAAAAGAGTATTATTACTACTAACATAAATATTTGTATATTTGGTATCACTTTTATTCCTACATGATTTATAAATATTAATATTATTTTAAAAGGAATAAGCATTATTAAGAGAAATTATATTGGTATATACCATGGAATTTAGTGTCCGACATAATGCTTTGTTTGTTAATATTATAAATAAACATGAACATTATACCGATGTAGCTGCGGCTAAGGGGCATATATGTTTACATCTTCCCTGAAATTTATATTTTTATTTATTTATTTTTTGACAGCTATTTATAAAATTTCAACCAATAATATTTCACGACTTCAGTGGAGAACAGTTTTGGCCAAAAAGCAGTTTTATTATCTCTCCGGTAAAATTATGAAAAATGCACCTATGTCTTTTGCTGCAAATTGCTTCAATGCACATATGCCCTTTGGCCGCTGCCACATCAATACAACAAATTACATTCATTTGTAGTACTGTACACTTAATAAGCTTATCCCTGTGTATAATTAATCATTAATAAGGCTAATATATATATATATGTAGAAAAGTACTATCACAAAAATATCTATGAAATGTATAGCTTGGATGAAAATGTAAGTGTACATCCTCTTATTTTTTATTTTTATTATTGCTGTACGAATCTCATTTTTTTTCTTTCTTCCTTACATTATATTGACAAAGAATTGCATTCTTAATTGTATGAAAAAGGCAAGAAAGGTGCCATAAAAGAGGCAATAAATTTATTTCACATAAATCACAACATTTCTGATCAATTTCTTTGATTTTACTCTTTATTATGAATGTATAATTGTGTAGATGTAATTATAATGAATATTATACTCTGACTTAAGTTTAATATTGAAACAACTATATATGCTCACTACTTATACTCGACTCATAAAAACTCAGCCGATTTATCGTTTTACCACTTATGTATCGCCCATTTCTCGCGCACATTTCAAAGGGTGGCGGCTGGGCGATACCGTAAAAGGTCGAACGGCAGGTAACTCAGGCTTTTTGAGGCGAGTATAGATCAGACTAAGTTGTGTACACTGTATCTACACTAAGAAAATGACTTAAAATTCTTTAATGTTATCTAGGCTTGTATTTATTATTAATATGAAAAGTTACTATAATCTATTAAAGTCCAAAGTATACTTTTTAATTAATCTACTGCTCTAATAATAATCTCATTTTACTAAATTTCTTCTTACACTATTCAAATGCTAGCTTTCACGTATATGTATGAACTAGAAAAGTGACTATTTTATAATAAATTCCAATATATAATATATAATTAAAGCATATATCTATATATCATCACCTTAGAACACAAACCGTGTATAAAACAAGATAGGATTTTCGATGTAGCTGCTTTTGTATAGATACACAGTTTGTGCTCTAATGCAACAATATTTACATAATATTTGTTATACACATTAATATAATATGTAAAAAGCTGTCGTGGCTAAGGATACTAGAAAAATTAGGATAGAAATAGTGCGAGAGAAATTATAACACTGTGAATTGAAAATTAATGCAACGCAAAATTCTCTAATTTTGATACTTGATCCCATTCCCTTTAACTATCATAAATACATATCGTCGTTGGTCCGCTATAATGTCCGATGTCCAATTGACCTTGAAAAAATATATTTCATCGGATCGACCCCAAATTTTGGATTTTTCCATTTCAGGCCATTTGCAGCAAAAAATATTTTTCAAGGTCAAATGGACATCGGACAATATAGCGGACCTGCGACGATATCATGACACTATATCAGGATAAGTCAGCAACATAGATGGTTTTAGCCTGACCTAGTGATACACCTCCACAACTATCAAAATTATAGAATTTCACTTAGCATTAATTTTCAATTCAAAGTGCTCAATTTCTCTTGTACTATTTCTATCCTGTTATTGTACATATAATACCTATATATTAAAGAAAAATAAATAAATAAATGGAATGTGCATTACATCTAGTAACACATCCTATTATTACATTGCATAATTAAAAACTCCACACGTATATGGAACAGACAGTTCTATTAATAATGACTGATGAAGCATGACGTAGCTATTACATTGGCAAGAAACTTGAATAATGGCTATTTGCTGTGTAAAATAGGGAGACCAAACATTTTATGTAAAGCCTGGTATTTTTCCATCAGCTGTACAATAAACTTTTTTTTCCTTATCAATAGGAAATATTTCAGTTCAAAATATCTGTGCATATGAAGTATACAGTCCAGTTTATATAATAAAGATTTTAACAAACAACCAACAAATAAAAAAATGAAAGGCCTCTGTTTTATTACATTATGAAAAAAAAAAAAAAGTTATTTTTATAAATGTGTGTGTATTTCCAGTTTCCACACTCCAAACATATACAGTAGGCTATATTTCATTCATGCAAAGATATTTTATAAGTAATAAATGGGAAAATAGAACATCATTGGTAAACATATGATCAAAGGAGAAGAAGGAAAACCAATAAAATACTTAACCATGGCAATATCTGCATAGTGACAAAAAATTTACTGGCACAAGTAATTCAAATATTTACATATTCCAACTATAAGTTTCAGGCTACAATCTTCTCCTTTAGTTTACACATAACAACTAAAGAAGGATGTAGCCTTACACTTATATAAATGTCGCTAGCTATTTTTTTGCACCACCAGTATTTCCACCATGGCACAGCCATCATGGTTTAAGTAGCTTTTTGGTAACCTTATCATTTTCTTTGACCATACATTTACAAATATGTTTAAGGTGTATTTTAATTAATAAAATATTTCTTAAGACATGCAAAATAATGTGAATTGATATTTCAATAATTCTTTTCAAATATCATACAAAAAGTTAATTAACAAAATCTCTAAACATCAACTAAAAACCAAGTATATAATTTTTCATACTTGGAGTCAACAATTATGTATTTTAGACTGTTGATACCATCAGTTTCATAACGATCAATTCCAGACTTTAAATTCTCAAAACGACTTTCACTTGGTAATTCTTTTTTGTGAGCCAGCATAAAATAACGAGATACGTGTGGTTCAAATCTACAAATGTGCAAACCTCGACTAGAAATGCGATTATGAAAATCATCATCTTCACCACCCCATCCATAAAATACATTAGAAAATCCATTGACCAACTCAAATTGCTCCTTAACAATAGCAACTGCTCCACCGAATAAACTTTTATAAGGCAAATTGTATCTGTGTGTATTGACACTTGACGACATGTGTCTAGGATTGTGAGTACATGCATAAATATTAGACAGTTTTTGTGGTAATAAATCTACATCATGAAAAATAAAACAATGTATTGGACTAAGTTTTAAGGCTTCAGTGAATCCAATATTAAAGAGCTTAGCTCTATTAAAAGCACCTTTAGGCACTTGTTCTACAACTATTATTCGATATTCCAGTAATTGTTGTTGTAAAAATGAATGCATGAATGCAAGGAAAGTATTCAACTGTGCTTCTCTATTTCTATAAGGTACAATAACTGCTACTTGGTGTTGAGCTAGACAATGTTGAGGTTTCCAGAAACCACCATCCTCAATATTAAGACTAGTTGCCATATATTTCAAATCCTCATTAGTTACAGTAGTGTTTGGATATAGTAACATATCATCTTTGAAACTAGGTGTCGTGCATAATGGTTTGTGAGTTTGAGCTACAAATCTCAATGCATCAGGCGATGGATCTAAATAATGAGGTATGTCTTTTTGTTTAATAGTTGGATAAGATGACGGAGCAAATTTATCAGGGTGAAATAAAAATATTAATGTTGCAGTCATAACCATCAATAATATGGTTTTTCTAACTAATTTGTGCTTGATAATTGCATTATGCCATGATGCGCATATACCAACTTTTCCAAATACTCTCATTTTTTAATTCTTGTTGTTTTTCCTCTACTATATTCAAAAACTAATGCAACAAATGTTTTTTTAAATTAACTTTCAAATATACCATCACTACTAACAAAAGGAAATATTTTTGTTACAATAATTTAATAATTTTTGACACACACACTGTGTATAGATTTAAGTGGAATTGACAAATTTGAGAGGAACAATAGATTTTTAGGCAATATAAAGATACCTCAGATACAAGTAGGTTTATTGAGGATGGCCATACTAACACCAGAAGTCACGTGAGGCTTCTTATGCAGGGATGAAAAAGGCCATTGCGTAGATGTGCTGTAGTGATTGCAATATCATGGAGATACATCACAGGCGAGTCAAAATCAAGACAGATTTAACATATGGCAAGGAAGACCTGAAATAAAATTAAATTTACATCTGCAATACTAACAAAAATATCACTTAAAATATCTAATATGTGTTGGATGTTAAAAAATAATTAAAAATTTAAATAATAACAGAAAATAGTAGGGGAAATGTTGAATTGAAAATTAATAAAACAAAAAGATTCTCTAATTTATATTGTACTCACAATTTAAACCCAATAAAGAACTATTATTAGGCTATTATTACATTGGAACTTGGGACCAAATAAATCCCAACTAATTAATTACTAATTTAAGGATAAAAAACCATTGCGGTTAGGATCAATAGTAATAAAGAAAAAGATAGAATTACCAGCAAGGGCCTTACCACAGGAGAAGTTCTATGGAGATGTTGAAGTCTCACATGGCACAGACTTCGACCTCTCCATAGAACTTCTACTGTGGTAAGGTCATTGCTGGTAATTCTATCCTTTTCATTATTAGGCCTATAATTAATCATACATACATACATACATACATATCATGACGCTATAAATCCCTTTCGGGGTAAGCCAACAACACAGATGTTTTATCCTGACCCAGTGATAGACCTCCACAACTTCCTATCCTGACATACTTCACTTGCTTCCGCCAGTCTCATACCTTGTTTCATACATTTCCTTTTGCATTTCATACTGCGTACATTCTTATTTTTCAAACATCTTCCAACCACCTCATGTATAAATTAGAGAATATTTGTGTTTGAATAACTTTCAATTCAACATTAATTTTATTTTTAATTTTTTAACATTTATATATCAACCGCAATGTTTCTTTTTTCTTTCTTTCTCTCTCTCTCTCTCTCTCTCTCTCTCTCTCTCTCTCTCTTTCTCTTGTTTTTAAAAAAAATAAATACTGTGCAAAAATTAAAGAAAATAAACAGGGTTCGGATTAAACCCGGTTTTTTTAATAAAACCGGCCGGCAAATAAAACCGGGTTTTATAGCCCGTTTTTTTTAATAAAACCCGGTTTTTTAAGTAAAAAAACCCGGTTTTTTAATTTTTTCCTAATTTTCACAATAATAACATAAAAATAATAAAATAATAAATTCGCGCATTTTTAGTCATTTGAAAAAAACAACAAAAAACCACATCAAATATCAATTTTATAGAGGTTTATTTATTCATAGTAATTATAGTAATACAAGTAAATTAAGAATTTCGACTGTTATTATTTTTAGAGAGCGGAAAAATAGTCTTTAGACTATTGTCAATATTGAGGCTATTGGGGTTTTTACTTAAAATTTCCACGAATCACACGATTTCAAGCCTATATACAAAATTTAAAAAAAGACTATTTCGCGACTATTTTAGTCTCCGAGACTATTTTGGACTTTCAAGACTTTTCGGACTATTTTGCCTTTTTTCGATGTTTTTCGATATTTCTGACAAAAATAACGGAAAATTAACGTAGAACGTGATCGACTTGGACCGGAAATCGCTAAAAGTAAACCATATTTTCACAATAATTTTTTAAAAATTATTTATTTCCAACATGTTTTGTTGGAACACAATAATTTTCAAATAAAATCGAGTAAATTTAAAATATTTTTTATTTTTATTAATTTTTTTTTTCGAAAAAAGTTTTAATTTAATAATAATTTTAATTTTAAAAAAGTTTCTTATTTGACTACAAATTTCCACTCAAATTTGCATTTACACATTTACATGTATTGTTATCTTTAAGGTGGCGAATAACTTATATTTGATCGTGTTTCACGTGTTTGACATAGGTAATTAAATTTTTAAGTACCAAAGCTTCTTTATTTTGTGTTCATACAAATTCGCCTCAAATGTTTTTAGTGGTCTCTGAAGATTTTTTTTTATTATTATTTAGACAATGCTATTTTATACCGATGTAATTTTTTTAGACTATAGAACTTTTTTTTTTTTTTTTTTTTTTTTTAGGCAATCCTAGAGACTATTAAGAAAACAGATAAATTCAGACATGTTATACTAATAAATAAAGTCACTAATGAGCTATATAAATTTCAAAGATTTTTCGACTATTTTATTATTTTTAGAGACTATTTTTAGACTATTTTTTAATTTTGAAGACTATTTTGATGAAAAAAAGAGACTATTTTTCCACTCTTTTATTAATACCTAATACCTATAATATAGTATTTTGGCTTTTTTTTTTTTTTTTTTTTTTTTTTTTTTTTTTTTTTTTTTTTTTAACCGGTTTTTTTAAAAAACCGGGTTTTTTAAAAATCTTATTGCCCGGTTTTTTATAAAAAACCGCCCGGCAAAAATCCAGGTTAAAAAACCCGGTCGAACCCTGAAAATAAACCATCACACAATAAGGTTGGTAATATACTAATATAGAAGAAAAGCTTAGCAAAAACCAGCAAGGGCCTTACCATAGTGAAGTGAGTCCCATGGTTTGGTGAAAATCTTGCTAGCACAGACATACAAGTTTTTTATATCTGTGCTAGCAAGATTTTCACCAAACTTTGCAACTCTCTTCACTATGGTAAGGTTCTTGCTGGTTTCTCCTATGCTTTTCTTTCTAATTTATTAAAACACATAAGTGTATAATATAGTATCCCTAACTTAAATTATTTTGATCCTAATGAAGTGGATTTAAAAAAAAAAATCATAACTAAATTATAGCCTAATAATAATAAAAAAATAAAAACAGGATGGTTTAGCAATGCTAAAAGATACGACATTAGTAAAAAGAGCATGCCATTTTCCAGGCATGCCCCGTTATTAACTAGCATGCTAGTGCACTGTTCATTAAGAAAGCATAGGGAAACAATAAGAATCCTAGAACTTAAGTATCTTAGTAACTTAATTAGTACAGTTAAATGGGGTGACTTTGAACACCCAATTATCTTTCTTCAGGCCTCATTTTAGAATTTTGAAGAATATTGATGAAACTGGTCTAAGGCCATGATTAAGTTTCATGCTATTTTATAAGCCTGTGATGTAACGTGAGATGCTAGGCATATCATACTTTATATTGACACTATAGCCTCATCTTTTCATGCCTATTTTTTTAACTAGCTCAAGCTAGAATATTTAGTCTTGTTCCTCCCAATTTACTATATAAATTATTGAATCTTTGTGTTTTATTAATTTTCAATTCAACGTTCACTTATCTCTACCTACTATTTCCTACATATTTTACATATTTAAACTTATTATTACCAACTGCTACGGTTTTTTCCTTATATATATATATTAAATTACTATAGTTCAATTATTATTATCATAATTTTTTTTTTTTTTTTTTATTTAAATAGCATATTTCAAAATTGTGAAATGAGTGCCCAAAGTAGAGATAATTAATTGAGTGTTCAAAGTCACCCCAGTTTGACTGTAATTGCAATTTACAGTTGTCATTAATTAGTTGGACAAGACTATAATTTAATTTATAGTACCCTATAAGTAATCGGGTCAATTGTATTGGGGTCCAAAGGCACCATGTTTTCTTGTGCGCTGAGATTGACAAGCAATAAATAATGCATTCACAAAATTGCTGTCCAAGATAAATGAAATTACTTTGGCACATACTAACAATTTCCTGAGGATAAGTACTAAAGGCAGAGGTGGCAGTAGGTATCAGGAAAACAATCACTTCTTTCGTTCCGCACAGTTTCAGCTTGAAGCAAAGATAATTTTTCGGAGCCCTGTAACACAATCAAAAGATAATGAATTAGGTACATGTTGCAGTAGCAACAAAACAACATTTCCCATTAAAATGTTATTTTGCTCTATTTTTGCTCTATCTTCAACACATATACTATTCCAAGTATAACTGAACCACTCTGGGGGTTACATTTTAAAGGGGAGGGTCTTACAAAGCTTATACGTGTTAAGGGAAAAGCAATCTAAGGGGATTGATCTGGGATCTAGGAAAAGCAACATCTCAAAATTGGTTTGAATTATTTTTTCAGGGGGGTTAAAAAAAAAAAAAAAAAAGAAAAAAAAATGCGATTAGAGATACTAAGGGTTAAAATGAGGAAGACTACATAAAATTATAAGAGGTAATTTTATTTAATTTTTATTCTTAAAGAGTACATTGCTCTGAATTGATACATATGTGAATTTTTAATTTTCGAGGTTATTAAGCTTATAATTGAGCTTATGCATGTCGGCATAGGAAAAAGTTACAGCCTGTGACATCATTTTGTGACTTTTATAAATTAATTAAAAATATTCAATGAACTTAAAAATTAAAAATTCACATATCGATTTAGGACAATGTCCTCTTTTAGAATATGAAATAAAAGTACTCTAAATTTTTTTTAGTCTTCCTCATTTGCATATGATTAGCATTTTTTTTTTTTTTAGTATAGGCCTATTATTATTGTTATTTTTTATTCAATAACTTTTTTTGAAACTTTCTGATGTTATAGATCTTTCCATGTTCCATCTAATGCTTTTTTGTTTCATATTAATTTATACATCCTGTTTTGAAAATATCAAGCTCATTTGCATAGGCCTAACTTTTTTTTTTTTTTTAATTTTGTGAGAAATGTAATGGGAAGTACAATGAAGTTACATATCAGATATATCAAATTCTGAACTTCTATAAATTGAAAAAATAAGATGTATACAAAAATAATTTAAAAAATATTTTACAATTAGTTCTTTAAATAGAAAGGGGGGGAGGGACATCCCAGGACTAAGGTTACCCCTTAACTGGAAGTCAGCTGGTGATTCATTTAAGCTGTAAATAGTATACCTACTAGATGTATACACGCACTACACACAATTACAAAAATTACTACAAAAATTACAATCCAGTGAAGCATAATATATATTTTACTGTTTAAAGAAATACACCAGTGCCTAATATGTATACAATACATACATCAGGGTCGGACTGGCACTCAAGGGGTCATGTCCATGAAAGGGGCATAACACCCTCTAGGGGGCCCACAAAAGGGGGCATAACACCCTAGTTACACCCCTTTTAGGTCCTTAGGGGTCTCCAAACAAGGGGGACCATGTTGGCTCACATGGACCTAATCTTATGGCCAGTCCGAGCCTGACATACATGTGCAGGAATGTATGGATCGTTAACCTTAAATTTTACTCTAGTTCTACTACAGTCAAACGGGGTAACTTTAAAACCTTGCAGTTTTCAACTTTAGGACAGTAATGAGCAATTACCACTAAGGCATTTTTTTTTTTTTTTTTTACCCTAAACTTTGATTCCTTCTAGCTTAATTTTAAAATACCCTGGATTCATTTTCAGTATAAACAATGTGTTATAAAATTTATTATTTTGAACTGTTAGAAATTGAGCCAATTCAGATGCCCTGAAAATAAGGGTTACAGGGTAACAGGGAGTAATTTAGAAATTGCATTACCAACCATCCTGCTAGGATTTCTCTTATAACCAAGAACAACAAAAAATATTTTGGTAAATTGGTTAAGTTTTTATAGACCTTTTCTATCTCTGGGGTAACTTTGAAATCCCTCTAAAGGTTTATTGTTCAAACCATTCCCTATTTTCAGTATACGAGTTTAAAAAAATGTTTTTGTTCCTTATCATGAAAATTTGTAGTACAGTACTAGTATTTCAAGAGTTCTTAATCCCTCTCAAAAAACAGGTAAATAAAGTATCAATTCCAAGGCTTCCGGGGCCAATAAATTCAATTAGTCAGTTGTTAGCTATCCCTCATATTTATAACTTTCAGGGTTATTTCAGGGTCAACGTAGAACAACTTTAAAGGGCACTATTATGACATGGTTTTAAATTTAAAGACTGTTTGCAGCTCCTAAAATGAAAATATATTTTTTTTAGCCTAATATACTTTAACACAGGAACTGATAATAATAATAACAAAAAAGTGATCACAACCCCTAAAATAATTTAAGTTAATTTTAACACAAATGTGTTTCAATTGTCCTCAAAGCTATTCCCTAAATTTTTCTTAAACTTCAGTTGCAGAGAAAAATACTTTTGTTCCCAACAAATAGCACAATTGTAAATTTGGACTCGTTCCATAAAAAATTAATTTGGAAGGGGTAGGGTGGGGGGATAAATTAAGGTAATTCTTCCTGGATTCAAAGGCTATCAAGGGTTGTTTGATTCTACAATCATGTGCTTAGAGGCCATCAGGCTCACTCTAAAACCAAATTTATCAATTTAATTTAAAAAGGTTTCAAAGTTACCCGTTGGTTCTAGGGTAACTTTGAAACCCTAGTTTTATTATATATAGTTATTACACTTTGTAAGAAGCACTACAATATTGCTACAGGGGCTACATTATATATGTATAGCTATATACTGTATAGCAACACTATTTAGCATAAAATCCATTTAGCTGTTTACATGCAACATAACAAAGATTCACATTAGTTTCTTGGAAAATATATGAATATCATAACAAACAAACGCATACAGGATAAACATATATTTATAATGTTTTGTACATAATATAAATATGTATACATATAGTGAACGCTATAGGAGAAACAAAACTATTATATGTAATCACTATGCACAACATATTATGTTATTTTTATAATTATGCTTTGTTGTACATAATATAAGTTAGTTGTTTGACAGACCTACACATAAAGTACCACCTACATACGTGTTATAAATATATTATTATTATATTATTATAATATAAGGGACATTGATATGATTTTACCATTCAAAAACTCGCTCTTACTTTGCAATGTTATCCTTATAAGAAATACATGCGCTGGATTTGAATGGTAAAATATATTACCTTGATTGTGTTTACAGTATACATACATTATATATATTATGTATGTTATGTATATGCGTATCATATGTATTTATGATGTAAAGATATGTGTATAAATCTTCATAATACTTACAACTCTTGTCTGCGACTTAAAAAAAATTTAGTAGCAACTATATAGCTCAGTGCATAATTTAACACACAATGTGCTTTTTACGTCACCGTAAGAAACCAATTGACATATTAAATAAAAAAATACCGGTAGAAAAGAAAATACATACAACAACATTTAATTAACACATTTCAAACATGGCAGCCATGCTGGTTTGCCGATTGTAATGCGCAATCGAGAGTGCGGGGTACTACTAAAGCCATCTCTTGATGACATTCGAAAGTGCGTGTGGCTGACGGATCGACGATCGAATTTCGTCAGCTGCTCAAAGGAGTGAGTCAAATCATAATTAATTTTGACAAAAAGGTGATAAAATTGGAAATATCATTATATGTTAATCATCATAAATACATTTACATTATTTTTGTTATTATCTGCTGATTTTTGGAAGGAATTTAAAATATTTTTTTGAAATAATCAAATGAGAGACGACTTCCCTCAGCCTCATATAGGCTTCATTTTTTTTCCTGCAGAGGCGCTGTTTTGTTTACTATGTACAAGCATGATATAATTAAGACGGTAGTCAAGCTCAGGCATCTGTATATGTGATAGCGCCGCGTCGTGTTAGCGCACTAGCGGGTTCAAATAAAATTTCCCGCTCTCCCATTTCGATCGAGCGCCTATGTATAAGCATAGGGAAAACGCACAAAAACTGCAATAACTTCTGAACGCATGAAATGTTAACAATAAAAATTTATGAAATTAATCAGCATAATTATCCGGATCTTTTGATATGCATTTTATGTAACTTTGTTAATAATGTGAATTTAGTAATAAAATTATATGCAAAATAACCGGAAACATATTACGATAAAGTTCTGAAAAAATGAATGTTAACATTTCATTACGAAAAAATACAAAAAATAAAAACGAAAATTTCCCATGTTAAATTTTAAAATCCGATCGAAATGGGAAGCGCGCGAAGAGCTGGCGAGAGCGAGCAAACCCGACGGCCAGCCGTCAAAGCTCCCCCTATGCGTTAGCTATAGCATTGCGGCTACCGTCTTAATTATATCATGGTACAAGATACTATACAATACAAGATAGCGACGCGCGGATTTTGGTATCCGGTTTGGGCCGCCGCGAATGATTTGAATTGCTGTGTAATCAAATGGCACGGCCCAAAACGACACTAGCGGCACCTGTTGGCGAAGCTGTGAAGCTCCTATGCTTTAACATGGGCCGCCGTTATACATGGGACCAATGGGTGTCCCTATCTTGTATGTAGTATCTTGCTATGTACCACAGTATATTATAGGGTGGTTTCATTCATGTTAAAGTCGACGTCATAAGTGAGTACTAAATAACATTGGCCGGTATAGGAAAATGGCACATTTTGCCAGTTTAAAAATACTTCGCGATTTTTTTGATAGCATTGATGCTGTTAACAGGCTGAATTAGTACCTCAAGTATGCAAGAAAAATAATAATGACCAAAAAATAGCTAATTTTCCAAAGAAAATAGCCAAAAACTACCTTTGCCCTATACTGAGCAATGTTAATCATTGCTCAAGATGAGCATCGAAAAGCACTCAGAAGGACGTCATGCGCACACACCCTATACAGTAGTCCATCTCCTATAGCGGGAATGTCAGATCGAATGTGCGCCATAATTCCGACTGGGTGAAGGTGGCAGAACTAGAAGCCGTATTATAATTTGAAGTAATGTTACGTACGTGTAGTTCTGACAACTTCACCCAGTCGGAATTATGGCGCGCATTCGATCTGACATTCCCGCTATGGGAGATGGACTACTGTATAATATACTGTGGCTATGTACTCTCGACGCTGCGATGATTACCGGGAAAATTTTTAAATCGGAAATTGAGAGCTCTCTATACAGTCTGCACCACAGTATATTATACAGTAGTCCATCTCCTATAGCGGGAATGTCAGATCGAATGCGCGCCATAATTCCGACTGGGTGAAGTTGTCAGAACTACACGTAACATTACTTCAAATTACGGCTTCTAGTACGTTCTGCCACCTTCACCCAGTCGGAATTATGGCGCGCTTTCGATCTGACATTCCCGCTATAGGAATTATACTGTGAGTCTGCACCATCTCTGAGCTATCTGCGCAGTGCACACCAAGTATTCCATCTATTATAATATGTATATTTGTGGTTGCATATATTCATATAAAAGTCAATGCCGTTAAGCACTAAATAAAATAAGAATCGGATAATTACACAATATTTTGTCAGTTTAAAAGCGTATACCCAGCAAACACGGCCTAATCGGACCGAGGTTAATTGGCTCAAAATCGGCACTGTCGGCGGACAATCGGCAACGCCCAACGTCGGCAAGCCGACTTTTCCCCGGACATAGATTTTTATAGTTTAAGTCCCCAAGCTCGGGGTTTAGTCGGCATATGCCGATTGATCACCGGCATTAAAAAAAAATTATACAAAAATTAATTTTTTATGAAAATACATAGTTTGATAACACTTTTTTTTTTATATATATTTTTTTTTTTATAAAAATTTATTTCTAATTTTTTATATAAAAATATCCTTTTACAAGCTCAGAATTATGAAAAACTGGTTTTAAATGTTAAGATGGATGTTTAAAACTCCAACTTCGATTTTACGATCTTTATATTAACGTTTCGTCACTGAATTTATCATGTGAAGCCATGGCCTAGTGGTTTGGACTGCTGGTTTGTGATGCAATATTGGCAACTCGCATGGGTTCGAGTCCCGGTGGGTCCATCTTTTCATCATGATGAACTAACTTTACTTAAATGTGTAGTATAGGAACATTAAGCATGTCATATACATCGCGAGGCAAATAAGAGCAATTAAGTTTAATTTTAATTAAATTTGAAGGTCGGCCTTAAAGTCGGCACTGCGACTTTGGCGGAAGCTCGGTAAACCACCTTTTTAATGCCGCGGCCCAACGTCGCAGTGAAAGTCGGGCCGGCTTTCACTTCCGTCATAAACCTGCAGCTGCAATTTTATGAATAGAAAATAAATATTTTTGAGAGCATTGACACTGTTAGCTAGGTTAAATATGTGGGGTCTGGAGCCCCCCCCCCCCCCCCCGTCAGGTCTGAAAAAGCATAGGCAAAGGGGGTGGTTTACACCCTTTACCCATGCTCACTATAGGCTGGACCCCTCCCGTTGCAAAATCCTGAATACGCCCCTGGGTTGAATTTTTAGGTTTTCATATGTATATAAGAAAAATAATAAAAAAATAATTCAATAAGAAAAGGTTTTCCTATGCTAAGCGAGCAAATTGCTCCAATATATGGCGTCGAAGCACATTTAGTATGACGCGCATGATAAATTAAAAATACAAAATAAACAAATGTGTGAAATCTAAATAGAAATTGATAATGAATAATGATTATAGATATCTAACCAGTAAACCATATGTTATACGGAAATATACATGGCAAGTACTTTTTATTATCAAACTACATAAACAGCGCTTTTAAGAAAGTACTTGCAAAGTGTTTTTTTTTATTTATACTTGTATGCACTTCATAAGTACGCACATGCAGTGCCGACCAATCAGAAGCGAGTAAAATAAATAAAGAGAAAGATAAATATATGTTTTAAATCTATATCCTATATCATGCGACCATGGCTCAGTGTTAGAGTCCTGCTCACATGTTAGTTAGGTGAGAGGATCGATCCCGAGTGCCGGCTAGGTTTGGGAATTCAGTGGAGTAAACTTTTTATAAATATTAAAAAATCACAAGTGCATGTAAAGTGCTTGAAAAGCACTGTTAGAAGAAAGAACTTGCAAAGCACATGACCCAGAGTGACACTCTTACATATGGGTCAATACTTAATTTGCACCAAACAGCCGGAAAAGTACTTTTAGGCAACTGAGAAATGTACTGGAAAAGTATACTTTCCGTGTAAAATGTGGTTTACTGGGAACTAGTATATATAATATATAGTAACTACTTGTAGGCGTATTGTGACTACAATTTTTCAAATTTTTGTGATTCGGCTATAACTTCAAATTTTGATGGTTAAGATTTGATGCAATATATTTTAAGAACAAAAATATATTTGTAGAGTGTGAAATTGCATTATAGCGTATAGATATAGTGATGAGAAAATCTAATACCATACGTTTTTTGTATTACGTTTATGCATCAGAATAAAGTTATATAAGCAGATTATATAACCATTTTTAACTTGGAAAAAGATCCAAGGATTAACATCAACTTACAATTATAATGCTTAATTTTATTCCTGGTGGTATACTCAGAAGCGTGCTCAAAAACCTATGCATTTATTATTAATTTTTGTATATGAGAGACCATATTCTAAGAAAGAGTTTTGAGAAAACTAACTGTAAAATTTTAAATGTGACACAGTTGATTCACTTTTACAGGTTTGAAGTTCACAAAAGTGATCAACATTTTTCACGGTAGGGACCATTTATGAAAATAAATAGAATAAATATAATGTAAATTGCGTGAAAAATAAGTGCGAATAAAGAACGCATTCATATAAAAGTCGACGCCATATGTGAGCACTGAGCACTAAATAACATGGTCCAGTCCAGTATGGGAAAATGACACATTTTGCCAATTTAAAAATACTAAACTGTAGCATATTTTTGAGAGCATTATATTGATGCTGTTAACAGAGGTTGAATTATAGGTTTTCAAGTATTCAAGAAAAATAATAATAATAAAAAAAAAATAGCTCAATTCTAAAAAAAAAAAAAATAGCCGAAGATATCTACCCAGTAAACCATATATACGGAAATATACATGGCAAGTACTTTTTATTATCAAACTACATAAACAGCGCTTTTAAGAAAGTACTTGCAACGTGTTTTTTTTTTTATTTATACTTGTATGCACTTCACAAGTACGCACATGCAGTGCCGACCAATCAGAAGCGAGTAAAATAAATAAAGAGAAAGATAAATATATGTTTTAAATCTATATTCTATATCATGCGACCATGGCTCAGTGTTAGAGTCCTGCTCACATGTTAGTTAGGTGAGAGGATCGATCCCGAGTGCCGGCTAGGTTTGGGAATTGAATGGAATAAACTTTTTATAAATATTAAAAAATCACCCTGGCAAAAGTTATCCATGGATATTCAATGATTCCCATGGATAATGTCTGGTTTCCCATGGATATTTACATATTTCCCATGGATATTAGTATTTCCCACGTGGACTTTATTTATATCCATGGGAATTTAAATATCCATGGACAGATTTTAATATTTCCCACGTAGTTTATAATTCCCATGGATAGTTTAAATATTTTTCCCATGGATATTATAGTGTTTCCCACGTGGACTTTATTTCTATCCATGGGAAATTGAATATCCATGGACAGATTTTAATTTTTCCCACATATTTTATAATTCCCATGGATAGTTTTGTGTGTCCATGGGAATTATTTTTAAGCGTGGCGGCATGATGAATAGGACGATCCAAGCTCATTTACACAGTCCGAGTGCAAAAAAATAAAAAGTGCATAAGAATAAAAAGTGTTTATTTTTTAATCTTTAACTAGAATCAATGAAAAAAAATTTTCGTTTTTTTAAATTTTCTTTCCAAAAAGTGGGTTTATTTCAAAAAATTACCAACCCGTAAAAAATTTTATCGCGTTTTTCGATGTAACTCAATTTTTAATACCCCAAAAAGTCATTCTAATTTGTTAATTAAGAGCATATATTAACAAATAACCACTATAGATTGATAGTTTTAAAAAAAATGCATGATAAAGTGAATATCCACTGACAGAAAAATTATCCATGGGGATTTCAACATTTTCCCCATGGATAGTTTCTATCCATGGGAAAAAAACTATCCATGGGCAATTTGTCCATGGACAATAATTTCCCATGGATAGAAACTATCCATGGGGAAAATGTTGAAATCCCCATGGATAATTTATTATCCATGGATACACTTTTGCCAGGGCACAAGTGCATGTAAAGTGCTTGCAAAGCACTGTTAGAAGAAAGTACTTGCAAAGCACATGACCCAGAGTGACACTCTTACATATGGGTCAAGTATACTTAATTTGCACCAAACAGCCGGAAAAGTACTTTTAGGCAACTGAGAAATGTACTGGAAAAGTATACTTTCCGTGTAAAATGTGGTTTACTGGGAACTAGTATATATAATATATAGTAACTACTTGTAGGCGTATTGTGACTACAATTTTTCAAATTTTTGTGATTCGGCTATAACTTCAAATTTTGATGGTTAAGATTTGATGCAATATATTTTAAGAACAAAAATATATTTGTAGAGTGTGAAATTGCATTATAGCGTATAGATATAGTGATGAGAAAATCTAATACCATACGTTTTTTGTATTACGTTTATGCATCAGAATAAAGTTATATAAGCAGATTATATAACCATTTTTAACTTGGAAAAAGATCCAAGGATTAACATCAACTTACAATTATAATGCTTAATTTTATTCCTGGTGGTATACTCAGAAGCGTGCTCAAAAACCTATGCATTTATTATTAATTTTTGTATATGAGAGACCATATTCTAAGAAAGAGTTTTGAGAAAACTAACTGTAAAATTTTAAATGTGACACAGTTGATTCACTTTTACAGGTTTGAAGTTCACAAAAGTGATCAACATTTTTCACGGTAGGGACCATTTATGAAAATAAATAGAATAAATATAATGTAAATTGCGTGAAAAATAAGTGCGAATAAAGAACGCATTCATATAAAAGTCGACGCCATATGTGAGCACTGAGCACTAAATAACATGGTCCAGTCCAGTATGGGAAAATGACACATTTTGCCAATTTAAAAATACTAAACTGTAGCATATTTTTGAGAGCATTATATTGATGCTGTTAACAGAGGTTGAATTATAGGTTTTCAAGTATTCAAGAAAAATAATAATAATAAAAAAAAATAGCTCAATTCTAAAAAAAAAAAAATAGCCGAAGTCCTATGCTGAGTAATATTATTCATTGCTCCAGTATGGCGTAGAAGCGCATTCAGTATGACTATGCGCATACACCATGATATCATGGCATACACTCTGTCCTGTACTATCCAAACTTTTGGGCCATGGATATTGTTTGCTGAGCTGTGCTGTCATCTGATGGTTGTAACATGAACAAGCAGAAGCATTCCATTACAATTTTTAGTATATTTAAATAAGTTGAAAACATTTTTCTCTATACTCTTTATCTATTCTATTTTCTTTGCATTTCCATTTAATTATAAATAAAGCAATAAACTACATAATTTATTTTTTACCTGAATTATTATTTATGTTTTTATATATTTAAAGATTATATAGCAGCTGAATTTAGATGGAAAAGCAATCAATCTTGCTCTTGCGTACGTGCTTGCGTTTGCAGCACAATAGTTTTTATATATAAAAAATGACGGGTAAAATTATAATTAAAGTTTTTAATTACTTATTGTGCAGGTATAAAAGCCATATGAAGTCATTGAATTAGTGCTGTTAATTACTGTATAAATGACTAACGGGGCAAAGCGTTTATTATTATAATTATATTTTTTTTTTTAAATTTCTATGTATGAAATTTTTGTCCAAATATCAGAAGTAAACCTTTGATGGTATTTTCGTTTGAAATAATATGGCATGCGTAGGCAAATTAATGTTGAATTTTGAATGAATGAATGTTATGGGGTTGAAAGTGAAGGACTGCGGACATATAACTATAATAAAGCTTTGTCAAATCGGGCAGAAATATCTAAATTTTTGTATATAATCAAGGATAAGGATATAAGACAGCCCCAAATATATGTTTGTTTTTTATGTTACTAGGGAGTCATCATGCAACATTTTAAATTATAAATTTTTAAACTTTTCTGTCTATATTCTGATCGCCACGTCTTCATATTTTATATCATGGCAAGTTGTTCCAATTGAATTTTAAATAAAAACAAAACAAAAAAGTTGGGGACCAACTTTTAAATTTCAGGGATACTATAATAGCTTTCAAATAACAGACTTTACTTACACTAAAACTAATCTTGACTTTTACAATATTTTTGTGATCCATTAAAGCATTAATTTGTTATACTGTTTTCTATGGAATTAAAAATCACGCCATGTTGTTTAATACTTGCAATGTGCACTGTAAAACACGATCGTCATGTCATAATATATTTTATCATTTATATTCAGTGCTTGTTTTTCTCAAAGAATAACATTAAAAATTTAGTGTAACTTTCTGAATGCTAAAATTTATTATCAACATCGTGTGCACGTGATGCTTTAATAATAATAAGTAACTTTATTAAGGGGGTAGGTGACCGATTGATATCTCGCAAACTAGGACGGTTGCGAATAAAAATAATAACAAAGTAAAAAAGAAATGTTACTTAAAAATTTAGTTATGTCAAACATGTGAAAACACGATCAAATATTTAAGTTATTACACTTTAAAGATAACATGCAAATGTTTAAATTTAAATTTGAGTGGTAAATTTTAGTCAAATTAGAAACTTTTTTACAATTAAAAATATCATTAAAAAATTTTTTTTGGTATAAAAAAAAATATTTTAAATTTACTTGATTTTATTTGAAAATTGTATTGTTTGTTTTATTGGAATTAAATCATGTACAAAAAATTATTGGGAAAATATAGTTCTTCTTTTAGCGATTTCCGGTCCCCCACCGCCTTTAAGGCGTTGTGAGAGCTTGACAGCCCTGTTTTACAAAACCTTGACCACAACATTACATGTAAACTTTATCATATAAAAAAAAAAAAAATAAAAAAAAAAAAAAAAAAATACAGCAATAAAACAATACATAGATTGTTAATAACTTTGACTTAATACATGGCTAGAATTTTAATACAACATTTTCCATAAACTATTAAAATAATAGTAAATTAAAATAATGAGGAAGACAAGGACTTTTTTATTGAGTATTCTGAAAGAGGAAATCATCTTGATTCGATTGATGTGTGGTTTTGTAATTTTTTAGTTAATTAATTAGTTAGTATTTTAATTATTTATTAAAAATCGTAAAATGACGTCACGCTCGGTGTCTTGCATAAGCATGCACGCAAAAGTTACCTACAGTGATGTCACTGATGTCGTATCACTTTTTTTTATTTTTTAAATATTTTTTTTTTCCAAATATTTAATGAACTTAAAACTTAGAAAATAGTACATCAATCGATTCAGGACGATGCCTACTTACAGAATATGCAATGTATTAGCTCCTTACTATTATTAATTATTATTTGCTCTTCTTCAATTATTATTTTTATTTCTTCCAATTTTGGTTTGAAAAAATAAACCATGAAAACACTTAATAATTTAAGCAAAAACTTTTAAAATAATTTTTTCCACGTCTCTACAAGAAATTGAAACACCATGAGTATAAATATAGTGGCATAAACGCGTTTTTATTTGCATTTTTGTTTTATGCATTGTTTTGTTTTTGTAAATGATTAACATTTCAATTTTGGTAATTTTCTTGTAAAATTTATAATTAGATATTACGATAGTTAATAATAATTATAAAAGTAGAATTATTAATCAATTATTTTATACATTGCGGCAAAACTTAAAAAAAAAAAAAAAAAAAAAAAAAAAGAGAGAGAGAGACATTTTTCCTTTACAATATTAAAACAGAAAAAAACTTTGTTGCAGAGCTTAATGACGCGAGATTCGACGAATCTTTTCTTTCTTTTTCTTTTTCTTCTTTTATTTTTTTATTATTATTTTTACTCTTTATATACATTTTCTTTTTACCCATCCACCCTTTTTCTTTTCTTCATTTTCCACTCTCGGACTTTAAAGAGCAGACACTTTGATAAAAATCAAGTCCTTTTCATTTCCTTGAGAGTCTCTATCAAAAATGAATTTTAATTATGAAAGATAATTGTATGATGTGTCTGGCTGACTTCATTTTAAAACGAGGGAAAAATATGTAGTTTTTTTTTTTTTTTTTTTTTTTTTTTGCGACCTTACAAAAAACCAATTTTTTTAATTTTTAAGCTTTTTTTTATATTATTTATATATGGATTCATGAAAACCCTTTTAATTCCAAATATTTGATTCTATCAACTACTGTTATAATCTTTGTTATCTTTTTTTTTTTTTCCCCCAGATGTGAAATAATTCTCATAACAAAAGTTATGCCAATTATATACTGTAATATTGCACTAATATTTATCACTAGAGATCACATCAGAAAAAGTACAATAAGTAGTTTTAATATTATACTTTGTATAAAGACGTAATGCCACACTTTACGCTTACAAAACTTAGTGACATTATAAGAAATATAAAATTAAAAATATTTCCGATGTACAAATTTAGTCAAATAAACGCAAGATAAAGATTGAAAAAAAAATTTAAGTTATAATTTGTTGGGCAACTTATTACAAAACTCATCTTCACCCATAGTTATTTCACGATATAATACACTGAAATTAAAATCCAAAACTAAAAATGTCTTGAAGTAATCAGAATTTGATACACACTGCATAAGGGTTAATTTTAAGCTTGAAAATAAATTCAACACTATACGTTTAAAATATTATCAAAATTATACACCTTCAATTTGATTGAGTTAATAAGTCAAAACTTTTCTTTCAAGTCAAAATGTTCAAAAAAAAAAAAAAAAAGGAAGAAGAAGTCATTTTAAGATTACTTAAATTAAAAAAAGTCATCATGCTTACATGCATTCATTTAAAATTTTAATTATATATTATTTTTTTTTCCTCAACTTTTAGATTGTGAAAAAATAAATATTTTTATTCTCTTCCACTTCAATTATATTATTTTAAACAAATGATATTTTTTATCCCTTTTTTCTTAGAGATCAATTAAGAGTCAATTTTCCTTTGTAACTCGGGTGTGAGTAATATCACCCAAGGAATCTGTCCACTGTATCTCTCTCTCTCTCTTTCTTTCTTTTCCTTCAAGTTTTCTTCGTACAAGTGGCACGTTCCTTCCCTTCAACTGTCTTTAAAAACTTAGATTTTAATTACATTGATTGGACGTTGTTCATTGAACCTCGAATAACAGATTATTGTTTCTCCTTCATAATTAATTATATTCAATGAGAGAAAAATATTTCAAGAATCACAGACGTAATGATTACTAAAATAATAATAATAATAAAGGGAAAATATAAACTTTCTCATTCTTTTACCTTTTTTGTTTTATATTTTTTACCATAGTAAGCGGATGGAAAAAGTGTTTTATTTTATTTTTTTTTTTTTTAATTTATTTAATAATCATATCTTACGTTTTATCATCATTATTCTCTGTATTTTTTTCTCTATTGATTTTGCAATACTATTTATTACATATTAAAAGCAAACTTTTCAAGACTTGAGATTAGCATTTCTATAATGTGACAAGTGTTTTCTATGATGTTGCAGCACAATTCCTATTATATAATATAGGTGTCTTCCACCCTCGGTATATAAGTAAGAAAAACACAAGGTAGATGATAATATACACAATACTTCATTGTCTGTATAATGCTTTTGTTATTTTATACTTTAGAGAAAAGAGAGAACGAGTATGTGCATGTATATGAGAATAACAGAGAAACTATGAGTATATAAATATATAAAATAAAAGGTGTTCATTCGCACATTTAAATTAGCCAGATGCTGTTAGGCTTGTTAAAACGTTTTGCTTATCTAGATTCACAGTGAAAACAACTTTTTTTTTATATATATAGTACAAAGCAAATGTGTTAATTTTGAAATACTTTTTTTTTTTTTTATATATATAAATTTTAATACAATGTGTACTGTACAGGCAGAACCATTTTGAACTTTTATTTTATGATTTATATAGCAATATAGTAACACATTTTTAATTTCAAATTTTCTTAGCTTTTTATTTTATTTATTATATTTTTTTTTTGTTACAATAATCTTAATTTGTAGTGACAGTCACTGTTTTTCAACTAAATATGCAAGTTTAGGTATACATTAAAAAAAAGTTCTTTTCATTTAAAATAGATTTTAAGACAAATAAACCATCGCGGTTAGGTATGATAAATTTAAAAGAAAAGGATAGAAAAAAAGGGCCTTATCATAGTAAAAGAAACTACCATAGCTTGTTGAACATTTTGCCAGCACAGATAGAAAAAAACTAAAACATTGGATAGCTTTCGGTATTAAACTCCAAGAAAAATGCGGAGTGTGTTTTGCCTTCGTCTGTCCTTACAGACTCGGAGAGGAACTATGAAAGATGAATTCATAGTTTCTCTCTGATTTTGTGTATAAGAACTGACGAAGGTAAAACACACTTCATTTCTCTTGGAGTTGAATGCCAAAAGCACCAAAAGCTGTCCCATTATTATTATTATTATTTTATATCTCTGCACTAGCGAGATTTTTTACCGAGCTATGGGACTCTTGACTATGGTAAGGCCCTTGCTGGTTTCTCGTATCCTTTTCTTTTAAATTTATCATACTTTTCGTCTTAACGAGAGTAGTAAATAATAAATAAAACCAACATAAAATGTATTAAATGTATTTATCACTTCCGATTTGTAAAATCATATTTGAAAGTTTTGTTTTGTTCTTTTGT
This sequence comes from Ecdyonurus torrentis, assembly GCA_949318235.1. Taxonomy (NCBI): domain Eukaryota; kingdom Metazoa; phylum Arthropoda; class Insecta; order Ephemeroptera; family Heptageniidae; genus Ecdyonurus; species Ecdyonurus torrentis. Next base: position 11,664,794 of record OX439127.1, on the reverse strand, counting down.
GTCAAACCGTCGTTTCTCTTTGTACAAAACCGGCCTAACGTTATTGTCTATCGTTAAATTATGTTCTGTGTACAGAGTATACTCGACTCAAAAAACCTCAGTCGATTTAAATCGGGCATGCCTAAAGTATCGCCCATTGTCACATTTGAGGAGAAGGGGGGCGGCTGGGCGATACCGTAAAAGGTCGAACGGCAGGTAACTCAGGTTTTTTGAGTCGAGTATAGGTATACATGCCTTCTAAAATATAATTATATATTTTTCAATGTAAACATTGTGAGCGTTTGATCATAAACCCAGGTAAATTGACAAATTTTAAAATCACTTGGAAAACCTGTGAGAACATAAATATTTAAAAGCTGTAAATTTAAACCGATTCGAGCAAGAGGCCGGGCCAAAATCTTCGGCTGCTCGTTTTTTTGAAAATGGTCAACCCAGGTTTCGAGCTTTTTTTAGCTAAAAAATGAGCTATTTCGAGTTAAGCTCGTGAATGACTCTTAAAATAAACGAGCATTTGAAAATAAATCGAGCTAAAGAACAATTTTGCAGAAAGCAAAGAAAAAAGTTTGTAATTTTTTGTTTAAAATGGTGTTTTTAATATACTGTCATGCAAAATAAGCTGTTTAAAATATTATTATTAAAAATTATTTTATTTTATTTATGACTTTTATCCTTCAAAAACAGTTTTTTCATAATGAAAATTGAGCTTTATTCTTCATAGGCTCGAAAGCTCGTATTCAAACTTCGGCTCAAATATCGAGCTTTCCGAGCTTTGGCTCGTTTTTCGAGTTTAAGCTCGATTTCAAGCTAAACCCGGGTTTTAAGTCAAACCGGGCTAAAAATTTTCGAGTTTTTTACAGCTCTTTGTATACATAAATTTCTTATCTTTTTACATTAAGTAACTAAATTATCATTAGTATAAATTATTGAAAGATTATTGATAATTGTTATTATATATTTTTATAAACAATTAAGTTGGAAAATAATAATTTTGATGTGGCGTTAAAAACAAAAGCTTGTGTTATTTACATAAATATGTAATACTATAATAATACTATTTTACAATATAATGGCTTTAGATGTTGAATTGACAGTTCACCAGTCTCACTGTCGTATACGTACTCATTATGAAGAAAAACAAATTAAATTATTCAGACTTTGTTCTTCTTTTTATCGATTTTAGAACTGGAGAATATATGAATTAAAATAAACACGCGAAAAACATGTTTACTCTCAATACGCTAATGCATGATATAGATATAGTACCTGAGAAATGCATTGATTGTGTGTCAAAGCAAGATCGAGTATATTTTCTCTATCCATTCAAATTTCAAAATAGTATATTATAGAGGCTAGTGTCGATGCAAGTATGACGAGTATTATCAATATATTATGTACAAATATTATATTAGGGTATATTATGCTCTGTACCCATTTCTCAAGTAGACAGTACATGTAATAGTAGTGATTAAAACATTCACCACGGTAGAGAGGTAAACCTTGAATTGTTGAATCTGTAGTATCTTGTTTATTTATTTATTTTGGATAATTTTAGGTACAGACATGCATATTTATTTATTTATTAGACATAGGTAGTTTACAGTAACATTACACATATATATCAATGTTACAATACATTCGTCTCGTCAGTTTCACTTAATACTAATTATTAAATTAACGTAATGCTATAGATACTACATAACTACATACAATTTACTTTACATTAATAAAAACAAGTAAAAACCAAATGTAAAAATATTTCTTCAATTCCTCATATTTAATTATTTCCAATATATTTTCTTTATAGATATTTAACTATTATCATTAAAAAATTCCTTAACACTTATAATTTTTTTTAAATGAACAATTTTTTAACTAAATTTTTAAACAATACATCATTTTTCACATCTCTAAAAATAATTGGTAGGAAATCATAATAATTAGCTGTTTGATAGTAAGGACTTCTACTCTAAGTATCAGAGTTTGGTGTATAAACATGAATGTTTAGAGGCAATGCAACTTTTAAACTACTAGCAGTTTGTTTTCTAAGTGTGCACAAATTATATTTATTATTCAAAAGTTAAATGACTATAAATTCGATCTTCGAGTAATCAAAATGAATTTTTTCTATACTATAATTCTTAAACAATAGCATATTCATCATTGAAGTACTGTTTTTATTTCTGTGAATTCATATTTAAAATACTTCACGTTAAACATTAGAAATAACATTATATTTATATATTAATATAATAACACTTTGTGTTTATATGTTAATTGATACTCGTTTAAATTACAAAAAACCTCTTCCATATACATATATACCTTCTTAATAATCATTAATTTCTCTCTTTTAATTTTAAATAAAAATATACAACGCGTAATATAATAGTAAGCACATTCTTAATTAATGAGAGGTATATACAGACATATTACTTGTTGATTGAATTACACTTAAAGTAAAATTAACGAGAACGCAAAATAATATTATATTATATACACACATACATTATAAACTTGTAAAGATTTTTTTTTTCTCCCGTTCTTTTTAAGTGCATCATCAAATTATTTTGTTCCAGTTGGGAAATAAAAACTATACAGGTATCAGATATAGGTACAAGTTAAGTGTTATTTGGTCGTTATTTTAATGGAGACGCAACATATATATTATACCACCTGTTCCTTCAATCAACGAAGCTCATTATGGATTGAAGAGATGTGTTGGCGGTCCTCTCTCTCTCTCTCTCTCTCTCTCTCTCTCTCTCTCTCTCTCTCTCTCTCTCTCTCTCTCTCTCTCTCGTGAGACATGTAGGATGGTAAAGGCAAGCTTTAACTCCTGTACTTATACAGTACAAGGTATAACGTCTTGACTTGACGGTCTTGATTACAATTGAAGCATACAATGAGGAGATGTTACAGTGAATGTAACGTTAGTACGAGACATGAGTACTGATGCTTGCAATCCTACATATACATACATACATATTATAATATTATAAACCTAAATTCAAGTTTTCATTTACATATAATGCAACAATATAACATTGTACTCCTATATGTAAGCATTTTTTTTTTAATGAGATATTGAATATATTTCTTACATTTTAATTACACTTAATAAGTATATAATACTGTTTTCTTTATATAATTATTAAATTATTATTCTTTTATTTTAATAATTTTTATATTAAATATACGAATTGAATTCTAAATAAGTTTTAATTATTTTGCATTTTTAAATATCACATTTTTAATTATTGATGCTGTAGCGTCATGTTGATTATTCTGCACCAAACAAGATCAATTGTATATTATGCAACTGATCTTATGCACGGACTTTGAGGTTGTGATTTATTATTACGTTATAGAATACAGTAGTTTATTTTCATAGGTTTCGTTATTGAAATAGAAATATATAAAAATGAATTGATATAAGATTTTATCACAATAGAGTAAACATGTATATAACTTGTTGCAATTATAGTCATTTGATATTATTCTAATTATTGTCTCTCGTTTAATTTTCTACTTCCATAAGATCAGTAATAAGATAAGGTAGTAAACATTGTGTACAGCAAAAACATCCTAAAGAAGTCCTTTTTTTTTTAAAATGCCGTAGTACAACAGAATTTTTGTGGCACATTTTCAAAAAAAAAAAAAAAAAAAAAAAAGCTGTTAGTCAGTGCGTTTTTTTTTTTTTTTTTTTTTTTTTTTTTTTTAATTATACTGATGTTTAGTCATATACTGTAATAATATATTAATATTTTTTATATCATTTTCTATAAAAAGCGTTATACGTAATTTACGTATAAATAACTACTGTTATTGATAATAACTTCAATTTTTGTTTTTTCTTATCATTTTTTACTGCACGTTCCTGCGAAACAATGTTATTCATTTTATCATTACTTGAAAATTTCTAATGTAGATATAAAATAACAAAATATATTGAAGCTTAAATATATAAAAAAAGAAATTATGAACAGAAATTACTAAAAAAAATTCTTCATTAGAATATTACCCATCACAAAGTATCAAAACATTAATTAATCAATGAATATGGACTCTTCATATACTTTACAATAAACTTTAAATTCATTTTAACTCATTTATAAATTAAAAAACTTTTTTTTTTATCGTGTTTGAATATTATTTGATAAGCAAAATTATTATCTTTTCTGCTCTTATAAAATATCAATATTAGGGAGTATTATTTTAATTAAAAATGTTATAAATTTTGTTTAACTCGCGTAAATCAAGCTTCCGCGAGCTACACTCATTGATCAACACATCATCACGAATGTAGTTGAAAAGCGGATGTAACCAAAACGTCACTCAATATTCTAACTAACTAACAAGAGTATAATAAAGTACGATAACACAAGAATATTATTTCTCTCTCTCTCTCTCTCTCTCTCTCTCTCTCTCTCTCTCTCTCTCTCTCTCTCTCTCTCTCTCTCTCTCTCTCTCTCTCTCTCTCTCTCTCTCTCTCTCTTTCTCTCTCTCTCTCTCTCTTGTTCACTCATTCTCTCGCCAATCATATAACAATATTCAAGCCAATCAACGTAATTTGAAATGAGAATTTTAAGCTATATTACTAATTATAATGAAAGAGAGAATATATACAGCCTGAAGGTAATTGATAAAGGTTTTAATTGAAATCTTTTATTAAGACAAACAAACATTTTTTTTTTATTCTTTAAACGTTTCGTTTTAAAATACAAATTTTATAATAATGAAATAATAATTTATTTGCTTGATTATTAAAATTATTGTTAGTAAAGATATAATTTTCAATATATTATATAATATTATTATAACTAACAGATTTTGGTTATTTAATTAATGGATATAGATAATATGTGTAATGACTATTCTGCAAATAATAATATAAACTGATGACAATATTAATAATTGTTATATCAGTGTCCAAAAGTAATTTTATAGGGGTTAATTTACACAAAGGATTGAAATAAGAAAGGGTCACTTGGTTCTGGTGTTAGTGTCTTCTGCCAGCTTATCTATTACTTTCAGCCATTTGCTTGGTTGAGCTTTGCATTGTTGAGCCCGCGGCTGGTCAGCTAACATTAAACACTACTCCAACCCCCCCCCCCCCCCCCAAAGTGTAGTCCTTGTCATAAAGTTTGGCTAGCCAACATGGCATACATAGCCTGGAGTATACGGAGGAACCTTATGAGACGACAACTCCATTCCTCCTGCTTTCTTTACGCACACCACTGAGGGATGAGAGTTTGGTTGACTGACCTCATTGTCTTTACACCCCAACTTACCATCTCACTTTGAAGATTGGCCCAACATATATATGATATGCTAACTCTTGTGACGAATCTATGTTTAGCTTAAACTCATCTCTCTTTCCCTTCATCTACGCTCGACTAAATTTTCCAACCTTTTCATCACTGTCCAATACAGTAAATCTCCTCTTATCATATATATATATATATATATATATATATATATATATATATATATATATATATATATATATATATGTATATTTATATGTATATTTATATGTATACACACTCACATTTACACACACACACGTATTGTATTACGGTTTGTACTTTATGTTATGAAAAATAACTTTTTTCTACAGTAAAGTTATCCATTAACATCCCATCTCAATGCCAGGTCCAATAACAAGTTTTGACAATTATAGACTTGAAGTGGATAGCGTTGATCAACGTTGTATTAAAAAAAAAAAAAAAAAAAAAAAAAAGCTACGTATGTAACTGTCTTAATTTTTTGCTTATGTAACATTGTCATGTTGTGGCCAAGGTTTTGTAAAATAGGGCTAGCTGTCAAGCCCGCACAATGACTTAATAAAGATATTGATTATTATTAGTATTTAATAAATAAATTATTAAGATAATAAAACTTAAAAAACAGTAAGGTTTTTTTTTTCCACTTTATTTAGGGATTTATTTAGATATTTTGGAGCATTGGTTTTAGCCTTTTTCCTTTAATGTTTACTAAAGTTAGCGTTTCAGTAAAAATGTTCTTTTAAAAACGTAAAAATACAGTAAAAAAAAAAAAAAAAAAAAAAAAAAAAAAAAAAAGGCGTTACGTTAAAAGAACAATACTTAATGTGCTGAACAAATAATAATAATAAATAATAATAAAATAAATAAATCATAAAAATAGTTGAAATGGAGCTCTTTTAAAAATTGCAACAGTTTCAATTTTATCTTAGGACCTAATTTTGCTATAAGAACTAATGTTAAAAGTTGTATTGAATTTATGCTAAATTACAATATTCAGTGAATAATAATATAGAGTAACTTGATTGTCATACTTTAATTGTAAAACGAAATGTTGTGATATTCAATAAGACGATAAATAGAAGTTGTACATTTATTCTATCCACTTTCAATGTCTAGTAAAATTAAAGATAACATTTACAATTTGTTTTTCTTGGGATCTTGCAACGTCTTATATTTGAAGACGCTTGCACTTGCTTGCTTACTATTCATATAAAAATCTTTCAAACAAATATTTCGTAACATTTTTATATATTAAAAAATTGTACTCAATTAATTAAGCATCAGCAATACTGTTAGCTGAATTATTAAAGTTCAAACACTACCTGAATCTAGGTGATATTATTTCTTGCACCCCATAAATGTAACTTATGTAAAGTGTATTTTAATATTTTATTTTCTTCAAGGACTCGTACAGATTTTTTTTTTCCTTCAAAACAAGATTACTTTATCAATTTTAAAGGCGTAGAACACCTTCAACAAAAAATATGTCTAATATCCCAACATACCTAAATATCAACGTTCATTTGGCCGGAGTCATTTGTTTCTAATTTATTTTCCATACCTAAAATGGAAGCTGCGGGTTTGTGACGTCACAGCTCGCCTGTTTCTGCGCGCGTGGACTAGTGTTATTGTTGGAAAATAAATTAGAAATCAATGACTCTGGCCAAATCAACGTTGATATTCAGTTAGGTTCAGATATTAGACATGTTTTTTGTTCAAGGTGTTCTACGTCTTTAACTATAAATTATGTTGAAGTCTGAGCCTATACTTACTTTGAATATATCAGGAAAATATTATTTAACTCGTCCTTCTTTTAAACTTCTTATCTCTTATACCTACTAGACAATTTTAAAAGAAAAGTTTCAAATTTACCATTGCTGTAATTCTGAGTAATACTTTTTATTTCATTATTATTATTTTCATGAACTGTTGTTTTTATTAAAAATATACATAAATAGTTTGGTTGTAATTAAAATAAAAAGCTGTGACAAAGAATTGTGATTTAATGTTAATTGGCTTAAAAAAATACTGTAGTATTAATTAATTGCCAGACAAAAATTATTGTAAAAAAAAAAAATAATAATAAAAAATAAAAAACGATTGAAAAGTTTTAATACAGTAAATAACGGGTAAATACCACTTGAATAATGCAACCCTATTCAAATTCAAAATGCATTTATTGACAGATAATACATGTTAACATAATTCCATATGCTTCCGTAACCACGTCATATTAATATAACAGTGAGCTTTAAAAAAAAAATTCTCACAATGATAAATCACGAGATGGGACTATTATACATACACACATTGTCCCTTAACCCTTCAGTACTCTCGTAAAAATTGGAGAGAATACTTATAAAGTAGGCAAGCGGAAGTAGTATCCACGCTACAATTTCTATTGTACACCCGGAATTGATGACGTCATGAATCCATAAGTTTGCCTACTTTACAGTTATTATTTTTTTTTTTTTTATCCCCAGTTTGTGAGGGGACAGATGGGTTAAGGGACCCATAGCATGGTCCCATATCATGAATTTTACTTTTTCACTTTAATATTTTGAAACCAGTATCCCTTTAACAATACCTTGTCTCTCTCTTTCTTGTCAATCTAATTAAAGCTATTAACAACTCAGAATAAAATAGAAGTTTTTTTTAGCATTATTTAGGTTACATGCAGTTCATATAAACGTCCTTTTTTAATATAAATTCAAATACATTTTCCTGTTTAATTTTACTTTCAATACAATAAAATAAATAGGTTGCTAACAATATGACTTTTTTTTTTTTTTTTTTTTCTTCAGACAATTTTTTAAAAAGATTTAAATTTGAAATATTTCTTAAGCAGCTAAAAGAAAATAGTATACAGTTTTGCCAAAGTATAATTGAAACGTTTTTCAAATAATTCTGTTTTATGCTTTTCTACTGAAGTTCTGGATTCGTGTATGTGTCTATTATTATTTAATAAACATTTTCATTTAAAATATAATTTTCAGGATGAATTTTGAAATGCACGTATTATTTATTTTTAATTGAAATAAAGTTTACATATATATATACTGTTTTTGTCTTTCTTTCTAAAGCTTACAGTAATATTTTATTTGATTAGTAGGAGTAAAATAAACTGAATAAAAGCTGATTGCAGCATATTATATATTCTTCAATATTATATCTTTATAGCATTATGATGGGTATATTTATAGTGTACGTAAATATTGAATATCATGAAAGTTTTCATTATATAATAAGACAAGACATTTGGTATTTTAGAGGTTATGGGAAATCAGAAATGCTGAGAATTAAGAAGAATTGCTAACTCGGCACAAGCAAACCCCTTTACTTAATACATGTATAAGAAAATCATCAACTTCTTAGTCCAAACTTGCCAATCGTTGCAAACTACTCAAGCATTTCATCTTATTCTGTTTCTCCCTTTTAACGCAAGTTTCTCTCTCTCTCTCTCTCTCTCTCTCTCTCTCTCTCTCTCTCTCTCTCTCTCTCTCTCTCTCTCTCTCTCTCTCTCTCTCTCTCTCTCTCTCTCTCTCCCTCTCTCTCTCTCTCTCTCTCTCTCAGTCATTCTCTCACTTTGGCTGCGTCTTTCCCATTGGAATGTTGCTCTCAAGTCATATACAATGAATATAAAGTTTCTTTAGTGGTATAGACACAAAACGTCAGTAGTATATGTTCAAGAAAGGTCTAGCATCGCCAACATCACAAGACTCTATAATATATGATTTAGATTAGACATGCTTAATGTATATTATGTATGCTTTTCACAAACTACATCATAAATATATAGAACTATAAATATCCTCTTCTTCTTTATCATAGTTCTATTTTGTTCTTATTGCAAAATTTATAAAACCACATTAGAGATAAATCTGTAAAGTAATTTTGATTGAGATGATTATATAATATTAACATTAAGCTTAAACAAACTTCATCTTCAAAATATAAAGCATTAAAATGTGTCATGATTAATTATTTTAAGCTATATTTTGTATAAGTAATGCTTTAAAATTTATAATAAGTTTAGTTACAGTGTAAAAATAGAATTAATAATTTTTGCCAAACAAATGGGAGATGCAAAGGGGAAAAATCCATTTTAAAATTTGTAAGTAAAAGTAACTTGTAATTTAATTAAATAATAATCATATTGGCAAAAACATTTCAATCATCTGCATATTTTGCAATATTTTGCATTGCAGTTTCAAATTTTGAGTTTTTACTTGTGTTGTGAACAATAATTTATTCCACAGAGAGAGAGAGAGAGAGAAGGGAGAAAAAAAAGTCAGAGAATATAAATATATAAAATTTGAAAACTAAACATTAATTATATGTTCGAGATTAATGTTCATCTTCTATTACAAAGTTTGAAAAATAATATATGTATAAAGCATGAAACATAAAAAAAAAAAAAAAAAAAAAAAAAAAATCTATAACCCATTTATTAATACTCTCTCCATACCTTGATAAATCAATACATTGAAAATGAAACGCCTGTAAAGGAAGGAGAGGGAGAGAGAGAGAGAGAGAGAGAGAGAAAGAGAGGAAAAAAGTTTTAAGTATTTAATATATTACATTTTTTATCACTATATTCTGTACATAGAAATTGATAAAGTTATCAGATTGGTATAGACCCTGTGGCCCGTACCTTTCTTTTGAACTCTAAAAAGTTATATAACAATAGGTTTGGGGACAATTGGCTTCATTGAAACCCCTTTTTATAACAAAAGATTTTGAAAAATCAATAGGACTGTCGCCATCCATCAATGCCTATGAAGATGTGTGGGTGGTGCAAGCAATTGTGCTCCTGCTTGCTTATTCTTGGCTTTATACTTCTTTATAGCAAAGCAGGCAACATGGAAGAAGTGAAGTTGTGTAGTGAGGAGGCGCGAGACTGAAACCCCAGCTAATGCATAAGCAAGCAGACCCTAAGCTAACACCAAGAATGACTCGCTATTAAAATGTCTCATTATTGTCTTGAACAATCACTCTTCTTTTTATAAAAATATTGATTTTAAGTTAAAGATTTATAATTTATTAATCTTTTAAAGTTAAAATATAATAAATTTTTTCCAGTATAAATTTCATTAAAAGAATATTGCGTCATTTAAAAAAAAAAAAAAAAAAAAAATCTTATTAATTTTTATTTCTTAACTGAGATGTATTTTCTTTACTGCACTTAATTTTTTTTAACGTTTTCTTCCTTTTTATAGTACTGTACTGACAGTGATGAAAGAGGAAGAGTGAGAACAACTGCAAGCAAAAAATTCCAATGCAAACATAATATCGTAGTTGCTGATCACGTATATCTTTTAACAATAAACACTACGCTTCTATATTACGATGACAATGTATAAATAAGCGATGCGATGAGTGAATATGTGTGATTGCGGTCTTTTAATTTCAGAAAATGTGATAGTAAATTAGATTGCGTAATTCAAATATATTATTGAAATAAAAATATATATTAAAGGATTAAAAAGGTTAACCATAAGATACAAACTCGTGAACGTGTTCCCAAATTATTAAAAAGTTTTTATAAAGTAACAAATGTCTCCTTATTCTTCAATTATTTATGAATAATTTAATAATGCATGTGAAAATATTGTAGAACTTCTGTAGTCAATGTATTGTATATATATTATACTGTACTGCACGATAAGAATTTTCTTGATGAAAATATTTTTGTCTTACCTTCTGTGAAGACTTCACACTCGATGTTGTCATTATTTTGAAATAACACCAATATGATAATAGTCACTTTGTACATAACATTAAAAAAAAAAACTCAATTCACAGTTTAAAAAAAAAAAAAAAAAAAAAAAAAAACTGAATTGAGGGTTTCTAATATCATGTACAAAGTGACTATTATTATATTAGAGTTACTTCAAAATAATGACAACAGCGAGTGTAAAGCCCAGTGTCTTCTCAGTAGGTAAGACAAAAATATTTTCATCAAGAAAATTCTTATCATCATGCAACCTCGCTCGAAATTCAACATTCGAAATGCACACACACACATTATATAATATGTATAATAAATGCATTTATGCCTCAATCTTCACCATAAATAAAGACATTTAAATCATATGGATATAACATACTTCTTATGGGGAGATTCGCAAATCTTCGTAGACATACACGCTATTACTAAAAGGCAATGGAATAAAGATTTGTATGTTAATAACTGTACATTATATTTTTACTTGAAGCGCCTTGTGGTTAGACAACATGTTATACAGTCGTGCTGCAATGGTTGCCTATGCATGTAGGCGCTTGCTTGACCAGATAGGCAGTGGGGGTTGTTATTGTTGTGTTTCTTTTTTTTTTTCTTTTTTTTCTTTCTTTCTTTCTTTCTTTCTTTCTTTCTTTCTTTCTTTCTTTCTTTCTTTCTTTCTTTCTTTCTTTCTTTCTTTCTTTCTTTCTTTCTTTCTTTCTTTCTTTCTTTCTTTCTTTCTTTCTTTCTTTCTTTCTTTCTCTCTCTCTCTCTCTCTCTCTCTCTCTCTCTCTCTCTCTCTCTCTCTCTCTCTCTTTCATTTAATTTAATTAATTTTTATTTAACTTCGCGAATCTTCATAATTGTTAGTGTGTTCGATAAACCTGATACGTCTGAAGCATAATCCTCAGTCTTTGTATGCTCTCTGCAGCTGTATATTATAACTAAAACATTTACTTTTTCTGATAAGAGTTGAATAGATGATGCGTCATCACATACGTGTTTTTGCAATGTGCAAAAAATTAATTCTCATGTAAAAATATGCTACACCTGATAATAGATGGCACTGAAGTCCACTTCTTGAAAGTTAAAAGTTTGAAGCTTTCAGAAGGTGGGGTTGGGTGGGAAGTTCAATTTTTTTTCTATATGACCGCTGCTTGAGCAGCACTACGAGTGTCCCCATGAGCCCAGCCTATCAGGCCTTAGTAGCAGTTAATATCTGCCGCTTGCCTGCCTGTCCGCCCGCTTGTCCACGGGTCCGCGTGTTCACCAGCCCGCCCGTTGATCTACTATCAGAGCACCGGCTCAGCTGCTGCGCTCGCTCACTCGCGAACTTGCTTGCCTGACCGTGCTTGCCACTCGCGTGGGTCGTGGGTACCTCCGAGCTCGGCTGGTGCGAGTGAGACACCACACCGCGACCACGAGTCCTCCACCCACCACAGATCCACAGCGTGCCACTGTGCGTGGCCGCGCGAGGGCAGCAGCGAGACGTGCGCCGCCGCCCGTCTCTGGGTAAGTTTGCCTCCCCACCCCTCCCTTCCTCGTGCAAAGCACGCTAAACCCTCGTCCTGCTTACTCTCGTCAACAACAAGAAACGTCGAGTAATATACGTCACTGGAGAACCAAAAAACTTTATTTAATTGTTCTCCATCATCAATTTTAGTCGAAGTTTATAAATTAGCTATTTTATTCCCTAAACTTAATCTCGTATACAATCGTTTGGATCATGACAAATCGCATTTCTAAAGGATCAACATTATACAAAGAAATTTTGATACTCGTGAGATTTATGTATATTATACACACTTTGCGTTTCCTCTCGATGCTCACAATGACAAGTAGTTTACAAGGATTTACTTGGATATATAGGAATCTTCAACGTCACAGCTTTTAAGTCTTATGCAAAGTACTTATATATAGATACGGAAGATACGGAATAAGAGGAGAAAAAAAATGAATGAATGAATAAAGGAAATTAGGTAGGGTTGGAAAATGAAAAAGAAATGAGGGGGCGGAATAGGTCATTCAGGCCATGACCTCGAGAACGAGAAGTGTAGAATTGGAGGAAGAGGGGAGCTAGGCGTCAAGCTGTCTAGCATGGTGCCCTCGAAATTAGAAGCCAAAAATAATTTCGAATAGAGGCGAGGCTTGTCTCTCGCTAGAGAATCTCTCGTGGTACCATAAAGTATTACTTGCCATTTCTATGGTAGTAGCTCATCAGAGAGCACATTTTTCTTTCTTTCTTTCTCTCTCTATCTTTTTTCTTTCTTTTTCTTTTTCTTTTCTTTTTTTTTTTTTTTTTTTTTCTTCTTCTTTTTTCTTGGCTGTTCTTCAATCTCCTTGAGTCTCGGCTGCCGACTTCATTCAACGGGCCGCGCGCCGAGCTTGCGCTCACAGAATTAATCACACATAGTTTAAGAGTAAAATAAAATAATTTCTTATCTGCTACGTTCGAGCTTGTACTCTGATATAGTACTAAATTTAACATGCCGGTATTAATTGGCTAATTGCTACCTTTTGCAATCACACATTTTAAAAATTCTCGCGCCTATTACAAGTTCATTGCTTCCGCGCAGAAAAATAGTTCAACATCGCACTTCATACCACTACTCCGGCGAACGTGATGATATCAAACGCTTTCATTAAACTGAATGGATCCTCGGTTTTATAAGTTAATCATTGTTATAATATAATATATAGTGGTATAGTAAACTTTAAAATAATGTAATAGTGAATTATAAATAGTTCATGTTGTCATATGCGGAGTGATATTATTTTTATTTATCGTTGGTGCGGTGAACAAGGTTCGCCAAACGAAACTATTCACTCAATCAGCCCAGCTTGGGTAACGCGCTACCCGGTAAGTTAATAATTAATTACTTTTGTGATATATATTTTTCTAGTAATTACTTTTTAATGTATAAAAATATTAAATGTGAGTTTATTATGGGATAAAAAGTTTGAATCATGAGATGAAATTAATTTTGATGTCATCTGTCGAGTATTATCTTATTTACACCTGGTGTGTTGACCACGTGAGATGGGAGTGTAGTTTAAGTGATGAAAATGCACTCCGGTCCTGTAGACGCAACAGTCTACGCTTGCTGTCTGTGAGAGCCTATGATGCTTCCAACTGCGTGGATATGGAGCATGCCTGTGTGTTTTCTCCCACCGTCCTCCTATATTGCCCATGCGGTGGCGGACTCTAGCTCATACATATATCACTCCAATTTTATGACTGTCAATTAAAAAAAATACTGCATGGCTTTATAAACATTATAAAACAATATGATAAATATAATAATTAAAAGAAAATATTTGGAAATAAATTTAATTATGATATTCTTACATTTTTTTGATTATATTAAAAAAACAAAAACAATTGTGTTGTTTATAGTTTTAAATATACTTAATAGTAGTTGTATACATGAAACATGAATTCTGAAATGATTACCACTTTGTTTTCGAGTCAACAGATAAGGCTATTTACAACGTTCTGTGAGCACTCTAGACATCAGACAATATTCTCTGATAACATACATATATGGGAGGGAGGAGACCAAGTAAATAGGATCCACGTGGGGCCACAACGTAAAAAACCTTGAATTCATTTTTATTATTATTATTTACTATTAGGTGCAACTTTTTTTTTATCTTAAAATTTTTAATACTAAATTATATGATGTTGATAGATAATTTAAGCCTTTATATATAAAAATGATGACTTATTATATACATTTCATTAGGTATTATTATTTTCATAGAACACACGAATATAATGAGTTCTTATTGTTCTTATCTCTTTGATGTTATTACGTGGAGAGAGAGAGAGAGAGAGAGAGAATACAAGTTAATTTGAGAACAAATAAAACGTACGACAAAATATTATATATTAATAATTGCAGTTAAATAATAATATAAAATTCACGAACTAAATATTATAATATCTTCACTTTCTTTCCCTTGGACAGTTGATAATCTTTCTAATCCACAAAAATGACTCACTTAAATATACGTTACTTTTCAGTTCGTATACATAAAAGCATTATTCGTATCTTATTAGAAAAGATTAAATAATTAAGATGTCATTAAGATTAGATTAAACAATTTTATATTATTAAATATATTAAGCACTAATAATATTATATACTAAATTCCGTTTACATTTTAGATGCATATATATATTATATATATTCTGAGAAGTTAAGTTGTTGGTAAATATTTCAATTTGTATTGTTTTCTTTTAACTCATAACTTTATATTAAATTATTACAGTGTTTGTAATTAAATATTAAATATATATTATATCTATTTAATTTTAACTTTACATATTTACACGTTTGTTTGCTAGTTATAAAATTGTGTACAAGTAAGCAAGAGTAGGAAGAGTATATTATAGCAGGGACGTATAAATAGAAATGTTTTGGTGCATGCTTTATTAGTTAGCTGCTTCGTTGTATATAGGTTCGTACAATTTCAAGTGCTGAGTAAATAGTACGGTACACCCAGCCTGCCATACGAAAAGTAATATACATAACATCAGACTGACCCACCACCATGCATATCCCCACTTTATATTATATATAACAATATAAATATATATATTCACGAGCCCACTTGTAATGATTATACATAATATTGTAAAAACATTTTTTTATATACTTAATTAACAATCAGTTACATTAATTATGGAACACGAAACGCATTTTTAAAAAAAGAAATCCAGAGCTTTACATATCTTAAAGGGATCCTGGCCTCAAAGCATTAAATAAAAAAACGTAAAATTTATCAGTTAGGACCGTCATTATACGTATAATGTATCTCAGCCCTTATGTATACCATCACAAACCGAGGTTAAAAAACTGTAAAGCAGGCAACGGTAGGAATTCATGACGTCATGAATTTTAGGCCTACAATAGAAACTGTAGCTTATGTTGCCTATTTTACAAGTTTTTCCTCCAATTTGTGGGGATACAAAAAGTTTAAGGGGACATAATATGTGTAAGTGTAATTGTTTCACATGATTTATCATTGACAGAAAATTTTCTTTTGATATACCAGTATCTCTCTTTAATATTGTATAGATATGATTTTTGGTGTTGTAATTGTTTTTCCTGATTTTACAATTTCATCACGTCTTGCTTAAACAATATGTTGCAATTATTCATACTTATTATTATTTACGCTTTAAGTAAGTTGTTGTTTTTTGCTATGTAAATTTCATATTTAATTTAAGCTCGTCAGTAGTTTCTTTCATTTTCTAATACAATAAATTTTCCTGATTTTGAATTACATATACACCAGCAATCATATTGTTAGACTAGACATTTGTGTAGTAAAGTCAATCATTACAGAAATGTATCATACAAATATGCGCTTGTATATCATAAAATATATCAACTATCTTTAAAAAAATTAGCATACTGGCAATATATCATTCTCATGTACGACAGGAGTAATTTTATTTATAATAAAATAAATTAATAATAATAAGTATTATTTATTGACTTATTTATTGTTTACTTTTTTTTTTTTATTATTATTATTATTTTTTTATAATTGTTTTTTTAAATACCATGTAGTCTATTCATGATTGCTTCCCTCAGTTTAGACGTCAAATGTTGTATCACACTTATAATCATTTAAATATGATGCTCAAACTTTTTTTTACAAGTATTATACTGGACAATTTTTTATTTATAAATGTTCCAAAAATCAATTATATATTATATAAATATATATAATATATGATTTTTTTATTTATATAATGATATACAAATTTAATGAACAAAAGAATAAACAGAATGTTATTTTAATGCAAACTTTGTAAAAAAAATTGTTTGGGAAATTTGTGAAAGAAGTTAGCAAGAAGGTGGGGTAGAGAGAGAGAGAGAGAGAGAGAGAGAGAGAGAGAGAGAGAGAGAGAGAGAGAGAGAGAGAGAGAGAGAGAGAGAGAGAGAGAGAGAGAGAGAGAGAGAGAGAGAGAGAGAACCAAAGGGGGGGGGGGGAGAGAGAGGGATGTGTTTAGATGGAAAGGAGAATGAGGCTCATCACAATATTGTCTAAACTTTTGCTGACTTCCTCTCTTGTCGTGATGACGGGATTCAGATTTTTTTCACCTTACGCGACTCGAATACTAAATAATATATAAAAAGTTAAAAAAAAAAAAAAAAAAAAAAAAAAAGGATAAGCTTTGAATGAAGAAAAAAGTGGCGTTTGGCTTGTGGTTTACTTTATTGATGACAAAGACAAAGTCATGCACTTTACAAGCATGAATCTTTTATTTAACTCATCGTATACGTACACCAATTTTTCAAGCAGTAGTCACTACAAAGCTGATTATATTTATAATTGTTGAACTTTTTAGCGTATAATATGTAAGCTTGCCAAAACCAAAATGTTAAAGTTGAAAATATTAATGCATTTTTTTTTAATAATATTAAAAAAAAAAAGAAAAAAAAAAATGTTAGTTATGAACTTACTATTTTATAAGTTTTGGGCGGAAATTAATAAAAAATGAAAGTCTCTCACTTTTGCAACCTACTCATGGGTTAGGTTTAAAAAAAAAAAGAAAAAAAAAAGGAGTGCATATGGACCGATAAGTAATGTCAACATTCGTCTCCAAGATAGCAAGATTTCACATTGTATACTGTATAGTTGGTTTATATATATAGGCCAGTAGGGAAGTATACACAACGTAATAACAATTTGCTGCTATTGCGATATTAAAAACAAAGCGTCTCATTTATCAAATTAT
The DNA here is from genome assembly GCA_949318235.1 of Ecdyonurus torrentis. Classification (NCBI taxonomy): domain Eukaryota; kingdom Metazoa; phylum Arthropoda; class Insecta; order Ephemeroptera; family Heptageniidae; genus Ecdyonurus; species Ecdyonurus torrentis. The sequence continues at coordinate 11,647,030 of OX439127.1, read as the reverse complement.
CAACTTTTAAAGTTTTGGTTAACGCAAGACAAGCAACGAATATAAACTAAATATAGCAAAGAAAAATAACACCATTTTCTCTCCCAAAGCACTGTGTTTCAAAATATCTATCAATAGTTATTATTAAAGTTAAAGACACGCATGCCTTTAAATTTGTTATTTCAAAAACACATTTCATAATATATTTTTATTTGAAAATATGATTTAAGTTTATTAGTAGGAGGATTATATCAAAAAGTTTTGATCAACTTTTGATCAATAATTCGAGAAGGTCATTCATCATTAAACTAAAAGTAAGCACAATCTTTCTTGTGGTATTGAAAATGTTTTCTTTCCGATTCTTGACTTCAATTTACAAGGTACAAGGTTCATTTTTTTTTTTTTTTTTTTTTTGCTTCATTTTTGTTATTGTTGTCCGGAAGTGCTGAAGTATTTATTTTATTGTAGTGTTTATGTTTCCCATGACTGCATAATGTAATTCTGCGTATCTACTCTTCCTTTCTTGTTACATACAATGCTATAACGTTAAATACAAAGCTAACAATAATATTTGTTATTTTTATGGGAGATTGTGAATACTGCGTATAAAATAGCTTTTAAATAATATTTAGTGAAAATCTGAAAATGTTTTATGATGGATTTTCGGATGATACGTATGATAATATCTCTAAACAGAGGCAGGACAAAATACTCAGCGGGATATATATATATATACATTGAAGACCGGTATACAAATATACATATTTATACGAATTATAGCATAAGCAGGCAAAGTAGATAGATCTCATCCCTCTACAGCTCAGTATGTTTACTTGCTACTGCCACCGTTTTCTGCTACACACCTCCTTCTTTACACTTCCCAATCCTATTATTAAATAAAGCTGGTGTATTCCTCTCTCTCTCTCTCTCTCTCTCTCTCTCTCTCGGTATTAAGGGAACATGTCTCTGCATGGATACCCCTTCTCAGCACCGAATAAATCCCTGTAGAGAGAGAGAGAGAGAGAGAGAGAGAGAGAGAGAGAGAGAGAGAGAGAGAGAGAGAGAGAGAGAGAGAGAGAGAGAGAGAGAGAGAGAGAGAGAGCAGAGCGAAAAGCGAATATATTTAACACAGCATATTGAGGAGCCCTGGAATCTCCAGTATTGTTGATTTACCATATCACCTAACTTTGTGAACTAAAAGATTGCCAATTTACCAAAGTCATGACATAAGCTACACAGATTAAATATAGCAAATAATGTGAAAGTGATAGAAGACAGTGTTAACTGGAAAATATTATACGACTGAAAGAATTGTTATAATATTTATTAGAACACCATATTATTATGCTGGACATTAAAAGTTGGTCTTTTAAAAGCGCAAGGATTTTTTTAAATTACTTGTTCCTGGAATTACAAACACTTTTTTAATATACTTATAAATATAATCTTTATATATATTACATATTATATTTTATATATAATATACTTGTTAATAAGTAAATCAATATCATTCAATAAAATTGTTCTGAACTTTTGGTATCTGGTATTTAGGGGAAGGGTTAAAAATCTCATACGTTTTATTTGATTGATCAAATAATATTTTTAACTTTAAAATATATAATTAATTTTATTTGTAAGTTTGTATGTGTGTTATAGATAAAGAAAGTTGAATATAGAAAAAAATAATAACAAATCGATACTTCAATTACAGGCACATTTTGTCCAAGGTTCTTGCACTTGTTTATAGATAAATAATCGTAGAAGATTATAGAATTAGATCATGTTTATAGAAATTTATCTCAAGTTGTTGGGTTACATACTCTTCATATGTCGTTTTATTCACGTATGTGCGTGCGCATACGACATTTATTACGTACACTGCAAAGATAGCTCATTATAAATTACATTCCAGATAAGGAAAACTTAACCTAATTGCATACCATAATAAATAAATATATTTATTATGTTGAAAAATAAAATAAAATTAATTGATCAAATCGCTACACTACATAGTATACAGCTCTCGCTTGCTTTTGCTTTATGTGTTGTAATAATGAACTTTGCAAAATAACAATTCATGTTTGTGGATAATGGAGGCAAGGCAAGAAAAGCTGCTTACTTCAGCATTTTATCTTTTAATGAGAGAGAGAGAGAGAGAGAGAGAGAGAGATGCCCAACGAGAACAATCTTGCAAGTTGCACTTAACCTTACAGGGAGGGAGGAAATGGAACAGGGGGAAAGGGGGATAAAGGGGGTAGAGGTCATTCAGGAAGCTCAAGTGATATTATAATAGAACTTGTAATTGGAGTTGGGAAAAACTTTTTGGTACTGTTTTATTTGCAACAAACGGAACAAAATTCGTATTATTTGTATTGTTAGCAAGCAAGCAAGCAAGCAAGCAGCTTTAATTCAAGTAATTTAGCATGTAAAAAGAACACACAGCAAGTCAAAAAGTGTATAGGTCTGCGCTTGCTACCACCCTTTCTACTCTCTCTCTCTCTCTCTCTCTCTCTCTCTCTCTCTCTCTCTCTCTCTCTCTCTCTCTCTCTCTCTTTCTCTCACTCAAACCTAACAAATACACAAGAAGTTTTCAAATATATTTTCTTTAAATATGAAGAACAATAACAACGCTCAATTGTGAATAAAAAGATGTAAATAAAACATCATTAAGATTAAATTAAAACAAAACAATGGACTAAAAATGTAAGGAATTAAAACTGAAGAGGTTATTTTATTTTATAATAAATTGTTTTTTATGCTTTATTTGTTTGTAGTTTTCAGTTATGTGAATGATTGGTGCCAGTTTATTTTTTATTGATTAATAAGTGTTGTATATATATATATATATATATATATATATATATATATATACAGAGGCGCCGAGTTACCAAAATTCTAATGATTGCCGAAAAAGGCAGATGGGGGGTATGGGGGGCAGCGCCCCCCAAAGCCCGCCGCAGGCGAAAAAATCTTCAGGGGCCACGCCCCTTTTTACAAAAATTAATGCACTTTTTACAGATTGTGAGATTTATTTTTTACCTTAAAAGTTTACTGCTATATACTTTAGAATTTACACCTATAATAGTACCCATGAAAAAAAAAAAATAAAAAAGTAATCGACTGTATAGGTAACTCAATAATAATTATATATTCAAAAAGCCAATTAATAATTAAAAACCAACATTTTTTAATATATTTGCCAAAAAAAACAAAATAAATCATTAATTTCCGTACTAACTTATACCAAGATGAATAATACAAAAAAATATATGTCCTTCTTCTCTTAATTTGAGATTAAACTCCATTAACACCTTGCTTTGCTGTAACGCCCCAAACTCATTATAACGAGTATTATGAGTGTGAAAATTAAATAAGACCCCCTTTATGAAGATCGCTGCCTTCGTGCTTTTTAAATCGTTGCAATGCAGGACACCAGTTTGAAAAACCATTAATTATTTGATTACAAAGGAACAAACTGATTTTTTTTTTGTGGCAGAGTGCAGTGTGCAATGATATTTTATGAGAACCATAATATGAAGTTTCCTTTTCTTTACGCCTAAATTGATCCATTTTTATCAATTTTTTCAGTGAAACGGTTTTTTTTTTTTTTTTTTTTTTTGAAAAACTTTTTTTTTTATTTATTTCTATACTATTGTACTGTTTATAAAATTTGACTGCAGAACCTTTTTTTTTTCAGCATAAGCGCATATTGCCTTCAATATCATGTGTACCAAATTTTAAATCCATTCGTCCATCAGTTACGTGGAAATAATAACATTATTATTTTATTTATTAAACACCAATAACAATAACACACAATAACAATAACTTACACAAACTTATTAAAAAAACTTTAGAAAAAAGTTATAAAGTAAAAAATATTAATAATAATAAAGTCCCTCCACGTCTGAGGTTAATCGTTAATTTAGTATTTATCACCTGAACTTTTAATATTGTTGCACTATCACTCTTTTTTCGTCGTTGTTACAAGCTTTTCAATTTTAAAAATTGCAAACCGTATATTATATAGCATGAGATATCGCAGTATAACTCTACATATTTTTCAAAAACTATATATAGCAGAATTAAGACGAAAATGACCATATTGACTGTCTCTGTATTGGTCACTAAATCTATATCAACTGAAAAAAAATCTAGGGGTACTCACATTTACTTCATGTATCATACTGTACTACGTATATTAAATACTCATGTGTATTACATGATCACGCCATGATTCGTACCTTTTTCTCTATCGTTCTGTTCTGTATTCACATATCTCAAGATCTGGTGCCTGTTAATATTTCATACCGATGACTTTCCTCTAATTGCTATTTTAAGCTGTAGATGCAAAGGTATAATGTGTATTATTTTGGGTATAAAATTATTTTTTTGGGACTTGAAGCTTTTTTTCCCTCTTTCTCACAAACACTCAATATTTCTTAAATCTATATTAGGTACTTTTTTTTTAATTTTGCATAATTTTGTTATTTTGATTCAATAATTCAATGATTGCTCTGCAACGCTGATTTTTTTTAATGATTGCTCGGGCATCGCCCAAGCATATAACTCGGCGCCTATGTATATATATATATATATAAAATCATATATGAAAAAATATATAAACACACACACACACGAAACAATAGGATACATGTTTCTACAGAAGATGAAAGTACAGTATAGTAATAATAATATTTAAAACCTACTAATTTTTTTTCAATTTAATTGCTTGATGTTTTGAATAGAAGAAAATGCCAATAAATAGGACAATACAATACAAAATGTCATCTTAATATAAAGTTTTTACACAACGTTTAGTTATAATATAATATTGTAAGTCTAGATCATAGCTTTGAGCTTCTGCTTTTACGATTATCCTTTCCAATATTTTTGTGTAACTTTCATCACTTTTAAAATAGTAAATGAATATTCATTTTTAAAGGTATAAGACAGAGAAATACACAAAAAGAAACAATAATTATCTCAATAATAGAATGAATTTCATGTTAGCTTCTTCTTTGAACGACAAACTAAATTCTCTAGTAAATAAAATAATATTAAAAAAGTGGACACACCTTTTTTTCTATTAAAGAGATAAGTTGTCTTTAATGGACCAGTAGAAAATTCAATGATTTGATTGCGCATTGCATCCATATTTAAGGTTAGCTTACATACAAACATAATTAGAGGTTTATTGTATATAAATAAAATATATTCATTTTAATTTTTGAAAGTGTATTCGTATCAAAACTGGAATTACAATAAAATAGAAATATATTATGCATTTATTAGCAAATAATAACAAGAATAACAATTGTAATAATTATAACTAATAAATGTGTGTTTTATTCATTAGAATTTAACATTATACTCATCACTTTTATGTAGAAAAGTCCGGGGCAGGGTGGCACACGGGTAGTCTACGACAATATTAGTTTCTTTTCTCCACCATGGAAAAATATATATTGGTCCGCTCAGAAAGTTTTCTGTCATAAACTTAAGTCATCCTTTGAGAAAATCAGACCAAAATAATGTATAATTTTTGTATCTAGTTCTTGAAGTAGTAGTGATTGATTATAAAGCAAACTTCGTGGAAAAATTACTCCGATTTATTCAAAATTTAGTGTATAGCACTCGATGGTATAAGTATTGAAAATTGTGTGATAAACTTGCGATATTTTTGATATTTATATAATGTATTATATATATATATAATATTATTATTACACTGGGGTAGTTTTTTCCGGGGGTAAACACACTTGGAAACGTCACTTTTCTCTCACATATCATAATGAATACTTAAATATCAAATAAATAAAAATTATTTAATCCAAATAACTTTCCAAAATAACTAAAACATACTACAAAAGGAACTCGGATGGTAAAACAGTAAAAATATTTCTAAGATAATTTGTGACACCCTATAAGAGAGAGAGAGAGAGAGAGAGAGAGAGAGAGAGAGAGAGAGAGAGAGAGGTGCACAATAAGTTATTCAAAAATAAAGAGGCTGATAACCTTTTACAATCACAAGTGGGAACAATACACATGAAGTGCCCTTTTTATTACTCCGTGATAGTTTTTCAATAATTAAAAAAACATTAAACGGTCTTAAACAATCATGTTTTTTTTTTTTTTTTTTTTTTTTTTTTTTTTTTTTTTTTTGGTGTTACGATGAGACATTTAATTCGTGACTAACATTCTTAACAGTATAAACTAAATAAATATTATAATAATTATACAACAATAATATATTATTTATATAATTTTAGATAATTTTTGTAGGTAAATATAAATACTATAGTATAATAAAAATAATAATCAACTAAAATGTTGCGTTATTAAAATTTCAGACCAATGTAACAGAAAAGCGTCAGTTCATACGTCAGACTCTCTTACTTGGTTATATTTATTTTTTAACCGAGCTGCATAATCTTCACGATCAAGTGACAACTACTTGTAAGTGAAGGATAGTGCATGAAAGAATTCTGTACTATTTTTAAAACAATTGTTGACGAAGCAACAACAGTTTGTTATTGTACTTCAAACCAAAAATAAGCAATTTCATATAAATGTTTATAAACACTATAAATAAACGTGGCATGCAATTTTGAATATTTTTGTCACATTTGTTTGTTGTTTCATCATTTTGGTAATAAGGCATTTTTTTTAGATAGGAGGGAATTCTAAGCACGCTCTTTTATGAATAGCTTATTATGCATAAAATAATTTGACTTTTTTGTCATACTTGATTATTTTTAAAGTAATATTCGACCAAAGTTAAAAAGTTGATTTTTCAGATATTCACGTAAAAATTTCTATTTTATTCTTATTATGATACAATAAAGATTCTTATTCTATATTTATTTAAACTATTCTTATGAGGAAAGTGCGCGCAATGTTTAAATGGTAAAATTTTTAATCTTAATCGAGTGTATTAATAATTTTAATACACACACACACACACACACACACACACACACACACACACACACACACACACATATATATATATATATATATATTATATTATATTATATATAATTTATGCACACACAATAAACTGCGAAAATTATAAAAATAATTATTCGATCATGACATTTACGTAACCTTTATCCTTTGTCGAGTAAGCACAGAATCAGACGAAGACACATAATATAAATTCATACCCATAAGATTTGCACTGTTGGCATGATATTATATTATAATAAGTTTCAAACTTTATACCGTGTATCACAAGAGAGAGAGAGAGAGAGAAAGAAAGAGAAAAAATCTGTCAAGTTCTAGTACGTGTCGTTCTGTAAATAATTTTTTATCTTATTATTATATATACGTGTAATGTAAGTTGAGAAAGGTATCTTAAAATATTTAAATTTTTGTAACGGAAATTAAAAATTTGACGTAGCGTAATTAAAAAAAAAAAAAAAAAAAAAATTAGCTTGTATTTTTAAAATTGCATTTTTTTTCTTCTTTAGAGTGCTAAATTAAATTAACTGTCTAATGAAAATTATGAGTGAAAAATATGCATAATAATATATATATTTTTGGTGATATTTTATTCTGTAGAACACGTGGATATATAAGAAGACGTATATTTATAAAGTGATGGTGGGATGTGATACTCAAAGATTTGATTAAAATGCAAGTAGTTACGTTGTAAAGATGCGATATGATTCTCATTTTAAACAGTTATAGTAATCTGTAAAGGAAAGTCTTATATTATACAGTATAATATTATATAATATATTATGTATAAAATATTAAATTCAAACAAATTCCAAAGAAAATTTTATATATTAAAACAAAGCCATCAAATGAATTTACTATTTGTATAATAAAGAAGGCCAATTTTTTAGAGGGCAATTTTATTTCATTTTTATTCTAAATGAAGACATTATCCTGAAACGATTGATACGCGAGTTTCTAATTTTTTTAGTTTGAAAAAAACTTAAAGCTAAATCTTAAACTTAAAACTTAAAATTTGTAAAAAAAATTCCAACTAAAAAATTAGACAATTCCATACCCAATCAATTCAGGACGATGTCCTCTTTTAAAATATGCAATAATATTACCCTCTCATTTTTTTTTTAATTTTCCTCATTAACAAAAATTATGATAAAAATAACGTATTTAAATTATATTATATAAATATCTTACTAGTTAAAAAGTTCGTCTGCGGTATGCATTGACTAACGATTTTTATAGCATTATTATAAAAATTAAAGTAATAAAATCAGGTTGAAATAATTTATATATTTTTATTACAAATATAAATGCGAGTAAAAAGAATTTTCATAGACAGTTTTATAGTTTACCTGTAGGTGATAGTTTTATAAATATCTATGCATAGATTTTATTACAGTTAAGAAGATAGAAGTGAAATAAATCCTTTAAATCAGTTTTTTTTTTATATATAAAATTTTATTTACAAAGTATATTTGTTGTTTTAAATTAAGCCTGTGGCATTAAACAATTTGAATTGTTTAATTTTTATGTTATTGATTAGTGATTGAGTCGGAGACGCTGGAGGCTATTTTTGAGGTATATAAATACAGGTGCAAGTTTGCTTGCGTATCATCACATGAATGTGGCTTTTACTCTTTCTCTCTCTCTCTCTCATCTTGTTGACTATTATAAATAATAAAAAATAATAATAATAATGCCTCCATGTATATTTGCCACCACATTACCATTTTTGCTATATACCCGCCCGCCCGGTATGTACAGCCACGTTTTTGTTTTTTTTGTTTACCAAGCTTATATTTTGTTGACTTTTTGTCGTTTTACCATAAGCCTATACTATTATAAAGTTCTATGCCACCAGCAAGTTGTAAGCAGGCATATTTGTTAACGTATTTAATTAAACGTGTTGTTAATATCATCATCATAAATAGTTTTTTTTTTTTTTTTTTTTTTTTTTTTTTTAATGTAAAAATTATAATTTATTGTACATAACAGATATTATTGAACAACGCTATACTGCATACACATTTCTTGGTATAGTTTTATAGTTTATAATAATTATTATTCTATATTAATGAATGCAATCATTATACACTAATAAATTGTTTTTACTTTGTAAAAGTAAACAATTTCTATATTATACATATGGCACTACATTTAATATTTCACACGATGATATAAATTATATTAAATCTTAATGAACATAGTCATACATTTTATATTCTCTTTCATATTATACTTTTAGCATCTCTTTATTGAATATTTATTTCCTCTGATAAATAAACAACTTGTACATAAGCACACAATATATAAAAGGGTTAATGTAAATTTGTATAATAGGTACGGTCGGACATCACTGTCTATTGTTTACTATAAATATTACATATTAGACTACAAAGATTTGCTTGGTTGGATGACTATATATATATATATATATATATATATATATATATATATATATATATATATATATATATATATATATATATATATATATATATATATATATATATATATATATATATATATATATATTCCTTTTACTTTCCAAGGGGGAGAAAATAAGTACGTACAGTACAGTTTGAATACATAGAGAAGTGAATAATGTGTTATTCTGTAAACATGGACAACCAAGTATATAATATTTGATATGTGTGTATAATAATATACTATATATTATGTGTATATTTCTGTACACTCAACCGTTTTGCTTGCTTATATACAGTTATACTTACTGGTTAGACTATAATATATATTATTGGAAAACATTGAATCAAAAACTGTTATACATATTACTAACTTTAAGCTTTATAAATATATTATACCTAAACGAAACCATTAAACTATATAGTCATTCAGTCATATACGTTTTATATACATATATACATACATACATATATATATATATATATATATATATATATTATATATATATATATATATATATATATATATATATATATATATATATATATATATATATATATATATATATATATATATAATATTATAATGAAAATATTTGAGTGAGTGGCATATTATTTGTGTTAGATTTGTACACAATAGTTTTGTTGTTGTTGGACAATATAAATTAAGAGTATTTGTGTTTTAATGAAAGTTTATTTAAATATTATAAATTATATAGCATACAAAATTTTACTTTTATACATTATAATATATAAATATATCATTGTTTTGATAAAATTTTGTACCCTTTATGTTTATTTCTATCTACTATTAATATAAAGTGTAATTTTAATTAAATATTATGCTCTCGTTCACTCACACTCTATATATCTCTCTTTTAATGTGATTAGTTTAGATATACAGTATATTATAGTTAATGTAAAATAATAATATCTGAAAAATAAATTTTGAATTTACTATAGAAATTTACGATTTAGTTACGATTTAATTTTTAAAACGAATAGAAACACTGAAATATATGTATGTTGTTTATGTAATGTTATACACACATACACACACACACACACACACACACACACACACACACACACACACACACACACACACACACCACACGAATATAACACTTTTGAAGAGTTATATTATATTTTATATAATATAATATTATATTTATACCTACCTATAGAGCTGCTTATATTTTAAATTTAAAAAAAAAATCGAGGTTGAATATAAAAGAATTTAAGAAACGCTTGGAATTTGTAGGAAATATTTTTATTATTGAAAATTTTGCACTGAATACAAAAATATATATAATGCAGTGTTGGGATTAAGATTATCGATGAAAATAACATTGAAACCCCGCCCTTGTTAATTGAACGACTATAGAAATTGTGGCCACGCGAATACACCTTGGCTTTAATAAAGTGTTTTAAATGAACACATACGTGTGTGTGTGTGTGTAGTGTACGTATATGACTATCATAGTGTTTCGTGGCTGCATGATGTGTGGTATATTGTGCTGAAAAATACAACGTAAAATAATGAATTATTTATTAGATTGACTCAGCAGATACATTTAAAAGAAGCTGTTTGTCACCTTCATTTGTGTATAATATTACTTCAACATTTACCTATCACTATTTTACATTGACATTTAATTTCATTTTAAATATTAACATATTGATATAATATTATTTATTTTTATGGTTATGTGGTAAAAATATATACCCCCATGAAAAAAAAAAGTATAATCATTAATATTTAATGACTATGTACCTGAAGAAAAAAAAATCACTTCTCTATAGAACGTGAGTTTCAGCTTTTCAATGCTTATAGCTGATGGAACACAAGTATAGTCTTAGTAAGTCGAAAAAAGTAAAATATTTTAAAATATATTATTTTTTTGTTTGCTTCCCACCATTTAAAACTTTTATTTGATTTGAACGTGGTTAATTGCCTTTTGCAAACCGTCTATTATTTATTTCATATCTTTTCTTAGAATGAGATCACGGGGATTCATTTTGTGTTTAATAACTATTGGAATCTCTACAGAAAATTATGACGCTGAGGGTGGCCATGTCATACATAGGCTACGTAATATATTATATTATTATTTTATTATGATAATTTTTTTCTTTTGCCACAGGAAAATACATAAAAAGGACAAAGCATAATGGTTTTGCAATTATTTTCCACGTAAATATATAATATGGTCATTGACAGTAAATACTTATATAATTGCAACGTGCAATGGCTTATTGATGGCAAAAAGGATTTATTGTTTTTCTGTTCTTCTATTCAGTCTCTCTGTCCCCTAATTACCGTTTAACAAGATAATAGTCATTTTATATTAAAAAAAAAAATAATAATAAAATATATATATATATATATATATATATATATATATATATATATATATATATATATATATATATATATATATATATAGAATCAATCAGTCTTGGGTTCGATTATCGTATTTACGATAACAATAGTATAACGATAGTTGCATATCGATGCATTATAGATTAGCAGTTATATATACCATTACCAAAATAAGAAGAAAGGTTATTACAACCGGATGCACCCCCTTTTCTCGGATTCTAATCGAGTTATAGAAATAAAATTTAACACGTATTAACTTCAATATTACATTGATCACCTGTATATTTTTGGTGCTTATCTGTGGAAAATTGTCTCAGAAAAAGGGCTGCATCCGGTTGTAAAATCTCTATTCTTATTTTGGACAGGGTGTAATAGTTATTGTTGTAGATTAATAAAAACTGACGATATTATCATCGCATTGATAACAATACTTTTTGTTTAAAAAAAAAAAAAAAAAAAAACTGAGAAAAAAATACACAGAAAAAAGTGCATAAAAAGTACACAATATTAATAAATCTGAATGAGGCAGGTAATCATTGTATAGGTAGGTATATAGTATTGTCATGAAGCAAGGTTTGAAATATTTTAATAAAAACATTGCACTATGATTTATAGTTATCGTTATTGCCAAACTATCGTTATAGATATAGTATCGTTATCGTGGGCTATGTTTTAAAAATAACGATATCATTATCGTGATAAAAATTTTGGGTATCGAACCCAAGACTGGAATCAATTGTATTTATAAAGATGTACTTTTAAAAAAAATAGATTAAGATACAGCATAATTGCAATTGTTGTAAATAAGTTGTAATTTCAATTTTATTTTATTTATGCCATTATATCCAAATGTATATTTCTAATAATCTTACAATAGAAAGAGAGAAAGAAGGGGGGAAAAAAAAGACACACAAAATAAAATAATTTTTTTTAATGTATAAGACAGACCTTGAAAATATGTTTAAAGTATACAAAGGACAGAATATTGTCTGGTACATTATCAAAACATTGACGTCAACTTCTACTTCATAGCATTTTTTTTTTTATATATATTTTACTTGTATAAGTGTTTATTATATTAGCAAACAAAATACGTAAGGACCAATGGAGTGCTATACAGTACATAACATAGCTTACTTTGCTATTAAAAAAAATTTATTTGTAATATTTTAAGTGAGTAATTAATGTAAGAAAAGTTTTCTCCTTCTTCTTATTTTTATTAAAATTGTTATTTTTTTAAATTTAATTCAATTGACAATTATAACTTTTATTTCATTATATTTTTACTGTATTTACCAAATTAGAAAATGTATAATGAAATGATATAATAATTAAAAGGTAAAATAATTTGTCAGCTTTCAATTTACACTACATGGTTAACTTTTAAATTTACGATCTTTTTTTTAAAGTTAAAATTTTATTGCTATAACAGCTAAAGTACTTATGTGTTTGGTACGAATTATTTTTTTATAATTTAATAAAAAATATATGTTCAGTAAGAAAAGTTGAACAAAAATGAAAGTAAATTTATTTAAAAAAAAAAAAAAAAAGTTTCAAAATATTAAAGAGATACAGATATTTTTTTAATTTACCGTATAATAAATATACTATATATTCTACAGTTTATTTAATATCATACTCATTTTGGTTTTAGAGTGCTAATCTTAATTACATGTGTAGCGCTATAGACCAAAAGTGTTTTTGCATTTGTAATGTGTGATAGAGTGGAATTGATTTTGTAAGATTTTTGTGATTGCAACCGTGTATCTTAACTGTGAAGGGAATATTAAGGAACCAAAAGTGTGAGTTAAAATATATGAACTTTTTTTTTTTTTTTTTTTTTAGCTTCTTTTTTGTAGTGATATAATAATTAATAATAATGATAGTAAGTCCAGTGTACATTAATATACCAAACAAATGTTAAAACCAAGGAGGTTCACATGTGGAGTAAAAATATTGTTTCCTCATAATTTAATTTTCAATTCATTTGCTTAAATTTAGGGTCCCATAAATTCTATAATAATTTGTAAATTAAAAGTTATGTATAAAAACTATTAATATCCCTAATAGTTGTGTTTGAAAATTGCATTCCACGCTCCTGATACTCCGGAACATAAAAAATGAGTATATTACTAAAGGTCTATTTAGCATGTAAAGACACATATTATTATAATTTAATTCTGTATGGATACGTTTCAACCCACGAAGAACGAAAACAAATTAATAAATAAATTTATAATCGTTTCCTGAAATTAATTGAAACGAAAACTTGATAGTAATTACTTGCATTAATTTCAAATTTTAATTATTTAAAATTGTCTACAACAATTTTTTTTTAAACTTTTGTTTCAGATGTCGAAGAATTCTGAATTCTAAAAGATTAGTATGAAGTTTTTGCCAAAAGGAATCACCAACAAACAAAAATGTAAGTAAAAATTAAATTATACGCGTATTATATAATATATATACATATACATACACACACACACTCGTTGTCTCAACTCATGTATATATTATAATAAAGTTGTTTAGTAAAACATTTTATATTTTGATATACACATATTATAATACTGTCATGCTTACGAACATATTGTAGCCTGAAGGTCTATTGAAAACTAGCGTATCAGTACGTACTATATATATATACGTAATGTGTAGACATGTATGATCAACTCCTAGCATAATATTACAAGCAAGCTTGTAAATCTTATTGTCTATAGTAATGACTTGAGGGTATTTTACGTAAAACAGGTGAAATTATGGAGGAGGTAGTGATTTGACTTTCAGTTGAAAATCATAAAATGTGTATGTGTGTGTTTGTACTGTGTACGTATAGATAAGAGGAAGGAGAGGGAGAGTACTTACATGAAAGTACTTACTTTATAAATTTGATAAATTTATACCACTTACTCTTACCATATATATATATATATATATATATATATATATATAATATATAATATAGTTATTTCCATTTTATTATTATTTTTTTCTTCCAATAAAGTAAACCAATTAGAAAGTTTTTAACTTATATGACCTCAAAAATATTTAATACCAAAATATTTCAATTATTATACTTTTGCTTTTCAAATATTATTATTGCTAAATACATATAGATATATTTACAAAAGCAAAAAGCTCATATTTGAAGTTTTCTTTGTATTATATTATATATTTTAGTTCTTTGTAAATCTCCATAATATACATCAGTAAGTTTAGTATATAGCAACATCTAAAAATATATAAAACCATCAGCATTGACGAAATATACCTTAAGGGTATAAATGATTTTGAGAATAAATGTTTTTAGACAAAAATCAAAGGATATTTGATAATATTATTCAATATTTTCCTAAACGTTTGTATAAATTTTATGTAAATTAATTTTGTTTCTATAAAAGTAAATATAACCCCTAAAAAAAAAAATACATGTTAAATATATTAAAAATTAATAAGTAATAATAATATAAAAATGTTTGGATTTATTACATAAAAGTATATAAATAATAACTCACACATTACATCAAGTTATGTGTAAATAACCGGTAGTCGAGAAATTATTACACAAATAATTTTTTATATTTTATTTACGTCATATTTCTGCCTTGAGTACTCAAGTTTTGATATAAATATTCTATAATGGTACAAGTAAAATTGACTATCATACTATAAAAACATAATTCACTTGAAGGTATAATATGACATACATTATACAAAATATTAATTATAGTTTTTTTCTACTTTGTTTTTTTTTTAAGCCATATATAATATTTATTTTATGTATATAGTAAATGACAACAAGCGAAATATATAAATATATAATATAAAATTGTTTATATAACTTAAATATGATAAGATAATAAAGCATGCATGTTATTTACAATTGGCGAATGTGCCAATGTGTTTATTTAACTCTAAAAGATATATTATATGCATGCGTCACCATTCATCATTAAGTATATAATATACTGCACCGTTCAAAAAGTTAATACTTTCCAATTTATTTTATTATTTGGGTGAAAAAATGGTGTGTTTATTTATTATAAATGATATATATTATAGATACGCAATGTATGACTAATATATATATATATCTATTCAATTGAACTAACTATGAATATAATTAAAATATTTTTAATACTAACTGTCACGTTAATGGTATATTTATATAATAATTTAAAATAGTAATAAAAAAAATTAGCTTAAACGTATACTGTTACTTTCATTTATGCAAGACATAAGAATAAATAATATTGTTATTACGAGTGCGACTGGGAATACGTGATAGTATGTTGAAGTATATAAATTTGTGTGTTGTATTATATATATATATATATAAATATATATATAAACACAAGTACATAATATAATATACGTATTTTTTATATTTAATAGCTCTTTTATTTTATTTTGGTATAATAATTTTGTGACGCGTGTTACGAGAAACAAGTACGCGTGAGGCAAGTAAAGTATAAAGTACTAAAAGATCAAATTGCTTGCAGTTGTGTGTTTAATATCTCGACGCGGTACGGTTTAAAGAACAAAGCAAAAATATATAGCGAGTGAGTGAGCTTCCCTTACATACGTCGTCATAATACACAAATACTGAAGCCAAAGGCACCCACTCGACTTGCGAGTTGCCAGCAAGTTTTTACTCTAACACAAACTCCTGACCACTTTGTCCTTAAACCAGTTTCCGTACCTGCAAATTTTTTATTTTATTTATTATATATATATATTTTTTTTTCTTTGGTCTATTCCGTAACTTCTTAACAACAGTAAAACAACAGCAGTAAAACCGGTATATTTTACGAAAAAAAAAATAATAATAATAAACTAAACCTAAAAAATATATATTTATATATTATATCATTTTATATATTATTGTAAACTTTCATCAAGTTTTTAAATATTTTATTGAAAAACATAAAATTGTCATTACTTTGCTATTGTGAAATACAAGTTTTTCAAAATGCACATCGCATTTTTTTTTTAATTGAAGTTTGAATTACGTTTGAGATTAAAAGAGTAATAATAATAATATAATAAGTTAGTACTAAAAACTTTTTGAAAACAATAGATTCAATAAAGTCATTTGATAAAGACAAATAAAAAAAATGACAAAATGAGAAATTAAGTTACAATTTATTTATTTTTTATTTATTTTAATTAGAAAGGAAAAAAAAACGTGTTTCGCTATTGCACTTTTTGAACGTCCTATACTATAGTGTTTGAACGTCCAATTTTTGTTATGATTTACTTTATCCCATAATTGTGAAAAAATTTGCTGTTTTTTTCTGACAAAAGAAAAAGAAAAAAAAAGTACTATAAAATTACGGGAAAGACAGAGAGAGAGAGAGAGAGAGAGAGAGAGAGAGAGAGAGAGAGAGAGAGAGAGAGAGAGAGAGAGAGAGAGAGAGGAGAGAGAGAGGACAAATAAGGTTAACATTAATCATTTTAATAATTTTTATATATATTGTAGTTAATTGGTGTCGTTGTAAATTACTTGCAATTTTTTTTTCTTTCATTTCTGCATTTCTTATTCTCTTCATTCCATAAAACTTTTTTAAAGTTATTCTCAATTCGTAAATATATTCTGTTCATTTTTTCCCCCTACCCCACTTACAAAAAAGTATAAGAAAGACTACCTCGCTTGTACCTTACCACGTGCAACCAGCACGTTTTTACTTCATGTCTTAAAAAAACAAGTCGATTTCTTAACAATGGAATGTTATTACAACACCCAAATATCAACAAGAAAAAATATAATATATTGTGATAGAAATATATGTATATATATTTTTTTATGTTTTTTGAATCAATAGTAAAGTTTATTATATAATATAAATGCTATTTTCATAGTTATATGTATATTTATTGGAAGTAGCGAATATAAGAAATTGAACTACGGATGGGGAGAGGTTAAAAACATAAAATTATTATATATTTTTGTTACATTGATGTTATATAAGAAAAGCAATTGATAGCTGCTGTATAATAAAATATAATAAAATGAAAAAAAAAAAAAAAAAAAAAGCTGAAGAAAAAAATGGTTTCAAATATACATAAGAAGTAAACTAAATCTAGCTTTCAAGAATAACATTTGACTTGAGAACGTATTATATGAGAAAAGAAGGAAAAGGGAGAGGCCACCCGCCTATATGACATTCCATACTACCGCAATTTCCGATTTATTTACTTTTAAAATCTACATACAACGAGTTTCATACTGGATGCTGCATCATGGTAGTCCAAAACTTGCAAAAGATAGGTACATTCAAATTCTTACACAGACTACAGGACACTTATTATTTCAAGAAAATTTCTTTAAGTAAAGTAAGAAAACCGCAAGCAAGCGAGCGAGCGTGAGGTGAGGTCGACAGCCCACCCACCCAACCTACTACTGATGACGTAACGAAATGTTTGGATGCAAATTAGCTCCTACCATCAAGTCTACATTATGAATGACGACGAAGCTACTGTAAGCAAAGTTTGTTTGTTGAAAATACCCTCTTCTAAATAATAATATAAAAAAAAGTAGCAGAGAGATAACAAAAAACTTTTTTTTTTCTTCTCTACAATTTGAATAAAATTTATCCAAAAGTAACTGCTTTAAAAAACGAAGATATTGCATTAAGTGAGTAATAAATTAAAACAAACTATATTCTTTTATTAAAAAATAAAGTTTTTTTTTCCATATTGAAACCATAATGTGGAGTATATTTTAGCATATATAAAAGTGTGCTTCAATTGTATAGCAATGAAAAAAAAAATGCTTGATAAATTAAGGGGATAAAATTGCGGTTGGGTACGATAAATTAAAAGGAAAGTACTAGCAACGGCTTTTTCGGAGTGATGTGATGTTCCATACTTGGATGAAAAATCTTGCTATATAGTACAGAAATAATAATAACACATTGAATAGCTTTCGGCTCAAGACTTCAGGGGTCAAGGAATATGTGTGTTCCTTTGTCGGTCGTTTTTATTTCTAAAATAGACAAAAATAGATTCTAAGTTCTCATTCATTATTTTCTATAAGAAAAAAAAAAAAAAAAAAGTTGAAAGATGTTGTTAAAAATTAATAGGTAAATATTCAAATAAATTAGAATCGAATATTAGAATAAATTAAAATTTTATAGTAAGTTATATAATATAAAACAAAGTTATTTTTGCATGTCTTTTGCAGAAATAAACACCAAGACAGATTATTGACAGAGTATTATATTAAGGGTAGAGGTCAGATGGGGATACCGTAGTTCCCCTTGATACATATTTTGAGTCCTGCGAAATCAGAGAGATGATATTGATGAACAGCACGCGTGACTCGTTCTTGTACACATAATGTGTCAACGCAAATTTAGCTCTTCTCCCTTTTTTCTTTATTCTATCTCCCATTCCACCATACTTTTTTATATGTATGTATGTATATGTATGTATATATATATATTTCTATATACTCTTTTCTCTTTCTCACTTCTTCCGATGGTGGCAACCGAGATTGTTTAGCAGGCACAAACTCATGAAAAATTCATGTCTGATTCGCACCGTATTTATTTACCACGTTCACTGGGGCTTAGATTGAGTAGCCTTGCAAAGCTTTTTATTCCAATCAGTCGTCGTCGTTTGGTGTAGACTCGTAGCAAAAGCAAGCAAGCGAGGAAACAGACAGGCAAGCTGAGTATTATATAGTATATATATATTTTTTTTTTATCTGGAGGGTAGTTACCCCAATAATATTATTTTTATTATCTGACATACCTGTGGGTATAGTGTATAGTGTTTTACAGAGAAAGAGAATAATTATCTTTTGTGGGTGTCTCTGTTTTGAGTACTACGATAAAAAAAAAAAAAAAAAAAAAAAAATCCCCTTGTTCCCTCTCTTACTCCTCAATTTAATGGACATGAGTAAAGTTTGTTGTACTGAAACTTCATCATCATCGTGATTCACAAGCTTTTTGTTTCCTCGTTTCATTCTCTCTCTCTACCAAACGTCGTTATTGTCTTCTAACCACACACAGCATATTTGCATGTTAAAACTACCCATCCTATCGCGAGTACAGTCTTCTTCTTCTCTTTAAGTAAAAAAAAAAACTGCTTAATGCTATAGTTTAAAGGCCAGCAACGTCGCGCGTAACCTCGGCTTATGTGCTGTATTACCATTACCATCATCGATATTATTTAAAACTAGAAGTTGTACAGTATAGCTTTATACCCTAGAAAGATGCTGCATGAATTTGTCAAACTTAAAATGAAATGGTAAACTTTAAAGTAAAGCATAATAAAAAAGGAGAACAAAGGAAACAGAGACTTTCAGTCAAGTTATTTTTGGAAGAAAATATTTTTTCATTGCATATTAAATTGTAAGTTTATAATCTTCATACAACAAATACAAATTCACATTAATTACTAATGAAAATGAAAAGTTTATTGACTTATTTTTTGACACCAACCTACTGAAAAATAATTATTAGAGTATAGATTTCAATATTGCTTCATTGTTTTAATATTTTAAGTATAAAATTGAATTAATTCCTCGAAGTCAATTATATAATCTGTGGTGTATCGGAGGATAATTTGAGTTGTGTACTTGTCACAAGTTGTTAGTACGCTCATACGCTGTACTTACAAAGTACAAATGTCAGGCAAGTATTGTTGAAGCAAATGTGAGAATGGACAGCAGCAGTCTCTGTAGCGATGATAAAAGTCTGATTCATTTAAACTTCAAATTAATTGGATATACGTTAGAATATAACAGATATAATTAAATTTCATACATCAATGAATTGATTTTAAAAATATTTATGATTATAGTTGCCACTGTTGCCAGTACATTATCAAATAATGAATCAATGAAAAAAGATTTGAAATTGTACATATTTCTTTGAATATTTTATTATGTAACACAAAGGATTTGTTTTTTTTTCATTCGTTTCCTTCAGTTTATGTTATTTTGTTTTTTATGTTTCTTTTACATTTTACAAGAATTGTATGATTTTATTTTTTGTTTCCTTATAAATTGACAAAATATATATAATATAAAGTTAGACTTTTTGAAGACAAACTACTTGACAGCCTCTGGGTGTATCATATTTGATGATTTCTCAAACGAAATGCTGATCTTTGAAGACACGTACTATAAGATGTTTTATAACTTTTCTCTTTGATCGATTGTCACCATTAAAATATTTGGAACATGAGTTTTAGTTTGTTTCCCCTTATCAAAATACTCGATATATAGAATTTAACTAAAGACATCATCTCATTCAATACTACCCCACCCACCACCTACATCTCTTATTCTCTCTCTCTCTCTCTCTCTCTCTCTCTCTCTCTCTCTCTCTCTCTCTCTCACTCACTCTCTCTCTCATTTCACTAACAATATGAGGAGATAGATATACGTGCTGTTGTTCTGAGGTGAAGAGGACACTCGCGAACAACGCAACACAAGCAAAAAAGAAAAGGTACAATAAAAAAAAAAAAAAAAAACATTCATGAACGTTACAAAGATCAGCATCAGCATCACAAAATATTATTTCTCAGCTTTTTATTCACTCACTAAAACTACACAGAACAATAGAACGTGCTCTCACATCATGTTTAATAATTTTATATTGTGTTAACATGAAATATTCATCTCAGTAAATCTTTTATAAAAACCGATTATATACTTATACATAATATATTATATAGTTTATTTATGTCAATAAAATTTTATTATTAAAAATAATTTGATTACTATTTAACAAAAAGACATCAATAATATTAATGAAAGATTATTCTATATGAAAATATAAAATACTAATATAATTAACATAAAAATGTTATAAATGTTTAATGTATTATAACGAGAAAGCTAAACAATTATTGTATTATACAAAATATTGTTTAACATGTAATGCAGTGGTTGTTTCCTGTTTATTTTGTGACAATAATAATGGAATGGGGCGTGGTAGAATCCAGTGTTAGCGACTTAATTAAGTAGGATAATTGGTTTCAAAGGAATGAACGAGCAAGCTACAAGAGAAAGAGAGAGAGAGAGAGAGAGAGAGAGAGAGAGAGAGAACACCAAACATACTTGTCTGCTGTACTGTACTGTATACATTAACTTGACGCTTGCTTTTATCTCTCTCTCTCTCTCTCTCTCACACACACACACACACACACACACACACACACACACACACACACACACACACACACACACACACACACACACACACACACACACACACACACACACACACACACACACACACACACACACACACACACACACACACACACACACACACACACACACACACACACACACACACACACACACACACACTCTCTCTCTGTTGTTTTGCGTGTGCTTTGTTTGTTAGTAAGGATTTAAGGTACTGTATAAAAGTGTCATCTCTAAAACGTTGCTCTTTATTTACATCTTTTACTCATTTATCTATTGTTTATACCACAAAGAAAATTCAGTTTTCTCATTAACACCTAAGCAAATTAACATCAAAGATACGTTTCACTAATAATATTAAACATTCATTATTTAATCTTATAAAAATAATATGATTTTAGTAGATTGGTTACAAATAATCGACCTTTAATTTATAATTACTTTACAATATAAAAAAGTTAAATAGTAAATCGTTATTAGTTACGTTAAATAGTATTACAGCAACAGCTCTTAGCAAAATATATTAAGTTGTATAGTTAATTATAGATAATTGTTGGTAATTACATATTTAAGAAAAAGGTTCTTACTACGTACTATGCTAATAAATTGTCACTTAATATATATTTTTAATTATATACAATTTTCTAAAAATAATAGTTAATAGTTACGTAGCAATAAAATAATCTAACTTTGGTAAGTGTAAAGTTTGATTTTTTTTTTTTTTTTTTATTATTTTTTTAGATAGTTAATGCAGTAATTTTTTTATTGCATTTAATATTTACAAGTAATAATTTTTGCGAAACCTGATATTTCAGAATATACTATTTAGGTTGGCAACAAGGTCGAAATGACATTTTTTTTTATGTATTTTGTTAACATGAGTAATTAATTTCTCTCTCTCTCTCTCTCTCTCTCTCTCTCTCTCTCTCTCTTTCTTTCTTTCTTTACCGTTGTTTCAAATATTCTCCTAAATTTGCTTAATTTATTTATTACACAAGATTTTTTATTTTTTATAAATATGGTACTTTTTTTTCTTTCTATTTGTAACATGTCCTAAATATATAACAAGTATAAATCACACAGACACTATAACAAGATCCAATTAGTAAATAAATAAAAAAAAATACGTTAAATAATTTGCTTTTAGTAGACCGCTTGAAAAGGTAAAGTATGCAAGGTTATTTTCTTATAGATATATTATATTTGTGTATTAAAAAAAAAAAAAAAAAAAAAAAAAAAAAGGAATTTAAGTCATCTTGCTTAAAAAATTTAAAGCATAAATTTATTTTTTTTATATTAATATTTTTGTTAATTTTGTTTGCTGTACGGAACTTTTTTTTCTTCTGACAAATATTAAAATAATAAGTATGTATGTATGTGTGTTTATATAATATATATATATATATATATATAATATATATAAAGTTTGGATCCACCTCTTAGTATTTATAGAAGAAGTTGGCAATGACTATTGAAAATCGATAGCATGCTTCCAGCAGTTAAAGCTTTAGTACGTCTTTGCCCTCTGTTTGAATAATTACCATCAGTGACGAGAAGTGAAGGGTACAGATCAGGTATAACAAGCGTCACAATATTACTCTGTTGTTAACTTTTTATACATAAAATAATTGTTTACATATACCATTGGGCCACCAATCAGCGAACGAGATCAATTAAAATACGCGTGCAAGTTTATTTTCATTCATTTTTTTTTAAATACAAATATTTTGAATATACGGGAAAATATTTATTTGCCATGTATTATTAAAGGCGTAAAACACCTAAAACAAAAAACTTGTCTAATATTCTAACGTACATAAATATTAACGTTGAT
Organism: Ecdyonurus torrentis; assembly: GCA_949318235.1. Lineage (NCBI taxonomy): Eukaryota > Metazoa > Arthropoda > Insecta > Ephemeroptera > Heptageniidae > Ecdyonurus > Ecdyonurus torrentis. The sequence goes on along the minus strand of OX439127.1, from coordinate 11,623,274 downwards.
TTGGCTGGAGTCAATGATTTCTAATTTATTTGCCATTCACGAAATATCTGATGCGGTTTTATGACGTCATAGCTCGGTGGTCCATGCGTTGGTTTACGCCGTTAATTTAATTTAGAGATACTGTATTTTATTAAATGAAGAAAACTAAAACTTATATAATCACATATCTTATTTTTAAAAATGACGAGCGAGTGAGATTTTGAATTGCTCTGTCCTTATTTAAATTTGAATTGAACTAGTCCGTATATATATATATATATATATATATATATATATATATATATATATATATATATATATATATATATATATATATATATATATATATAATATATAATATATATAATACATTAGCTTGTTTGCATTAATTACCAGCAGGTATCAGAATTAGTGTCGGTCTTTAGTAAAATAGCAAAAAAATATATATATATATAATATATATTTAAAAAACATTCCCAACCCTCCAAAAAAGTAAATTTGTATCATATTTAGGGATTTATTTTTTAATCTATACGTACAATGGATATATTCTTAAATCAATTTTTTAAATCAATTCCATTTATTTATTTCTTTTAAGACAGTGAATTAATTTAATATTTATTAGCAATCTTTAAAGAAAGAGGAAGAGAGAGAGAGAGAGAGGAAATGGTGTACACTATTTAGAAGTAATTTAGGAATAGAACAACAATTTGTTCAGTTGATAAGTTCAGTGATAAGTTGAAAAAAAAAAAAACAAGTTTTGATAGCAAAATGCTGATTTTCATATTTTAATTTTATTTTATAAAGTATTTGTTAAAATTATTTCTACCCTGTTTGATAAAAAGTAATTTGTGTTAAGTTTTCTTTTCTTTTTTTTTGTCGTCTCTCTATCTCTCTCTCTCTCTCTCTTTTTTTCCTGCTATATGTGGATGGAAAGATACACACACACACACACACACACACACACACACACACACACACACACACACACACACACACACACACACACACACACACACACACACACACACACACACACACACACACACACACACACACACACACACACACACACACACACACACACACACACACACACACACACACACACACACATATATATATATATATATATATATTAAGTCCAACTTCTATTATAATACATATACAATAATTAATATTCTGTTTCTGTATACGTTTGTATGTACTCTTGTACAGTAATTTTAATAAAGTAAACTATAATATTATTGTTGTTTTCAATTCAATAAATTTAATATGTACATGTATAATTAATTACCTGATGACATTTTAATTTAGGTCATTACTCCACTTTATTTTAAATCAAATCGTTATGTCAATTTTCAATGTTATGCGTGTATCTGTAAATTTAGTTGTATATGTATATAAAATATGTATAAAATATTATGTTTAAAAAATATTTTTGGTGTCAGTTATTTTCATGTCATTTTATTTACGTAAATTTTATTTTATCAATTGATTATAATATTGGTCGCAAAAATATTTGTTAATTTACTTTTACAAATAATAAGTTAAAATGATTACAATTTGTATATTATGTATTTGTAATTTAGTTATAATGTTATCTGTATATTATAGCAATTTTTTTATATTCCTTATCTTTAAAAAAATTATATAATAATTTATATTTATAACAAAACATAGTCAAGCAAGTGCTTTCTGAATGTGACTTATTTTGTCATAATAATCATTCATCCAGAAATCCTCTTTATTCACCAGTTGTATAGAGAGAGAGAGAGAGAGAGAGAGAGAGAGAGAGAGAGAGAGAGAGAGAGAGAGAGAGAGAGAGAGAGAGAGAGAGAGAGAGAGAGAGAGAGAGAGAGAGAGCATTATGTTGGTTAACTGAATGATGGTTGCGACAAATTACAAAAAATACGAGTAAAAATAACAAAACATTTTGATATTTTTTACGTATATATTCGCGGCATGCGGATGAGGAATTGTGGTCATATTGTTTTATTTGGTAAAACCACACGTTCTTATTGACTCGAGCACGCGTTATTGGTTTTATACGCAACAATAAAAATAATCGTATCGTATACACATTTATAAAAAAATTATATAATTTTTTTTTTTATTTCTTCTTCATCATGTATCCTTTTTTTTATTATTATTATTGTGTGTTTAGTTTAGTTTTTTTGTCATCTCTCTCTCTCTCTCTCTCTCTCTCTCTCTTTTTTTCTTTTTTTTTTTTCCTGCTATGTGGACGGAAGGTTATTGTGTATAATCATCGAGAAATAAAAGTAACAAAATAAAAATGTTGCTGTGGTATATCTTTAAATACATAATTTTTTCCCCAATAGATTCAAGTCACTGTTATACTCTGTACAAACTACAATACTGTGCTGTATGGAATTTAATTTTTTTTTTCTTCCAATTTTAACTTTTTCCTATTGCATATACGTTTTTGCCGTTTTTTTCGAGCAAGTTTGCTAACTTGTAAGATGAGTTACAGTTTATGATAAAATAATTCTTTGTTTTACTTTCTTTTTAGTTCAAAGATAAAAATTGATATATTATATATATTTATATGATATAATTATTATTCTCTTATCAATTATTTTTGGACATTATTTATTCGTGTAAACGTAAATTTTATTTTGAAATAATCACTTACTCACAAAGCGAGATAAAAATATAATCGTAAAATTGTTGAAGAGAATGACACCTGATTCTGTCTGGCACGTTTGGATCATTCAATTTACACGCGGTGTTTCAATATTGTGGCTTATCTATACTCAAAGCACGTGTAAAAGTGTAGATGGCATTATTATTATAATATATATATATTTTTTACGAGAAAATTATTTTGAAAAAAACATTTTTCCATGTAGTACAGTATGTTTTAGTAAATCATTTCTAAATATGGAACATACTAACACACATTGGAATTACATTTGACAAGGAAAGATGTTGAATTATAGAAACTAAATAAGTGAAGTGACATATTATATATATAATAGTTCTTTTGAAACGTGCAAAATGTAATGTTTAAATCTACAATGGTATAAAGTTTTCCGTACTTTCCGCAGTAAAAAAAAAAAAAAGTACAGTCTCAATGATAAAATGTTATTCCTTTGCTTTAACATGTATTTAAATGAAGTATTACGTTAATGACAGTCTTTAAACTTATTACATTGTGTTGTCGTAATGCAAGAGAGTACCTGTTAGTACCTGTACAAAGGAAAACAAAATGTAATACTGATTGGATTTGAAATAGTAATAAGTACATAGTATAGAAATATTAACAATTATTTATAATGACAATAGCAGAATTGACAAAGAAAATTCAAATCATAAATTATGAGATCTAAAGAACCATTCCTAATTATGATTAATTATTGTTTTAGTTATTTTGAGCATTATAATTATAAACATTAAAAATTTACGAGATGAATGAAGCGTATATAACGTGAGTGTAAAGAGTAATGTTACTGTGAACTTACAGTGTCACTGTAAGTGTTTGTGTAAACAAATAATATACATTCACCTTCAAGTATGTAAATACGAATCATATATTTTTTTAAGTAATATTGAAAACCTTCTATTATACTGTATAACCGTATAAAAGTAGCATACTATAATATCTTGGTTTTATTAAATTATATAAGCTTCATCCAAATAATTAAAATTAAAAGGGAGACTTTAATTGTGGGACCTGCCTATTAATATACATTGTAAGGTCTGTTAATTTTTTTACATTAACACCTGTAATATATAATGTAACAATGGTATTGAATGATTACTGTACCTAAATAGAGATTTTAATTTTTTTTTTTTTTTTTTTAAGTCACCATAATATAAAGAAATGTCAATTAAAATAAAGATTTCAAAGTCTGAAACTGTACAATAGAATAATATGGCACTACTATATTTCCTTGATTGACTTAAACATATTTTATACAAATAGAAAATATATACAAATCAGATTTTGTACAAACATAGAAAAATTAATAATACTTTTTAATAATTGTACAAGCGTTAAAGTAATCTAAACAAAAATGTTTTTAAAGCAATTCTTTAAGCAGTTATTATAACTAAATTTAATTGTGATTAAAGAATAATCTATTTGAAGTTTTGTATTTAATTACATGCTTAATTAAATATTTTGTTAATCTTTGATTTTTACATCTTTAAACCCTTAATTTTTTTCTGTTCAAAATGTGGTGAAATGATATGTAAAACTTAAATATATTTTTGATATAACATTTTAGTTGTGATTTAATTTGTTAGACACTATTTCTATGTACCTATAGTAAATCACAAAAGTTTCAAACTATATACAAATAATAAGCCTAGTGTAAGGAACTTTTTTAATTTACTATTGGTCATCTCAAGGAATTGTTTGCGTGTAGCAAAATTAAAAATACATTAAATTATCATTTTTCCTGGCAATATAATGACAGTTTTTTATAAATGCATACACCAATGCATGCTTACTTATATTTATTTATTGTCATCCAAAAACAGACTTGCGCCCAATACATTGGTGGTACACACAGTGCATGTATAATAAATAAGTATTTCTACTACAAGTTATTATATAATAATCTTACAGCATCATCCCCCCCCCCCTCTTTTTTTTTTTTTTTTTTTTTTTAATTTTACTTTGAGGGAGAGAAAAATACAAATTTGCAATAATAAAAATGTCTTTTTACCCAAAATTATTAAAATAAAATGAAAGCTAAAAATGATATTTAATAATATATAATTTATATATAAAAAAAACATCATCTTTGTATCCTACTCTTCCTCCTTTTTATACCAGTTAGGTTAAAACAATATTTTAACATTTTTTTTTTCTACCCTACTGTTTTATTTGCTACCACTTTTATTTTAAATAAAACATTGCAAAGAGGAGATTGTATTTATTTTTCCTTTGTTATTTTGAAAGACAATATTTTTGAATAAATCTTGCATTATGATGGATAATTTAAATCTTTGAAGCGTGACTTTGTGTATTTGGAGCAGAGACGAGGAAGGAGGTTTTATGTACCCATGCTTAGATCAAGGAATGTTATTTATATATTGAAGAAGTTTTCTTCTCTCTCTCTCTCTCTCTCTCTCTCTCTCTCTCTCTCTCTCTTTGAGTTCCCTTGAGGTCTCTGAATGCAACCTCGAGATGTTGGCACAAACCATGACTACAAGTTAAAGACGTTACCAAATATCCATACAATTTCACAAATAAATTAATATAGTAACACATATACTTCAATTATATTGATACGTAAAAATTAATATTTACTTATAGTTATTTATTTACTTATGAATTATCAATACATTTTGAAATAAATGTCATTTTAGTTAATATATGAGTATTAAATGTATTTGGAATTTAGATAATATGTTTAGTTTAGAGAGAGAGAGATGAGGAAAATAATGATTGTTGGGTACACTAGGTGTGTGTCTGGGTGAGGTGGGTTGACTGACTTTAAGGTAGATATCTTGGCAAACATGACTAATGGAATTTTCTGCTAGAAAGTACACAACATATATATACTCCACCTTATCCTTTTCTTATATAACTTCCGTCATGTTTACTGTACAATAGCAATGCAACAACTCTTCTTCAAGAGCCTAAGGGTAACCAAATTATACAAGAAAACATACATTGTATATATGTACAGTACATCATACGTACTGTGTACATTAAAATATAATAGAAAAAGGGTGTATATAAGTATAAAATTAAATACTATTTACTCAAAACGTATACTAAATTATTATATTGTATAATATGAAAATTTATATTATTATTTATAATATTTTATAATAATAGTAATTGTTATTAAAAAAACTTTTTATTTTTCATATAAAACTATTTATTTATACTTATATAACTATTTTTTCTTGTAATATATATATATGTTTTGTTATGTATATATTATATTGTATAATAAGATTACTATTACTTGGTATAATTATTTAATAGTATAAGGTGTTGTCTTAAAGTATAAGATAGTTACATAGTGTATATTTACAGTAGTTGATGCTAATTATTGAAACTTAGTTTTCTCTCTCACCTCTCTCTCTCTCTCTCTCTCTCTCTCTCTCTCTCTCTCTCTCTCTCTCTCTCTCTCTCTCTCTCTCTCTCTCTCTCTCTCTCTCACACACACACACACACACACACACACACAGAGTTTGCAATCTTCTCTATGTTATAGCTGACAGAATATACGTATAGTGTGAGTTTGCTACTATACTTTGATGCCCCCAGAGGCTCGACTCGTAAGACAAACAAACTCTTCAACTACAACACCCCCCTCTTCTATACCCCACAAAGACTAACTATATACTATTATACCAATTCCCATAGTAAACATAACATAAGATAGATACGTTGACAAAATAAAGTTTCAAACATTTATACAATTGATTCCAATAGAAGATATTTGCTTTTGCTTATATATTTCAAAGTCTTAAACTTTAGTTTTAAGGTTTATGTTATATGTATGTATAAAAGGCTATATATATATATATATATATATATATATATATATATATATATATATATATATATATATATATATATATATATATATATATATATATATATATATATATATAATATATATATATATATATATATATATATATATAACAGTTAAATTTTATGTAAATGAATAGAATTCAAATGTTGTTGTTTTTAAGTATTGGTGTGATGAAAGTTTTACACTAAGCGAGTTAACGTATGGCGTTGAAGTTTATTATTATTATTTCTTTCAAATTTAGAACTTATATATCATAATATGCAGTATGCAATAATAAATTTATATTTGTAGCTGCAACAGCGCGTGCCTGTAATAAATTCACTTTATAGCCAAACACTTTTTCTCTTCAGTAATTTCACACCAAAACCGGATTTACAGGTGAAAATTGCGAGTGTACTTGGCAAGTTTTATATAGTTAGGAAATCCGATTTGTAAAATGATTATAATGCATCGAAAACAAAAAACAAAATTATTACAAAGTTTAATAACACAAATAAAGAAATTATATATACTTAAGTTTCTACCAGCAAAATAAGCCTTAATTTTGGTCGTGCCATGCATGTGCAACAGAGTAGTTTATACTTATAGTGCGAAGTCAATTTGCAAGTTAATTAATTTTAGTGGAGTTCATCCTACAGGCGCATTTCTAAATCACCAAGGCGCAAAAATTTGTTTTTGGAGCTGCCGACGTTGATTTGATCTTGGCGCATTATATATATTTGCATGCATATACTTTATTTTTATTAGAAAGCAAAAGTTTTATATATATATATATATATATATATATATATATATATATATATATATATATATATATATATATATATATATATATACACACACACACACACACACACATACATACATACATATATATATATATATATATATATATATATATACTAATATATAGATAATTGTCACATTGCAGTGATGTGTTCATGAACTCATATACATATACAAGGTTTATGTATAAACCTTGATATGTATGTATATAATATATATATATATACATATTCTTATATATATATAAGAATCAAAAGTAATAAAATAGTATTGATATTGATTAATAAACCAATTGAGAATATAAAAAATACTTGTATGTAATTTCAGACAAAAGCCTGTACAATACAGTGCAATAAGTTTCAACCAGCACAAGTGTCGTACACGATATTTGTAATTGCAATTAAAAACTTGAATGATCGAACGTATTAAAAATATGAGAAAGTGCCAATTACGTTAGGATCAAATTACGATTAAACGAAGATTATTGGCACATTGCAGTGATGTGTACATGAACTCAATGAGTTCGGAACTTTGTCATCTGGTATGTACCACTATATTTCTAGCCCTAACTATAGCATAATCTAAAGGTCCTATTATTCAATATCTTTAGTATATTATATAGTAATTATAATGAATATTATGCTATTGAACTTAATATAGATAATTAAGCGTTATAAAAAAAAATGTAACGAGGTAATTTTTTTAAATATTAAAATTACTATCATAATAAAAACTGTTAATAATAGAGTTGCTGCTACGTGTCACCGAATTACATAATACACTACGTTGCCGTTATGTATACCAAATAAACATGGGAGTATATAAAAGAATTATTAAAACTTACATAAAATAATGAAGCAATGAAGTGAAAGGCTTAATTTGAGTAAATGTTAAGTGTTTACCAATACCAAATTAAGTAACGAAATAGTTTTGACACTAACTTTATTAAATAAAAAATTTGCATAAATTGTTAAGGAAACAATGTTAGGGTCAATGTTTCCAGATTTTGTACGTTAACTTTCATTTAATTTGGTTTAATGTTTAAGCTTATTTTGCCAGCTACCTGTGATAAAAATTTAGGATATTAAGTCATAAAGTTATAAATTAAATTAGTTGTTATTTTATTAATATTATTGTTTGCATTTTATACACATTTATTCACGTGAAAGGCTTACGCGTGCAGTGACCAAGATGAATGCAGCTTGCCGTCACCCAGTTTTGTGGCTATATTTAGTTTCGGGACAAATTTGACGTGACGTCCTCTCCAGGGCGCGGTGAGACACTTTTCCGCCGTAATACTGGATGCCCGCAATAACTGAGGCCCTTAACGTGAGGGGGGGGGGGGGGGGGGGGGGAAATTGGTCTCCCACATCAAGGTCTAGGCCGCGTCGTGTCCGTAAATACGAGCTAGGCCTAGGGGCTTACAGCTCTGAAAACTATCCTCACGCATAGGCTGTCCACTGGACGAAAACGGACGTGACCGCGAACCCTGGAAAAGAAAGTTACTGCTTGACTTAGGGCTGGATACCCATTTTATATTATTATTATTTACTTAAAATTTGAGTTTTATTTATTTAATATTCCAATATCTAGTGACTCAAAATTGTTTATACTGTCTTACGCATTTAAGGTTCTCTTCCCAAATTAATAATAATAAATAATTCTTATTAGAGGCCAAAAAAGGCACAAAACCACTTACATGGTCCTCTGACTTTCTTTAACCAATATGCAATAGTCAGAGTATTTCTTCATTATTATTAGTATTACTACAAACAAAAACCAAACACCATTGTCATATTTACAAACCCTCTTTTGACGACCACTTATTTTGATCAACTGATCGCCCCTAGGAACTTTGCTCACTGTTTGCAAGAAACAATTTTTATGTATACAGTCACAAAATAAGGTTCTTTATAAGGTAATTTTCAATATCATGCTAATGCTTTTTATTTCTTTGCTGAACGAAATATTATTTTGTTAAGAGTTATTATGGAAAGATTTTATATTGTATAACCATCAACTCGATGATTTCATTGTAATTCATCTTCTGAGATAAAAAAAACGAGAGAAGTCAGAGTATTTTCTATATTATATGAAAATTGAATTTAAAAAATAGCGCAGGATCTAATTATAAATATAAGAATGAATATCAATGAATTTACGTCAGTAACAAAGTGTGTCAGAAGAAAATGAATGAAAAGTTGGATGCTTGTTGAAGTTGACAAAGTGGGAAGGTATGAGAAGCTTAACACGCTCTAACATCATCACATGTTTTTTAAACTCTTCTATTTTCAGATCGTTTGAAAATAAACTCCCTCATTGAGAACTTAAAACATAACACTTTTTTTTTATATATACACACTACTTTATTTTAGCAAAATGTTTTTTTGGCTGACATTTATAGCACCTGTTTTTTTTTTTTAATACATTTGATCACAAACAACGTATTATACATATTTACACACATGAACAAGTTTTGTTTAATTTGATACTTTATGTATGATATTTACAGCTTGGCAAAAAATTTGATACTTTTCAATATAATTGGTGTTGCAATTACGTCTATAAGATGCTTGTAGGCTGTTTTTTCCTCCTCTTCAATAAAAACTAAACATTATTATATTTTTTATGCTGTATATTGTCTTTTTTTTATGTCTTATTCAGCGATTAGCTAAATCGATATAATTCAATATATTTGAATGTTTTGATCGGCAGAATTTTTCTGGAAGAACGAAACGTACGCAAATAAAAATAACAACCTTACTGCGATTTAATTATGATTAGTGACCTGATTTTTAGGTGAAAATGGTGGCTGCGCCTGCAAAAATAGTAAGTTATTTACCTGCATCACAACCTACTGTGAGTTTACATAAATATTATTTCAAACTTCTAGCAGTGAAGTACCAATTTTTTATAAACACATAGTAGGTTGTGAAGCAAAAAGCCTAACTATGAAACTTGCGGGCGTAATTGTAATTTTCATCAAAAAATCCGGTCTCTAATTTTGATATACAATTAATAATTTTTTAGACCAATATTTGAGTTCCGCTTATATATTCCATATTTAGGGTTCTATAGTATAGAAGTATAGAAATATGTATATATAAATAGTGTTGTACAGGTTGCATGGAGAAAAAAAAAATACTGAAACAATGATATATTGTCTAAGTCTAAACTTCGTTATTGCTTGAATGATTATCTGTTTCATTTAGAGTAATTTTAGGGCCAATACAATAATATTAGAAAAAAATTATTCTTGAAGTAAAATTCTCAGTTTTTCGCGAATTTTTCATGGAAATTTCATTATTTCTATCAGTAACGCAGTTCAGATAGTTTTTTGAGTTTTTGTTATAGTAAAACAAGTAATAAGAAGTAGGTAATACAATAAATTTCAAGATTAAGTATGTACAGAGTCGTATTCATTATTGAAAGAAATTGTAATTCTAAGTTTTGCGAGTTTTATACTCCAATTCTTATGAATCAGAAATATGATTAATAATTGTTACTATAATGATTTTATAATATTTAATGAAAACTATAAAAATGTCTTAGAATTATGAAAATTTGGAATGTAAAAAGAAAATTGATTGAATAACATTGAAGTATCAACCGAGCTAAGAAATTTCAATATTGACATAATATGTCAAAAATAAAAAATAAAAAAAATAAAAAATAAAAAAATTAAAAAAATGAAACTTATACAGTATATTTATATCAACATTCCACTTAAAAGCTTAACAGTTCCAATGCATCTTTCTTCTCAAGAAACCATAAATATATACAATTATTTTTGAATTTAGAATACATGTTTGTTTTTTTCTTCTTATTATTTTTTCTATTGATTTTGATTTTATACGAACGTGCAGCAAAAGTCACTTAAAAATATAAATTGAGGCTGTTGAAATGATATTAATTATTCTGAGTCAATAAAAGGTAAATTCTTTTTTTTTTTTTTCTTTATTTCTTTCTTTTCTTTTTTTTTTTCTTTCTTTTTTTTTTTTTTTTTCTTACATAATTTTTGTTCAAAATTATTTTCTTCAAATGTCAATTTGTATTGATTTTTAATATAGAGTAAAAGAAAGAAAACAAATTGGTTTGGTGAAGTTAAATACATAATGAAGTAACTAAGTTTACTTTGAAATGTTCTTAGAAGACACAACAAAGCTGTAATGTGACCTTCAGAACTTTTTTTAACCCTCTAGCAATAACTTTCAAATATTTATAAACACTTAATAATGATGTTTACATAAGAAAACATAAATAGCAATTATTGTTCTTACAATCAATAGAAACAATAGAATATCATTTTTTTTTTCTTCTTCTTCCAACTTTGTTTATCAGAAAAAATTTGTACAGGAAGCAAATTTAGAAAAGATAAGATAATTGTGTTATTTCTTATTTAAGTACTATATTATATCTAAATATAGATTGATTAAAAAACAAATAAGATTGCAACATAGAAAGCTTTATCATTTGAAATAAAGAGTTAAAAAGAAAAGTGCAAGGATATTAAATTTATCGTGATGGTACTTTAATGTGATTAAGCATGACCACGCACATTTACAAACTTCAAAGATTCGAATCAGAGAAAAAGAAAGGCAATTATTTGCTAAAATGATTTTAGTAAACAATTATTCTCGTTTCAAAATAAAGCTCTATCATTAACACAATAACATTTTATTCATTTTACTTATGATAATAAAAGACGTGATTTATATTAATAATTTGTGACCTGTTTTTTTATATAATTATATACATATTTTAGTCAAAGTTTTATTAATGCATTAATAATATAAATGTAGACAAAAATATGTATAATATATATGAAAGATTAATAATAACACATAATAATGAAGTTTGTGAATCTTTGGTATGGCAAAGCTGTTGTAAGGGCGTGGCAGTCTCTTATCGGAAATGGAATGAAAGGCTGTTAATGGAGTTTCAGATGGCCACCTCGTCTCCCCCTCTTTTTTTTTTTTTTTTTTTTTTTTTTTTTTTTTTTTTTTCTTCATGTTGTTAGTCTGGTTGAAGGTGGAGGTCTGTTGCTCTGCTTACGTCTTGGTCACCATTATCAATGTCATAAACCTATAAGAAAAACAAAAATAGATTCAATAAAATCTCACAGCCAGTTTTATGTATCTTGGCAGCCGGAACCGAATTCACTTGGGTTGCAAAAAGTTTGCCCCTTACGCGTTACGTAGACTTTGCATGCATTTTTGACAACACGTGAAATTTCACTTCTATATAATAGGCTCGTATTATATCTTTATTACATGCAATTGAAAATAAACTTATTAGGTACGTTTGTATATAAATAGAGGTTTCCGAGAGATTTATAAATATTTTATAAAATATTTTCAAACTCAATTTTAAAGCAGCATTGTTAAAATGATGTTATTGAGAAAAAGGTATTTTTATTAACTTTCTCAGCATTTAAATTATCAATTATATACTTAAATTAATGTACTGATTATTTTCTATACTAAACTTAAAAAAAAAAAAATTAAAAAAAAAAACAAAAAAACAATGTAACAGTATTTTATATCTTGGATTAAAATATTTTAACTTTTTTACGTTTATTCTTTTGAAAAGTACTCGTTGGGGTCAAATTTAGTGACTGCAAAATACGAATTCCACTTCTCTTTAAAAAAAAAATCATGCATTAACGCGTTGAAGTCAAAATTTTCACTCCAGAAAAGCAATTCCGCTTCCAACTTATACTACCGACGTACCGATACGGATACGTACCGATACGGACACAATAACTTAAAGACAAAGGAAGTAAAAGGCAACATTTCATTATATTTTTTTACCACCCACCACACCCGCTCTCAACCTTGACCTGTGCTATTTTGTGGCTATGTTGCTACATTTACTATTTTACCATATATATATGCTTTCTAACACACATATGACAGATTTTGCAGGTCAACTACTGGAACGGAAATTTAAATCATTTCGAATCTAAAAGTTTTACAAACAGACAGGGAATAAACTTGTATAATTATTTGAATAAGAAGATTCTCCAAGCAGTTCACAGTAACAATCAAAGTTACAACAAGCTTGTCAAAATAGCTTAAAAATAAATTCATATAGAACAGTAGTCAATATACGATTTGTATCATCATTATCGGCAGTAATATGACATTCACAAAATACAGTCCAACAACCCTTTCAGGGAGGGGGGGGGGGAAGCTAAACCTAAATACTGTACAAAAGAAGAAATAATAATGCAATGAAACTTTAAAAAGAAGTTAGTAAAACGCCCCCTTTTGCATATATTTTTTAAAAATTTATTTTATTGTATTGTTGATTTTTACTGTACGTATAGGCCTAATGCCTATACCCTATCGATTCAAATCTTTATAAGTCTCATCCATGAAAGTTTTAAAGTTTTGTATACCTTATTTGCTTTTACTTTATTTATTTACTTTTACCTCCATGGTTCATAATATTCTATTGATCAAAGAAAAACAAAAACTAATAAGTATACTAGCATATTTTCAGCAACTATTTTCAGTAAATATAAAAAATAGATATTTAGCACATCATTAAAATCTGTGGATCCATTAAGCTGAAATCATAGTAAGCTAAGCAGAAATAAATAAAAGCTTGCGTATATTTTCTTTCTCTTTTTTTGTATATATAAATTTCTGCATTATTTGCATAATTATATTTCATTCTGTCTCAAAATATTTTTGTTTGCATTACATCAAAAATAATTTTAATATATTTTTTTCTTTATATATATATATATATGACGACAGTTGTAATAATATTTTTAAATAATAGCTTTAAAAAGTGCTCAATCTTTTACATATAATGTTAAGCACAAGGGTAGTGTATGTTTAATGACAAAAATGCTGGCAGACAGGTAGCACTTCGCTTAAACTACAAGTTTCACACCCACTGTTCATTGTGGTGAACTTAATTCCAGCACCCACATAGGTCAGCGAAATAAAACCATCAACTCCTTTTTATTTTTTTAATTCAAGCTCTTAATTATATTCTCTGTGTTATACCTTCTCTTATCCACATATGAACGAACTTTAACTAACATAATGTTTCATTTTTTTTTATTAAATTTAAAAAAAAAAAGTTTTTTTTTCTTTCTTTCTCATTCTTTTCAAAATAATGCATTATATTTGTTTATAAGCTCTTTTAACAATGCATTGTATAAAAAAAACATACATAGGAAATATTTTTCTTTATTTTTTTAACTTCTTTTATAAGCTAAAGTACAAACTTAAAATATTAAAAACTTTGTTATAAGAAATAAAAATATTTTACCCTCCTCCCCATTCTTTCACTCCCTATACATTTTCATTTTTTTTTCTTACTTTTTGCAACTTAAAACATACATCAGTTCGTGGGACTTTGAACCATATGTGTAATAATCAATACTTTCAAAGTGTCGACTTTTCCCCCTTTTAGGTAATATATATATATATATATATATATATATATATATATAATATTTCTTAGGTTTAATTTATATAAAAATATATATTTACACACATACATAATACAACTTCTTTTAGTTATCTTCTCATCTTTTTATTTTATGTGACAACTTCTTTGTTGCTGAGAAACAAACGTTAGCAAAGAAACATTTTAAATTTTATTTTATATCAATATATGATCATTTTTTCTAACTTTTATAATGCTTAAAATATTTTCTTCTTAAAATGGCTTATTTAATATAAAAGAACTTCGAAGACAAAGTTTGTTTCTAATATTTTATTTTTAGTTTCAGTTTGTTTCTATATAGAAAAATAGGAATAATGAATAATAATTTTGATTGTTTAATAAAATAATTCATATTGTGACTTTGTGTGTGTGTGTGTCTCGTATTGATAAAAAATAATAATTTGACGTCACCTATGGTGGGTTTGCATGTCTAAATCCCATTGTCACCTGTTTTACTGTCCAAAGCATGAAAGCCAAAACTCCATATTCTCCCCCTCCGCTGGACTCTCTTCTTATAAACTTAACTCTCATACATAATTATACTTTTATTGAGATAATAATAATAAAATATA
Source organism: Ecdyonurus torrentis (assembly GCA_949318235.1). Taxonomy (NCBI): domain Eukaryota; kingdom Metazoa; phylum Arthropoda; class Insecta; order Ephemeroptera; family Heptageniidae; genus Ecdyonurus; species Ecdyonurus torrentis. Next base: position 11,607,937 of record OX439127.1, on the reverse strand, counting down.
TACACATATACTTATACCTATATATATATATATATATATATATATATAAACTACTTAAGTTGTTGTATTTTTAAAATTATCTTTCAAGTTTCTTTTACTTTTATTATTATTATAATAAAAGTTTAAATTAAATAGACATTTTAAATTATAAATATTATATTATAATTTTTAAGACTTCATTATGGATGATATCTTACTACGAAATGACCTCATAATAATTTCAATTTTTATCTTGTAGTTTGAAAATTTTATATTCTATTTATTTATAATCAAGAATTAATACAAATATATCAACACTTTTTCATTTTTTTTTTTTTTTTTTTTTGTTTCTTTTCTATTTTTCAAATACGTTGCAAAAAGATGTAAACTTGCTGACTACTTTTTATTCTTGACGTATCTTAATTTGTTTGTAGTAAATTAATGATAAATAGATATGAAAGAATTGCGCCCCTCCCATGTATTTTGAACTAGATACAAATACAGCTCTAGTATTGGAGGGTTGTACTTGCATTTATATTTACTGCAATCTCTATGCACATTGCACCGGCGCATTTTAAACTACATCAAGCCAATCCGATATCTTAATGTGGAAAATTATCTTGAATTTATACTGCATAATAATTCTAAATATTAAATAAACATAATTATAATATATCATATTTAAAGTAGAAACTATAATAATAATAATAAATGTATAAGAGAATGCACCAGGAATTTGTCTTTAAATTTATTGATTTTTTATTATTTTTTTTTAAAGAAAGGAGTGCACCTCTGAAAAAAAATTCTTGCAACCATTTTATTATTAACAAAAATTCTTATTGATGTTTAAATTTCCAAATTTCTATGCACTGATATATTAGCATGATAAAAATTTCAAAGAAATTAAACATATCTGAAATTATGCAAAGTAATTTTACCAAGCATTAGAAATATTAAACTAAATAAATTGGGTACAACAATGGATTATAATATTTATAATAATGAAGCTCATTGTTGGAAAAACGTTCCCTAAAAGATATATAGTTTCGTAATTTTTCAAAATTTTAATGTGATCGTACCATTAGAGTAATTAAATTACCACAGTAGTTTATATTTTCATCGTTGTGACAGAAAGGACCTAGACCGAGAATGTTTTAAAAATACAGGGTGATAATATAGTAGTTCAGGCACGTGGAATCATTTTGTCAGGGAATACCTCAAAATTCCATGATTCAACTTTTTGTTTTGTTTTTTCTCCGAAAAATAAACATTCCAGATTTTTTTTTTCTCTTTGTCTTATGTAGCTTTAAAATATTTTAAAATTTAGAGCAGGCAAATGTTCAAGGTGTTATACACCTTTAAGATTATAAGAATAATACATTTTCTGAATGCACCACTTAAAAAAGTAATTCATTTTTTTCATTACCATATTTTTACAAAATATAAAGTCTTATACGATAGATTCAAGGCGTTTCCTTTGAAGATATTACATCCTTTTAATTACATTTTAGTTTCTCACAAATTATTGTAGTAGAATAGAAACATACCATTATCGAACATTACTTAAATTGTTGTTAAAAAAAAATAAAAATATTTATTGCGTGCAGTGTTAAGTTTTACATGCATAAATATTTAGACTGGCATGATTTGAAATGTCTTAAGGAGTGATGTGCTACACGTGCTGTAATTAACCTTATAAAAGGTCAGTTTAAATATGAGATAGGGTGGTGTATATGGAAAGAGGAAGTGTTGCTATATCTATCTGTCTTCATACAATATTGCTATATAATAGCAGTGGAGTTTATGAGTTGGAAACCAAATTTCACTCTCTCTCTCTCTCTCTCTCTCTCTCTCTCTCTCTCTCTCTCTCTCTCTCTCTCTCTCTATATATATATATATATATATATATATATATATATATATATATATATATATATATATATATATATATATATATATATATATATATATATATATATATATATATATATAAAATATATAATAATAGAATTAAAATAATATTGTTATTAAAATAAATTATTATAATTCACCAGAATAGTTAAATTGCAGTTTTTGCAGTATACGTTTAGTTTAAGACTAGTTCGATTAAAAAGTTACATACTTTCAAATCTTGTATTGCAATACAGAGAATATGGCTGGTAGAGCCAGTTAATATAATTTTATATTCATTCACATATCCATTTGGATATACAGAGTTATCCACAAATAATAGAAAAGGAAAATAAAGAAAACAATTTTTTATTTATTTATAATTCACATAATAGTACATAATCCAACCAAGGCATAGCCTTATCGGTCGGTTCATAAGTAGAATTGGACCCAATACAATGAGGCTTGGATTAAAAATTTGGTAATTGTTTTGATGTCAGTTTTTTTTTAATGTAATTCTTTGGTGTTTTCTAATACTGTAACTGGAATATATTGTTTTCTGGCTTTTAAAATTTACTTAATCCAATTATAACTATTTCCCCTTACACCATAAGAATAAAGTTTAATTTTTTTATTTTTATTTTTTCATTGCTATATCTTCAACTAGGTCAAGTTTGCGTGATTCAGAGGATATTGAAGTGAATTAACTAACATAGAGAAAGAGAGAGAGAGAGAGAGAGAGAGAGAGAGAGAGAGAGAGAGAGAGAGAGAGAGAGAGAGAGAGAGAGAGAGAGAGAGAGAGAGAGAGTCGCGACAGTCGCTGCTGCGTGAGAAAGGTTTATGAGAAGAAAAAAAAATCCCTCCATTCTCCTCGCGTGACCCTAACATCAAAATCAAAACATATTTTATTTACGATATAAACTGTTTAATTAAAAAGTTTTCCTTTATTATGCATAAATATATTAACTTCAATAACTATGATTATCTTTTCTAAAACTAAAATATAATTATTAACAAGTATAATGTTGTTTTTTTCAACGTCATTGTGAATATTTTTAAATTATTTTTTTCACAGAATATTATTTTTAAATATATTATTATTACAAATTACATGCTTTAAAATAAGTAATTTATCAATTTTATGACCACAACAATCTTAAATTTTCTATTTTATCATAGCGTTTATTGAATTTAAATTTCAATTTATACATTGTTTAATATCTTAATATTATATAGAGATAGTTAGTTTTATTGAAACTATAACGATACTTATATTTATGATAAAAATAAAAATGATTTAGTTATTTATATTTTAAGTTAAGTATATCACATGCTTTGGAAAGTCTATTAAATTTATTTACATATTAAATAATACACCAAAATATGAAATAAGTGATTTTAATAAATGAGAAAACGCAAACGGTTCATTTCATGGCATTGCTTTTAATAGTTATAAATAATATGTATATTAGATTTCATTTTTTTTTTTTTTTTTTTAAATGCTAATGATAATAATTAATAATAATAAAGTCTTACTTTTAGAATTTATTATTAGGAAAGGTTTTTATTTCTCTATCTAATTATATGGTACGCACATTTTTGTAATTGGTTTACAGTATACATAAAATATAGCAGTAATTGATATCTTGCTATAGACAATAATTTAGCTTTGTTTTATAAACTTTGGTGATCAAAGTTTTTTTTTTCCATTAGCAATGTTTTGAGTAAATAGTTTTATAACTTATTATACAACAATGAAAATGAAGGCAGAGCGATAGAGAACGAGCGAGAGAGAGAGAGAGAAGAGAGAAAAGGAAGGAAGAAAGGAAGTTGTCAATTGGTTTCGATTTCATATTTTTTCTTCACTTTTACAATACTGAGAAGAAAAGTGTCAGATTTTGCAAACGCTCTTGTCACATAATTTTGATACTGAAGCTGGTTGTTCATTTTCAAAATAATAAATAATTAAAAAAAAATGTGTTGTCAGTGTGATTTAAAAATAATAATACTTTTACCTTCAAAAATGGACAGTTAAACGTGTAACAATGTATTTCAAAATACGTAAACAAGAGGACAAATACTTAATGTAATTTCCTTATGTACTTAATGTGCTTATGTGCTTTATTTCTTTAGATCCGACTTTATATTTTTGTTTGCCAACACGGACAAAAATAAATATGGAATAATTATGTTATAATTATGCTGTATAACATAATTATTTATGCTTTTCCAACTCAGAAAATGTTGTGCTAGTATTGTAAAAAGGCAACAGAAAATACGTTTTTGTTGTTGTTGTTGTTTTTTTGTAGGTAAATTTATTAATTATAATTGTGTGCAAAATGTGGCATCGTCATTGAAGGTAACTCCAAATAACGCCTTTCTTGCTAAAGAAGAATATTAAAATATAAACAAATTAATAAGCAAAAGCAACGTTACAAAACTTTTAATCAAAAAATAAAGAAATAAAAAAAATCTTATTAAATTATATTGATTCAAAGTAGATCTGTAAATGTCGTTGAAAAATCAACTTTTTTTTTTTTTACTACTTAAAGTTAAAAAGGTATGATAATTAATTTTATTAGTAAACGTACTCTCATTTTTCACCTACTTTGTTGACTTTTATTGGTATAAACTTATTCATTAGAAAAATAGATGGCCATTTTACGTGACTTGCTGTCAATGCTTATAAATATTTCTCTTTATTTTGTAGATGTATCAAGATATCAACCAAGTAACCAAGGCTAAGGTGTTGAACATGCAGGGCTCATTTAAAAGTAAGTGGCTACCACATTTCTTTTTTAATGTTTAGTAAAATTGATGATATTGTGGTTAACGAACGTATATAATATAAAAACTACGAAAATATCACACACACGCACACGCACACACACACACACACACAAACACACACACACACACAAACACACACACACACACACACACACACACACACACACACACACACACACACACACACACACACTGTACACAAATTCACACATACATACATGGAAAACAATAATTTATACATTATATATGTCTGCAACAAAATATTGCATATTATAGTTTCTATATAAGTAATAGAATCGATATAATTTCTTAATACTTAAAACTTTTATTTATGTATATAATTTTTTGTTTTACTAAATTTATTATTCATGCATATAATATATTCTGTATATAAGACTGAATGATCAAGTTCTGATTTTATTACTTTAAAAAGACAAGTAGTCTAAAATTTTCAGACCATTTTTATTACTTTTAATATTAGTGTCGTAGAGTTACTTAATAAAATATATTATTACTTTTTTTTTTTTTTTTTTTTTTTTTTTTCATTTTGCATATTTTTTTTACGTCCCACGAGCTATGCAAACATGTTTACCCCGTTACATTATATTATATCTCTATATTATTTTGATTACTATAACTATAAGCTTTGCTACTGAACTCAACATATTTTATTATATTTTATATATTTATTTTTTTTCCCCACTATTTATTTATTTGGTATAATATAGTTGAAATATTTTTAGAATTTTTAATGATTTTTTTCTCTTTATTTTTATGAGTTCACAACTGATTAAGTTAGTTGGTTTACATTATTAACCTCTCACGTGGTGAAGAGAGGACGTTGATTTAAAGTGATTTAAATAAAAAGATAAGGCAGATATGAAAAGTTATGTTAATGATCTTTATATTCATGGCGCGAGTATTCTAACTCTTGATTTTTTTTTTACTTTTAAATTTAAGTTGCAGTTCTCTCTCTCTCTCTCTCTCTCTCTCTCTCTCTCTCTCTCTCTCTCTCTCATTACCGAGATTTAATTATAAAAAATTATATATCATACTGTATAATATTTTTCATCAAAATAATAATTATAATTTAAATTGTAATATAATTATTTTTTAATGTATTAATTAAGAAAAGGTGTGAAAAAAAAAAAAACTTACTTCGTTACTTATACATAATACAGTATACTGTTTTAATTTATTTTGTAGACAGTCCAATTTAAAGTATAACTTTATTTATGTATTACAGTTTGTTCTAATATTCGTAAATTAAAATAAACTTGTTTAGTTTTATTTAATCACATCTATTTGAAAATATTTAAAACGATTAAGGTTTTTAAGTTGATAGATATTTCTTCAACTGCTTTGATGCTTTTTACTGAATACTCGAAATGAGCTAATATTGAATACTTGCTTTTCATTTCTTTGATTAAAATATTTGAGCATCAATTTTGTGATTATATTTTTAAACACGCACATAACACATTAAAGGTTAAATTTAATTTTATTTGTGCAAAATGTGAAATTTGCAATTTAATTTCAAAATTGCAATTTTTCGTCTATGAAAGTAAGAATGTCCTAACTTATATTATAAACTTAAAGAATTTGATTATGTAACACGTTTTGAGGCTGCAAACCACTCATTATGCAGAATCAAAGTTTCGTATCAACAATTAAATAAATATTTATAGATATTTTTAAACAAATTTACTATTTTTAATGTAATTTTAAAAAACATTAATATTTTTCACATCCTATTGATATGGAACTTCCATGTTATATAAATAAGTATTGACAGGTGATTTTTATCCCCTCTCGCCGCAACTTCAAATATATATTTTTTTAAACACTTCCAATGCTTCAAAAAATTCTAAAAAATTACCTGCATTAATAAAAAATTATTATTTTATTATTAATATTATTATTTAAACTTAGGATTTAATTTTAATTGCAAAATTTCATTTTTGTTGCTGTTATAATAAGCTTTATTAATTAAAAATGGTATTCAAATAATGACAATAAAACAGCAAAATGTACTTGATTTGGGCATTTTCGTGCATTCATACTGATTTTTGTTATTCGCGTGTTGATATATATAATACAATTATATTAACAAAAAAAAAAAAAAAAAAAAAAAAATGCAGTCTTATAATGTACATTATTTTGATAGTTAAATGCTGTCAATGTTCGCACCATTGTAATGTTATTACTTCAATGCTTGATGTAAATTTTATCATGATAATGAACTGTCCACGCCAGTAAAATGATTTCTTATTAATTTCATGAAATTATAAAGAACAAATTATAATAATTATTATTTTATTCAAACAAAAAACTTAAATACATAGATGTCCTGACAAGACTTTGTCTTATCACTAGGTTCATACTTAAATCATAAAATTAAAAACATATTACTCATAAATAATTAATTACGTAATTTATGTCATTATAGCATAAATATACCAAGTAAGAATAAAACAAATAATTATGCTGTACGACATAATATTTATGCTATAATAACAATGTAAATTATGCAGTATAGCACAACTTATGCATTATAGAATAATTTGTGCTCAAAATGGGCTATACAGTAGCATTATTTTTGTTCGTGCAGCAGTAGTAGTAGCTTTTTCCCCTTTTCTTTTGTATGAACACAATAAATACAAAACAAAATATTAAAATTAACATTATTTTCTTAATTTTTTATTCTCTAAGCAACTACGCATTTCACATGCACTATTTATTCTATGCATTCACGCATTCTATTAAAAATAAATAAATAAATAAAGATGTTTATTTAGTTTCTACAAATTCAAATATATCAATATTACATTTTTAGCACATTTAGTATTTCGAAGTTTACCCGTCGAATTGAACGAACTACTTTTTACAAATGAACGATCTGCGTTTGACGCTTCTACGCGTTTTAACATGAGAACTAGATGGGGGAACTTGGAATTTGTAAATTGTAGAACGGTCATTTTTCACAAAATTTGTAAAGTGCAGTTCGTTCACTTTGACGGGTAAGTATCTATTTCTGTTTTAAGATTAATTTTAAATATAATAAATATATCAATTAATAATATATTACATTTGCCCACATAAGTCAAATTTTGTTAAATATTTTTACTCAAAATTTGCATAATATCCCCCTTCCCTCTATCCCCAGTGTTTACATTTTTTTTTCTTCCTCGTGTCCTACAATATCACTGCGGAAAAAAATAGATCCAGTTAATGATACTATATTTGACCAGCCAATCAATAGCTCTGATTTTACTCGTTTGAAATAAATAAGAAAATAAAATTATAGGATGCAAAATATTATAGAGCAATTTAACACGGAGAATAAATATTTTTATCGCATTTTTTTTTCCAAGATAAAAATATATAAAAATTTAAAATATAAAAAGAGTCAAATCTTAAATATTTATCATGAATAATTATTAATGTAATATAATCTTATTGATATACTATATTACATAAGCTATCACCTGAGGCTATTTTTTAACCTTTTATTATGATAAATTATTATTATTATTATTTTTCTCAAGAAAAGAGATATTCAATAATGAAGATAACATTTTCTATTCTTACCTGTATATCAAAAAAGGAGAAAAAAAAAGTTAATATATGAGCATAATAATATCTTGAAATATAGTAATGTATGATACATGCAAGTAAAAATTTTGTTATCCATTATTCTAATCAAATCTTTCACTGTGTCTTTAATACATAAACTTCTTTTATTATTATTATTATACCGTTTTAGTTTAGTTATATAGTTATCTTCTTCTTCTTCTTCCTTTTTTTTTTTTTTTTTTTTTTTTTTTTTTTTTTAATTTTCACATAAAAAAAATGTACCCTTTTCTCTGTACGTTTACATGTTGAAAGTGAGTTAAATGTTGAGTAGCCACTAGCAATATAAATACATCGATAGTTTTGAGTGTTGTGTGTATGTGTATGTATGTATATTATGTATATGTATGTGTGTGTATATATATATATCTTTTAACATCATATTATCTTTGAAGGAAGCAAGTAGTTAAGTCCGGCTATAGGAAGGTAAGCATCATCTCTCTCAAATCAGGGTGTGGTGTTCTCCAATGTACGTAACTTGTGGTATATGAATACGTATATATAATATAACTTATTTTATAGCGTGAATGGTTTTCGCGTGCATGACTTTACTTCATACTATTAAAAGTGTATAATAGTATTATTATTATTTTATCTTTATTTTATATTCTTGATAGAGTGAAGAGTATTATAATATAATGCTAAATTGCGTGGGTGTGAATTTTATTGCATTAAAAAATAGATAGTTTTTGGGAAGAAGAAAAAAACTTCTTTTTTTTTCATATTCCTTTATTGTTGGCAAAACTGTTATGTTAAAGTATTATATAACAAATCATTATTATGATATTTTTTTGTTTTTAGTTTTAATATACATTTAGATTTTATAAGACTTGTGAATAATTATAGATTTGTAGAATCTCATTTTAGTGATTTTTAAATATTATATATTATATAATATAATGATAAAAAAATGCATTGTTGTCTTACCTTCTATAAGACACTGGGCTTTCACTCGCTGCTTGATTTGACGATAAAAATAACACACAACACCATAATTGTCACTTACATAAGTTATAATAAAAATACTCAATTCACAGTTAAAAAATAAATAAAAATAAAAAAATACATGTAGCTATGTTATATTTACACAAATATATATAATATTAACTACTAGTTATATATTTATTCATTTCTTTCATCCTACAATCAAAATACACATAAAGTATAACCTGCTTACGTTATTGTACATTTTATATACAATTAGAAATGATATATATAGTCAATAACTCAAAAATACATAACAACTGTGTACATATTAATAACAATGAAGAAAATCAAAATTAATAGGTAGAAAAATATCAGTTGGTCCTGTAAAAATTCATCCACTGAATAATATTGTTTATGTAACAGTAACACTTAAGATACTTTTTTTTCTTTTTTTTTTTTTTTTAATAATTGGATTGTTTTATTTTTTTAATTCCAAGTGCAAGGAAATAGGATCTTCAAGAAAATAGAATCGGCGTCTAAAATATTGACCTTATGCACAAATCATGATACAATACAGGTGCGCATAGTACTTCTTTTATCGTATAATTAATTATCATGAGTTGACTAAATTATTTCCAGTTTACAAACTGAAGAAAACTTCAATAATTTCATACTTGACAAAATTCTGAATGCAAAATTATTATTATTATTATTTTGTACAGGTAAATTGTCGATAATTATTTTTATTGTCAACTGTTTATGTACTATCATATTTATATTATCATGAAGTTGTTGAAACATTAAATCATTATCACTAAATTTTAAAAAATAAATAAAATTATTAAAAATAAATTATTTGCTTAAAAAATGCAACAAAATGTTCGTGACGTAAATTTATTATGACGTTTTTTTTTTTTTATATATATAAAAGTATATAAACTTTTATTGCACAATAATTGTTTTTATAAGGGGAATAATTTCTTTTTAATTCAAGTGTAGAAACATTAAAAAGTAAGCAATGTATAATTATAATAAAATATGAATTTTTAAATGACTTTAAATTACTCTAGAAAGTATAAAGTCTGTTGTTTATTTGCTATTTTAAACAAATAATATGACTGTGTATAATATTCATCCCCAACCCCTTTTTTTATTATTATTTTTTTTTTCTGTTTAATTTTTCTTTTTTTATATTCTTACCCTGTATAATCGAGTACTTGAATTTTACTTTATGCTCTCTATAGCTGTTCCTTGTTGTGTTTAGTTAAAAGCTCCCTACACCAATTTACCCATGCTTTTAATTTCATTCACGTTTGAAATAAATGCTCTCCTTATCACTTTAAGCATTCACACTTTTCTGAGGTTTCATAGCCCCGACGTGACCTTAATCTAACTTGTTCTTTCCCTTATGCATTCTTGAGAGAGAAAAATAAAATAAAATTACAATTGGAAGAAAACATTAAACAAAATATCCCCTTTATTATTACTATTACTCAAAAACAAAAGAAATGTTTTATTTTTCTTTCTTTCTTTTCTTTAAGGTATATATAAGATTGGTAATTAGAAATTTCATCAGGTAGACAAAGATTTGTAACTTTAGATGAGGAGAATATATTTTCCTTAACAAACCCTTCTCATATTTCCTTCTAAACTTATTCGTTGCTAAGTAAATTTGTCTTGGGGACGATATGAAGAAATGTCGTTAGTGGATAAAGTTCATTACTTAAGAAAAGGAAGTAGAATAAAATTTTGCATAACAATATCAGTTCAGCATTATAGTTAAAAGATAATTATTTTGTGTATGTGTATACCAAATGAAAGTTATAATTTTTCTTTCATAATAATGGTTAGCCTTTCTAAGGTATAAGTTTGATATCTTACAATAAATTTAGTGTATCTCATCTTATAATATTTGTAGTTAACTTCTTGACTTAATCTTACGACGCTTATATACATCAACTATACTCGAAGGTTATTATAATACGTATATAAGACAAGTATGGAGGCAAGCATATATAATATAAAGTTATAACAGGCTATAGATATCATCACCCTTTCATTCTATCTTTATATCTATGTATGCAGCTTTAATTTCCCATGTTGT
>OX439127.1:11566614-11594114 GCA_949318235.1 Ecdyonurus torrentis | reverse complement strand
GAATTTTTTTAACGGAAATTGAATTTTCAAAAAATAATATTATATGATATCGTGAGTTGCAGTGATAAATAAAAAAACAAACTTTTTTTTTTCTGTCTGCATTCACGTATTCGAGACTTGTGAAAATGATAAAAAATATTTACACGTGAATCAATCAGTATATTTTTTTGATATGTTTGCATGAAATCAATAAAAAAAAGAGCTATTATTAACATAGTTAGAATTTTGTGCTGCAAAAATAATATTTATTTTTAATGACGAAAAAAAATTAGTTTATCATGTTATTTAATAAAGTGACAAAAATTTAAAACAATGTTTTGCCAGGTCAGTGATTTTTAGATTGATTACGTGTTGTTGTTGTTTTCATATCGGCAATAATTTTCATGCAAAATACTTCAGCGAAACAAAATAAAAACAAAGGTAAAATAATTTATGGAAACGCCATGAGAATATGGAAAGTTAAAGGTCCACTAGAGTTCTCAAAATATTGAACAAACTTTTATTACATTCATCATTACGTAATTTGAAGCATCATCTTCAGTTTTGAGGTTTCTTAAACGACAACATATATATATTTTTTTATTAAAATATTGTTTTTATTATTAAAAATATACTCATGATATAATGTTGATAAAATATCAGTCAATTTTCTTTTTAAATAAATATAGTATAATGGTATATATTTTAAGATAAGATTATTTTTACACTTTTACAAGAGTCGAAGGGCTGGTGATATAATAATAATAAAAAAACTTCTTTCAACGCTATGATCTCTACCTTTGCCAACAAATAAAACGGTGTAAAGTGAGTGCCTTTGGTTTCTTCTTGCCAAGCATCATAGCTAAAGAGCTATGTAATACGTCGAGAGAGGCGCAGCATGCGCCCGCCGCGACACGCGACACACTAACTACCTTGTCGCTAAATTAACCAATTAAGATCTGCAATTAAAAGATTTTTTTTCTGTTTGACAACTTTTCGTGAGAAGGCCAATATATAATTTGATTTGAATTTTTTTTAGTAATACACCAACAATTTTTTAATATAGTTTCAGTATTTATTTATTATATAAACATTATTTGATACATTGAAGTTTTAGTTCTCTCTCTCTCTCTCTCTCTCTCTCTCTCTCTCTTTCTCTCATTTTTATAGTAATATAAAACATTATTGTCACCCATTAATTCCATTTTATAATCAATAATTGTATTGCATCTTTGACTCTATAATCTTCGTATTTATATGGAAATGCTGACCTTTCTAGTAAGGACCATTACCATGCTGGAGCTTACTGGACTGCACATTCTATTTCTCGGTGTTTTGAAGTGTGAGTTTTTTTTGCCGATAAAACATTATTAACATAACTTTAATTAATTTTGATTGCAGTAATTTTTTTTAAACCAATTTAAATAAAGTTTTTTTCATTTATTTTAATGTAGTATAGTATTTGTTTGCGATTGCAATTTGCTTAAATTAATTTCTTAACTAACACGCATCATCATACGATATGATGATATTAGTAAAATGATTTATATTAAAATTACCTCTTAAGTTCATTAATCCTGCAATAATATTATTTCCATTGTATTAAATGATTTTTTTTTCTTTAAATACATGACGATAAAAATATCTTGTTAAAATTTCTTTTATTTTTGCATATTCAGTTCAATTACGTGAATAGCATTAAAAATAATTATAAAATGCAAATTTTACAGACAAAAAGAGTTGCATATTTAAATCAATTAATTAATTACTTAACTTAACGTTAAAATAACGCAGAATATAGCGAAGAAACATTTCATTAAAAATCGCTGACAGAATAGCTATATAAAATGAGATTAATTGTATTTTCAAACCGTAAACTTTTCTTTTATAATTGAAATTTCTTCTTGTTATTTTCTTCTTCTTTTTCTCTAGATAAAAAAAAATTAATCCACATTAGAATAATTATTATAATTACTTCATTCAATCAAATAATAAAATGTTTCAATTTGTAATCAAAACTGCTGAACTGCTGTATATTCAAAGTCCACATAGTATAGTCTAATAATAAAAATAATTAATGGCTTTTATTGGGCGAAATCAGGCATACAACCTCTCAATTTAACCCACATTATATAAATATTCAACATTAATAATAATAGATTGGGTTTTATTTAGAATCCAAAAAAGGTGCAAGCCCACTTGCGTGGTCATGACACAATAATTGGCCAGAGTAGATTGATATATAAAAATATATTAATTTTAGTTAATTTAAATTCAAATACAGACAGTAATTAATGTCAATCTAGAATATTACAAGTACTTGCCGATATCGGTGACAATATTTATTAATTTCTCGTCACAATCTCAATGTAGCAAGTAGCAACTCAGTCTATTTTTCTATTCTTTTTGCTCTCTGACAAAATGTATTACATATTACAATAAAACTTTTTTTTTTTTTTTTTTTTTTTTTTTTTTTAAATTTGAAAAGACATTTTTAGCGCATTATAAACAAAAACAAATAATAATCATAGCGTTTAAATGTTAAATAATAAGAAAGTTCAATATAAATTTATTTGATTAAAAGGTAATATGTTCCATTCCAATTGTACAGTATAATGCATTATAATATATACATATATATATATATATATATATATATATATATATATATATATATATATATATATATATATATATATATATATATATATATATATATATATATAATGACATATAATGAGACAAGATCATTATAGTTTAGAAGTTATGTTAGCAGATGGTTTGAAATAAACATGCATGCCGTGGGGCAAGCAAATTATAATATAGCGCATGGAGGAAAACTCACACATACGTATACGTATACACATAATAAACTCATATTTACGTTATGGTATTTTATATGTTATGTATGTATGTATGTTGCATAAGAATAATCATCATTATTAGTATTCGTCGTCTCTTTTGCTTTACTTTGCTTGCTCTGGGTTGCTTATAGCATTGTGGGTGTCGAGAATTAATTGTACCCTCCTACTTGAAACCTCGTGTCAAATGCAGTACATAATATAGTAGGAACACAAGTAAAGCTTAATGTGATAGTCAAGTGATTTAAGGATTTGTTCAAGCTTAAAGCTTTTGCTGCTTAATATACTTAATTGCCTGCGTACTTATATGTGTATATGACGTACAAATATATAATTTTTTTTAAACTATATATTTTCATATAATGTATACTTTTATAAAAACAAAAATGGTATACGTAATCTTCACTAAAAAAAAAAAAAAAACGTTTGAAAACAATGATATGATGTTTTTTTATTGCTTAAAAAAAAGCTATAAAAATTTAAAATCATAAAATGTTCGTGAAATTGTCATGAATATGTATTTTTCTAATGAATTAAAGAATATTCAATAATTATTATTTGATCACATAAAATTGATAATATTTCTAAATCAAGATATCATGCAAATGACATTTATTTTCTTAATGAATGACTGTAATGATTGATTGTCTTATGCAATATTTATTTATTTAAATTTAACTTCATTTCCAAATTCCATCGTAATGAATCACGTCAAATATTTTTCTTGTTTATGCCAATATTGACCAATACTAAAAGCAATTTTAAAATATTCATTGTAAAGGCTTCTCTCTCTCTCTCTCTCTCTCTCTCTCTCTCTCTCTCTCTCTCTCTCTCTCTCTCTCTCTCTCTCTCTCTCTCTCTCTCTCTCTCTCTCTCTCTCTCTCTCTCTCTCTCTTAAAGTTGCATGAATAATGTGAATCCAGTTCCGTAGCTTATTTGTATGTGAGGCGAATGTATGATCTGCCACTTGCAAAAGCTTCACACTTAACACTCTTGTTTTTCCTACTATTTTACAAGCTATTCAAAATGAAATAAGCTACATATTATTATATAAATACAACTTTTTAGTAGGTGCTGGATAGATTCTCTCTCTCTCTCTCTCTCTCTCTCTCAGTTTGATCTTAATATGTAACAAGCATAAGCAAAAGTATAATACGTATTACGTTGATAATATTGTATTGTAAGTTAAGAAAATGAAAAGCAACGTGAAAAGGGCGGTCTCGTAAGTCTTTACTCTGAATACTGACATGCTGCTGTCGTCTTGTATTGTATTTATATGTTTGCTTTAGACAAGAATATACACAAAATGCTACTACAATATAAACTCTGAAGTCCATAAAAGATAATAGAATAATATACATTATATTTACATATAATAATTAATTAAATATTTTATATATATTTATATAAAAAATTACAAATAAAATGTAAGAAAGTGTAAGAGTTTATCTTTTGAGTTACATACAAAAGGTTTTATATTAAGTTGTAATTAATTAATTACATGTTTTATTAAAGAATTTGAAAATCAAAACAGGGGGGGGAGAAAGAAAATGTTTTGACTTTTGTAAATATATACGAAAACAGTTTAGTCTCTATGGTATGTTATTAAAAGTAAATTATTATTCATTATAATATAATATAGAAAATAATGCATAATTGGAATGAATATTAAAATTGTTTTTAAGTTTATTTTATAATATATAGACTATAAATCGAGAGTGTTAAATCTGAGTATATAACACTAAGTTAACTATTGTTATTGTTATATTATTAAACAATGTCGTATTTTCTATTCAATATACATAAGCATATTGGCCTTTGTTTATATGGAGCCATACTTCTCTCTCTCTCTCTCTCTCTCTCACTTGGCGTTGCTTTACTTTTGGATGGCCTGCTTCACAACTGTATATAAGTGAACAAACAAAGTCCTTTTACATTCAACCTCGTTTGTATACCCCTTTTCTTGTCCCGCGTATATAAGCAAGTGTCTCTCCCACCCTCTTCCTCTGCATCTCCCTCTCATTTACTAATATAACAAAACAATAGGACATTAAATTGCTGTACTCTCCTGTAATTCTAGAAGGAGAGAGAAGAAAGTTTAGATTTGGTAGAAATTAGATAATTTTCCCTTGAGAGCTTCAAAATGACATACCTCTACTTTCAGGACTAAAGAAGAAGGAACATAAGAGAGTTTTTCACGGCGAAAGTCGCATCATTTTCTGTTAAGTAGTTAACTAACTTCATGCATATTACCTCTTAGGGAAAAAGTAAAAATTAAGAGTTTTGAAAGAAGGGGAGGCTAGTATAACCCAAAGAAAGTAGAAGAAGAAGACTAAGAAAAAAAAAATCTTAAAACGTAACTACTTTAGGGGTTAATAGTAACATGTAAATAGCAAATAAGATAGCAATATTATAATATAAGAAAGATTATGGTATACCCAAAGCAAATTAGTACTTAAGGGAATGCATATTTAATATTAAATTTTTAAAGAGATAAGACAATTGAAAATTTTACTTTTACAATAAAAATTTAGTACAAAGTAATTGCAGATTTTATGTGCCATAAAATGTTTTATTTAAATTTAAAGTATTATAAACACTCTAAAATTGCATTATGAAAAAACATTATACATTAAAAAGTATAATATTACGATAGTTAACATTTTTAATAATTTAATTTTTATCTTTCATATATATTGAAGGTTATAATATTATATATGTGTAAGATTTTTAAGAAAAACTCATCCTCAAGGTTTATTTGTCTTATGAGTAAATAAAAAATATATTGCTACTTTTAAATAGACAAGAAGATAATATTGTATTTTTAATGTATGCACATTTCAGTTTATTACTCTACCACATCACTCGTAAGAAAATGAATTAGCAAAAAGTTAACGATGTACTTGTATACAAAGTTATGATCTAATCAAAAACTTAAGAAAGGGTTGTTCTATTAAACAAAATAAGGTATAATATTCTTATATTACATAAGATAAAGAAAGATACATAATAACATTTCTTACTCCAATTAAAAACTTTTAGAAAATTATAATATTAAAAAACATAACAAAAATAATTTAAATTTTTTTTTAAGAATTAATTTATTATAGCCCTTGATTATATTATTATGCTTTTATATAGCAAAAGTCCGAGTTGGGAATTAAAGCTGCATAATATATATATATATATATATATATATATATATGTGTGTGTGTGTATAAGTGGTCTTAAAAAGATTTTGTAAATTTTATGAGAAAACAGATGTCCCTTTATTAATATATATATATATATATATATATATATATATATATATATATATATATATATATATATATATATATATATATATATATATATATATATATATACATATATATATACATACATACATACACACACACACACACACACATCCTTTTCTCTTAAAGGCAAAATGTGTTGCTTGTATGACTGTAAATTGGTAACTTCTGTGTTCAATATTACTTCCATCCTTGTTCGAAGTAAAGCCAAATGAAACCATAAAACCACTTTATATTAATTTGCTAAGGACTCCTCTTCTTGTATATACATATGTATAAATGCGTATAAAATGCTTTGCATATCGTCTTATGTTATGACGAAGAGGGATAATATAGAAAGCACAAAATGTAAACTAAACTTTAAACACTAGCAGTTTAAGAAGAAAATGAGAGAAGAAAGAAAAGGGGTAGTATAGTCCAAACCACAAGGGAAAGCTATATGCATTTTGCTTGCTTATTTTATTATATTATTATAAGTATATATTATTATACCAAAGAACATGTAGTTATACTACAGTACAAAGATTTTGTCACGTGTTATTAAACATTTTATATAATACTTTACTTGTCTTAATTAACTTTTATTTTTGGAAATTAAATTTATGTATTAAAATATTTGATTCCAATTATTTAATTTTGATATTCTGTTTTTTTTTTTTTTTTTTTTTTTTTTTTTGAACTTTTGAACTTTTGAAGCACTCTTCAAAAATTTTATTTTATTTTTTCTTATTTTATAATTTTAAAAAAACTGATTGTTACTTAGTAAGAATTTGAACAGTTTCCTGGTCTTGAGAGGATAATAAATCAATTTTTATTAATAATATTGATAAAGTTTTTTTTTTTTTGTCCAGCAAAAACGAAATTGGCGTGAAAAATCGTGACAGCTATAAAATTATTAGTGCAAACTGTGATATGGATAGTAATCTTTACTTGAAAGTCAACACTGTCAAGAAAATTGAACCGAGTAAAATGATATGAAAATGAAAGAAGTTTTGTGTGCTTTGTTTAACGTAATTTTAACCTTGTAATTATTTCAAGTTATTGATATAAATGCAATTGCAAAATGTGATGATAACGTCAGATATTCATAACATACTTTTTTTTATTGCCAAGGTGAATATAAAATGTTCTCATTTTACCGCCAAAATAACGCAGTACGTTGCTTTTTTTGTTCTTTGCGGGGAGTATTTTTTATATATATATATATATTTTTTTTAATGCAAGTAATTTTCGTTCGGCAAGTTGTCAGTGTGATGGAAATTCTTGAAGTTAATCAGCATCATTAATTTTTATTGATGTGAATTCTCTCTCTCTCTCTCTCTCTCTCTCTCTCTCTCTCTCTCTCTCTCTCTCTCTCTCTAGTCTAATACAAATATACATAAAATTTCAAACATTGTAAGACAAAAATTTAAATTCAAATTAAAACAATAAAATTTATATGACATTACTTTATAAAAGATAAATTCTAAACTTTGTACATATTACACTATACTATTATGTATACTTTTAAAATGTTATCTTATTATTATTATTATTTTTGCAAGTTTACCTTAAAAGCAAGTAGTATACTAAAAAGTATAATAATATTTTATACGAAAATGTTGCGAAGCTGTCATCTTGCTTAACTTAAGTACAATTTAAATATGATGCATTTGCAGCGCAATGTTCTTTGCAAACCACAATTACACTCTAACGTGTTTGTCTTTATAACCAAAGATGCGGTGAAGAGGACACAGCTTGCTTTGCTTTTTGTCTACTATGGCTTGTATGCCATGTGTGCACACATACTTACATACACACACATACACAAACTTATAATTATATAAATAAGAAAATAATTTAGCTTCGTAACTAGTTTTATATAAAATGTAAACGTTGCGCATGCTTGAACTTATTTAATTTATACCAAAAAATATTTAGAATTTTAAAATTTATATAATTTTTATCTAATGTTGTAATGGAATTTTTAGCATGGAGAAAAAGAAACTGAGAGAAAGAGAGAGAGAGAGAGAGAGAGAGAGAATCCTCTGATATTTATTACAGAAACTTAATTTTTTTCTGGTTTTAATTTTTACATACCATAACATTTTTTGTTACACAATATTTTTAATTTATGTCGCCTATAAAAAGAAAGAAATCCACTTGAATAACTCAGAAGTATATTTTGTTCTCGCACAGTATATTATTTACTTATTTTTGCACTTTTTATAAAAAGAATTATTTCCAGTTTTTTTTTTATCTGAACAATTTTTTATTTTTTATTTATTATTATTATTATTATTTTTTTTTTTTTTTTTGCACGCATAAAGTAGCAACCTTTTAAGTAATAATATTCTATGCAAATAACAAAAAAAAATATATATATATATATATTTATATATATATATATATATATATATAATATAGTATTTTTATTAATATCTTTTCACGAAATGGTTGTTGCGTTGCGGTGCCCGCCAGGTTCGGGGCGAGAAATGTCTATTTACTGGACCGGTCTTTATATTACTTTAAATAATAATAATAATAAGATGAGAGGGTTAAAAAAAATGAGTATGTTAGATCCATAAAAGTTTCTTACATTGCGTTTAATTATACTTTTAAATCTCTATACCTTGATAACTTGTATTTTCTTTTTATTATTATTATTTTTAATTTTTTGGCCAGTCTGCATATTTTCATGCATACGTTAAAAGTTAAAATCTTGTAGAGGGATTATAATAAAATGATATTAACAAAAGTTTATTTTCTTAAATTTTGCTTTATTACTTTATTTAACGAGTGAGTTTATTTCAAAGCTTACATTGAAATTTTATACAGGTGTTGTATGAACATAATGATGACAAATGAATGAATCAAAAAATCATATCAATTTAGTAAAGAATGACTATAATTATGTAAAAATTGTGAAGAAGGATATATATATATATATATATATATATATATATATATATATATATATATATATATATATATATATATATATATAATATATATATATATATATATATATATATATATATATATATATATATATATATATATATATTTATATATTTATTTATATATATATATATATATATATATATATATATATATATATATATATATATATATATATATATATATATATATATATATATGATATTGGATTGATTGAAACCACATTTAAATTTTCCAAATGTTATTGTAATATGGTGGATATTACCTAAAATGGAAAATGTAACCATTAAAAATTGTTATGTGGATAAAATCACAATTTCGTGATATTTTAAAAAAGAGTCTTGTGAAACACAGCTGTATAATAAAGTTTTGTTTCTCTTTTCTGCACTTGTATTTAGTGACAGCATAATTTAGTTTTCTGCTTTCAAGTGTACTTTTCTTCCCACCTGAATCTTTTTCATGTACAACAAACCTGATTTTTTTTTTTTAAGTATTTTATATCTTTTTAGCAACTAAACCATTTTCCTTCGTTTTTAACGTGATCAGAGTATTAAAAAAAAAGAAGAAAGAGAGAGAGAGAGAGAGAGTCAGAAGAAGAAGAAAATATAATAAATATTCAAAATACATTTTTAATAGTAACATTTATTGATATAGTAAGCAAATAAATTATGCTAAAATTTACCTTCATATTGTTACAACTAGAAACTTTGAAAGTAATATAAGCATAAAATGATTGATGTTTCCCGTAGGTATTATTATTATTTTACGATATATTTATAATTACTTTGTAACAACATAATTTGACAATTATGTAAATTAATCTATTGCTTAAATAAATAAATAAATAATAAAAAAAAAAAAAGTAACGACATATAAACTTAAGTATCAAATAAGTAATTATTTTCATCGGGGTGGGTCTTAATTAAAATTTTAAAATTTGATTTAATTATAATTATGAAATATAATTTACTTAATCAGAAAATAATAAAGATTGAATATTTGCAAATGTGGTATTATTAAAAATATTACCAGTTTTTTTTTATGGACATCTTTGTAATTAAAATTTTAAATTGAAGTATATAATATATATATATATATATATATATATATATATATATATATATATATATATATATATATATATATATATATAGAGTAAGAATTGTGTTATTAAGTTCTGAAATATCAGCATACTACCGTAAAACAAAATACTAATTTATAATTAGGGGTCAAGAAAAATAATTTACATTTTTAAAATAACATTTTTCTATACTTGTTTAAATTTTTTTTACACGGGTATTTTATATTATTTAAAATCATTGAAGTATTTCAAAGAAATATTTAAACAACACGAATGTTTTATAATATTATATTGTTAAATTACTTACTAACATTGTAGTTTAATTTGAATGCTCATGCATTAAATATGCCAAAAAATTTAAATTTATAATTTCAGAGTAACAAAATTTTGTCTATTATTTTTACTGCTGTAGGAACATAATAGTGTATAGCGATAAATTATATCAATGACTATTTTAAATATTATAAACATTCTTTACAAGAAATTTTAACTATTGTTTTGCACTTTAAATCTGAGATGATATGTCGTATTATTCAGTTTGATTTCTTTAACTCCCAGTTTTTTAATGCTATATTCAATACTAGTGACCGGATTTTTAGGTGAAAATGGCGGTTGCGCCTGCAAAAATAGTAAGTTATTTACCTGCATCACAACCTACTGTGAGTTTACATAAATATTATTTCTAAACTTCTAGCAGTGAAGTACCAATTTTTTATAAACACGCAGTAGGTTGTGAAGCAAAAAGCCTAACTATGAAACTTGCAGGCGTAATTGCAATTTTCATCAAAAATCCGGTCTCTATTCAATACAAATTGACATTAAATTTATAAAGGTATTTTTGTTAAAAGCGAGAGAAAAAAAAAATGAAAGAATAATTTAATATAATAATGAATTTTTATGTACGAATTTCTGATACTTTTTTATTTTAAGTATCTCTTTAATAGAACGCAATTCAAATCTTTCTTCTTTAAAAAAAGAATCTGCATAAAATATATCAAAATCTTTATTTACATATAAAATAAATAAATAATGCGTATTAATGGTTAACCTTATATAATAAAGTATAAAATACATTCTTGTATACATAAAAAGGTTATAATTATTACGTATTTGTGTATACTATTCTGCCTCAAGCAATAATAATTAACTAGTTTTATATATATTATTATGATCTTTAAGTTATTGCTATGGGGAATACAGAAGTTATGGGAAAAATCTTTTTACTTATCTTTTGTATTATAATATCGTATATAGCTTTTAGAAGCAACATCGTCAATACTTATGTAGCATCATCACTATAGAGAGAGAGAGAGAGAGAGAGAGAGAGAGAGAGAGAGAGAGAGAGAGAACGCAAGCTTTATTTGCGTGCCTTTTTAGCAGCCTCGTGTCTTGTCTACCAAAACAATATTCCCAGCAAATAAGCAGACAAGCAAGCATACACATACATTCACTCAAAATATACTTCATAACCTAATATATATTTAGCATAAACAAACTAAAAGCTCTTTCGTCGATTGCTTTGTTGACTTAATAAACTCTTTACTATACATTCCATATAATAATTTTAGTATAGTAATCATAATAATAAACAATGTTCTTCTTGTTTACAGTACCAATAACAAAATATTATATAAAATTATTAAAAATATATATATAAGAATAATAAATTAAATACACCCAACAAAAATGTAGTAATTATTTTCAATGAAAAAAATATATATAAAAATACTGATAAACATTTTGGTGTTTAATTATATACTTGCTAATAATGAAAAATTAAAAATAACATTTTTTTTATTATTATTTAATAAATTGCAAATAGCACCGGACCTTTATAGTCTTTAATAAAAAAAAAAGTGTTAAGTGTAAAAACTTAAGTAGTTTCTTGTGTTATTTTATATTAAAGTAAATAATTAACATATAACGTGTGTATTATATAATAACATGGAAAATTAAAAACATATAGCAGTTTGGATTAGGTGTATGTTTACAGTTTAAAGTTTAAAAATAATAATTGCAAATGTGCCAATTAAAATAAAACTATATTACCAATGTAAAGTAACACTTTTAGTTTAACTTAATGCAAAAGAAAAAAAAAAGTGATTTTCTTTTTGAACTTAAAAATTAGTATAATAACAATAACAAAATATAAAAGAGTGCCAAAAAAATAACTTTTAAAAATTAATCAATTTCTTTTGAAGTTAAGATAAATTTGTATGTGTGTATAATGAAATGAAGATTAAAATATATTTTACACAAAATTTACTTTAAGTTATTTATTCTGTCAGTTTTATATTGAATTACAATACAGACGTGTATTTTTTTTTTTTGTGGTAAATATACTAGAAAAAAAAATTACAAAGGAACCGTAAAGAATAATATTGCCAAAAAATTAAATCTTTTTTTTTTATAGTGAAATTTTATATAGTTAGAGAAATAATCTTATTTGAGGGAATAGCACCTGCTTTTAGTAAAGAAAAAAAAAAGACTAATAAACACGTGATGTAAAATAGTATACGTGAGGGCAAATTTCCAGGGTTTGTGTTTATGTTAAACCTATGTGTATGTCTATAATGTAGTTGAGGTGACATGCAAACACAAGCGGTACATAACAAGTAAAAATATTATTCATCATACATTTTATTTTAATACACATAATGTCCAGTTTACTCTCACTCACTCACTAGCTCACTAGCTCACTCACACTAACTCTGCAAAGAGTTCGAAGGAAATGCTTGTTAAAGTATCGCGCGCGATTTAACCACCCGACTATTGTACACCAATCATAAGATAGGACACAGGGAGATGCTTTTATTAGTCACTTGTGCTTCTTAAGGAGGATGCTAGTTTGGCTTTTGCAAGTTGTTAATACATTTAATATGCAAGGCACATTCAATATATAAGGTAATATTTTTTTTATATTTTTATTTTTTACTTAAATTTATAATTTTGTACTATATTGTTGCGATTAGTATTTCTGCAACACTGCTGATTAAATGTCTGTTTAAGAATCTACATTTATATTAAAATATTTGAACACAAAAGTATATTGAGCTTTAGAAAATACAAAAGAGCTTGAGAAAACAGGCAATTAACAGATGTTTTGACAGTATTTTGTCGGACAGTATTTTGATTTGGGTACCATATTTTAAATATCAAATTTGAAATGCATTTAATAGGCGTAAACTCACAACTAATACTTTTATCGTCTCCGGATCTCTTTTAAGAAAGCAGCTTATTAAAATTAACCACTTTAATATCTATTATTGTTGTAGAATTGCTGCACCTTTTTTTACTTTTTTTAAATGTTATTAATGAGATGGCAATCAAATAAAACATTATAATCTGAGGATATATTTAAATTTACTTACATCGCTACCTTTTATATTGTTAAAAATTACAATTTATCCCAAAAAGAGGAGGGGGGGGGGGGGAGAAAAGAAAGGAAGGAAGGAAGAAGAAAAAAAATCGTCGCAAGTATAGACTTTTTGAAATGCCTTGCTTTATTATAATATATATTTATATAGTGCTTCATTTTCTTTTATTGATTTCCATGTCATTGAATTTAATATTACATAAAAATTATATGATAGACCACTTATACAGTTTTCTAAAGAAATATAATGATATGTTGTATATCATTATAAACTGATACGCAACGCAAATTAAATTTTGATCATACAATATTCTTTTAAGTAATAAAATAGTATTATAATTATTTTATTTTGAATAAAAATTATATAGACAAAATTTTTAAAGCAAAAGAAATAAAATATTACATAATTTTGATATATTATAAATTGAACAATAAAAAAATATAATATATTATATCAATGGTAAGTGGCTATTACTCATTTGATTTACTTTATTTTTATATTTATAAATATACATATAAAAAAAAATTATATCTATCGACATTCAAGGCTAGTTTCCAAAAGGATTGTTTCTGGTGGTTTGCTTTTGATACAAGCATAATGCAGCAAGCTAAAAAGAGAGAGAGAGAGAGCGAGAAAAAAATGCTACCGCAAGTCGTTGTAGTGAATTATGACTCCAAGCTCGCATATTATATTGGTATCGGTATGACTTATGAGAGCAATAAAATCAAAACTTATAATGTCACACAGCAATTTCTTTAGTTTACTCTCTTATATATATATATACCACACGAAAATGATAAAGCTATATAATATTATGAAATATATAATATAAATAAAAAAAAAATCATGTATTTATATTATATAGATATTTTATACATGTGTTATAAGGGCGTCTTCATAAAGAAATATAAGTAAAGCTGTTGGCTAAGCTTGCTGATCTCTGGCAAGGTAGCATGTTTACGTTGGTGTTGAGGGAAAAAAAAAATAAAAGAAGAAGAAGAAAAAAAAGTGAGATATGTTTTAAAGAAATAAAAAATAATAAAGAAGAGAAAAGATATTGAGAGTGAAAGTGCTTTATAATGTTCTATTTGATTCGATTCAGTATACCACCCAGCCTTGTTACAATAATGTAAAATTTTATAACTCATCCTACACAAAACATAATCATTATTATTATTATTATTTATATTATTAAGTAAACACGGTTCATTTATAATGTCTCTCTCTCTCTCTCTCTCTCTCTCTCCCTCTCCCACACACACACACACACACACACACACACACACATAACATGGAAAAAATAAATTTTCAGAAACTCTGCTGTACAATATAATTATGCGTATTGAAAATTAACTTCACTGCACAGCATAGTTGCGGCAAAATATTTTACTGATCAGTCCTTTTCGTGCAAGAATTTTCCTACAAATAATTTTTTTTGGGACTGTAAAAATAGTTGTATGGTGTACAGTTAGATATTAATTATAATATAATATGTAAGTTTATACTATATATATTATTATATATAATGTTAGTATATTTGAATTAAACAGAACCAAAACAATAAACAATTAAGACAAGTCACCGAGAGAGTAAAGAATAAAAATACAAGAATACAGTGTGCATGAATAAATACGATATTTTGTATATGAATATCGATAAGATATGATATAAGTGAATGTGAATAAATTATTTTATACGATGTATAATATACATTATGGTTATAATCATTAGATCATCACAAAGGAAAATCTTTTATGATGTTGCTCTCTCTCTCTCTCTCTCTCTCTCTCTCTCTCTACATTTACTGCTGAGCAAAGTAGCCTAAAATACATCATTTTCTTAAAATGAATGTAAAAAAAAAAAAAAAAAAAAAGCTAAAACAGAGAAACTTCAAATTTGATTTATAATTATTTTTCATGATTGATATAATTAAAAATTTACATAATTAAAGTATTAAGGATAAGGATGAAATAAGAGTACACTATTAAAATAATAATGCTAATTGGTATAATATTACTGTACTAAAATATTGCTGACATGCGCTAGGCATGTATATTATTATTATTACTCTGATACACATAATAAAATAAAAAATTAATACAAAAAAACTTTAAAACTTTATACATTTATTTTTATATTTAAAACAATATACTATATATATATATATATATATATATATATATATATATATATATATATATATATATATATATATATATATCCAGGTTAAGTACCAAACTTTATGGATTTCTACAATTATAAGATGTTTAAATAAGATTACATAAAGAAAAATAATAATAACATTTCATGCAAACAGGCAATTTTCAAACATGAATTCTTTTTGTGGCGATTACTTCCTTTGAAGTATATTCATATTTACGAATAAAAGTTAAAGGTAATCTAAACTAAGCAAAAATAATACAATTCACCCGCATATCATGTAAATATATCTACATCATTAGCATTTATGTTCGAGCTTATTTGTTTTGTTGGTGTTTTTATTGCTTCTCTCTCTCTCTCTTTCTTTCTCTCTCTTATTCTCTCTCTTTCGTTATAAGTAAAAGTTGCGTGTAAGTTCATGCATAAAATTTTTATGTGGTAATTCATTTATTATTATGATTTACTATTAAATATATTTTTTGTATGTATATTGTTCATATTAACTACTATATCAAAAGTTTTATTTGATTGTAATTATGTTATTGAGATAATTAGATTCATACCAATTGATGAAAAAAAAAAGTATATTATGTCATTAAAAATACATAACTTGTAATTGCATACAGTATAGCTTAAAATAGCAGTAATTGTGTTTTCGATGTATGATTTACTTTATATTTTTTCTTTGAAATTGATATACAAATTAACGATGAAAGTAAATAACATTCTATTTTTCGGTTTCGCTATGTGTATTATTGCGTATTTCTAACTACATATAAATAATAGTATCTTGTCTTTATTAGACTTAAAAATGCTTTGCTTACGTCTGGATTTGATGCAGCAAAAAAATATATATATATATATATTATAATTAATATACAATATAGTTATGTTTTTTATTTTCTTTTAGCAATATGCATAGTGCATACCCTAAAAATAATTTAGGTATATCTCAGCAAAGTAAAGAAATTTTAAAATTCATTTTTAATATATATATATATATATATATATATATATATATATGTATATATATATATATATATATATATATATATATATATATATATATATATATATATATATATATATAATTTAGTTTATTCTTTACGAGGTACAGTATACATTAGTGCAAATAGACATATAAATACGTGACCCATCTTTGCTAAGTGAAACAAATCTTAAGTATAAGTAAATTTTCATGTGTTTATGCCATGAAGGTAAGAGAAGAATTAAATTTTACACTAACAAAGGTTTACAATAAATTTTAAGCAAGCAAAACATATTGTCCTTTTCCCTAACTTGCTTTTCCTTTCTTAGCTAAGCATTTTAGTTTGTGGTTTTGATACAGAAGTAGGAGGAGACGAAGAAGAAGAGTTTATGTATGTACTGTATAATATGCATGTATATTTTGTGTTAAAGAAGTTAGAGAGAGAGAGAGAGAGAGAGAGAGAGAGAGAGAAATACATTAGAATTGTACACACATTGTTGCGTCTTTATACATTATTTGTACTTGCAAATAACAAAAGCCCATAAAGCTTGGTGCAGTATTTCATTACAACTTTCTATGCTGTAATCATCCAAGTAAATACAGACATACACAAACACATATACTGCAGTGGTAAGTAAACATTCAATGAAAATTATTCACCCATTCGTATAAAAATACTTTTATTTTATGTATTTTTATATACTGTATGATAATAAAAATAATAAAATATTTAAAAAAAAAAAAAAAAAAAGTTTCTATCACATGCAAATATTTGCTTACTTATATGTTATAACATTATAAAAAAAAAAGTATTATAGACTGTTAATTTCTTTTTGTGTAATATTTGATTATTTATTTATTAAATATAAGGAAATCGTTATTTGAAAAGTGAGAGAACATTTATTAATACTCTCACGTTTAAATCAAAAAGGTGTCTCATATATATTTATCTTTTTATCAATATTGCGTGACGTCAAATTAACTTTGTAAATTTTTTATACTTTTTGGAGGTAGTTAGTTTGGTTAAAGGTGTCGTCTGAATTAGCTTTTCGTGACGGTGTGACGCTCGCAACCCGCCAAGCCAAAAAGTTATTTTTGCCTCTTTTACAAACTTGCGTGTTTATTTTAAGGGTTTGCCGTTTTGCCAAGTGGCCAAGTTTAGACAATGCACGAGGATGAGTTATTATTATAAGCACAAGTAGTAGTTCATGCACGAGAAAGGAAAAGAGGGAGGGAGAGAGAAAATGAACACAAGACGAGGACTCGTGCCTGCATTACCGACCATCACCATATACTTTGCCTGCCTGCCTGCCTGCTTGCATAACCCCAACAGCCCTAAGCAATGTTATCATTATAAAATGAGAATGAACTCTATATTATAAAATGAAAATATCTTAAAACATGTTGTTATCTTTGTTGTAATACCATTTTTAATGTTTTTATTTTTAATAACTTTTATTTTAATATAAAGACATCATTTTTTTTTCTTAAGACAAAAAACAAATTAAGTTAGTATTCATAAAAATTATTCTCATGGGTACTCATTAGAGGTTTTATCTAGTATATTAGAGGTAAGGAGGCAAGCAGGCAGATATCGCATGCAAAATAGATTAGAAGAAAAGTCTCGGGCAAGGTGAGGATATTTTCGTCAAGGCCGCATGCCAATGCTACACGCCGATACGCCCACGATTTTGCGTGGTATTTAGGTAATGCTATGTAACAACATTTTGGGAAAAAAAAAATTAGTTCTTCTAAAAGAGATCAAAAGACTTTATTAGTTTATAATTACACATTTTGATATCATCATAATATCATTACATAATGTGAACCAGGCTTTAGATACAATGTAAATTAGGCTTTAAGCACATCAGCTAAAACCATAATATTATAAACGATATTCACGAACGGATTAAATGACTTTTAATTTATTTTGAGCTAGTTATATTGCTTGAACTTTTTTTTTTTTTTTTTTTTACGTTTTGGAACTTTAGGAATGTTTTAATTCATAACAAGTAACAAAAAGCAGACAAATATTTATAAAATTAAATCAGTTTTTGAACTTTTTTGAACCTTTATAATTGTTTAAAGTTATTTGGATCTTTTTGTAAAAATTTGTGATAATATAAATGTTGTTTTCTTCTCTCTCTCTCTCTCTCTCTCTCTCTCTCTCTCTCTCCTTTAATTTTGTTTCCATTACTTGAAATTTTTACAATAATTAAATAAAAAAACTTTTTTATGTGAGATATTTTGAGTTAATTTTAAAATAGTTTAATATATTTTCTGAACGTTTTGAAACTCATTTTTATAACAGTTTTTTGCTCAGCATTTAAAAAAAAAAGTTGCAATAATACAATATATTAAAAAAAAAAAAGGAGATTCATTTCCTGTAATTCATTAATTTTTGAACTTTCAATCATTTTTGGGTTTATAAATATTTTTAGAGGTATGTTAAATCCCTTCCTTAAATTATTATTATTATTTTATGAATAATTTTTATTATTGACAAGTAAATAAAATATAAAAAAAGTTAAATTATTTACTCTTAAAAATTGAGAAATCGCATAAAGGAAGTAAAAAAATTATTTAGAAAAATTATTGTATTTGCTAAATTTTATGGACTTATTTGATTTTACCCCCTCCCCCTTAGTTATGTTATTATTATCATTATTATTTTTTTTTTTTGAAATAAAAGAATTAGCTTATTAAATTACTATTGCTATTTGTAATAAGTAAGCCCCTTGCAACACGGCTACACTCTGTACTCACAAGTACTCGTACTGCCTATCGTATAGGCGTTAAAATATCAAACCTTTTATATTAATGTGTTCGTTTTTTCATGTTTTTCTTATACACTTTTTAAATTATACTGTATGTTATATTATATCTCAAATATAATTTTATAAATATTCATCAATAACATTTTATATATAGGGCATTTATTAATAAATCTTAATGTAAATAGAAGTTATAAGACTTTATAATTGAAACAAATTGAATTCGTATAAATTTTTGAAGCATATATGTTAAATGTATTCAAACACCAAAATATGTACTAAAATATCAATTAATGCGCATAAATGTGAGGATTTAAATATACATCATTGTTTTGCTAAGTGTTTATAGAGAATAAATATAGAGATATCGTTATAAATGTGCCATATTATCGTTTGTACAGAAATTTCATAGTCCAGTATAAACTAACAATCAAAACGTTCCCGAAAATATTTTATACTGTATTTTGCTATATATTAGCTGAGAAAGCTTTGTTACATTATAGTTGGTGCTGCTTGTTAAATCATTTCCATATTCATGTTTCTTGCTCTCTATCTCTTTCGTATTCTCTCTATCTACCTTATGTATATATACATCTATATCGGTGCTTAATGTTGGGGGTTAGTTTCACGGGTGATGAGAGATGGAAAGTGGTGGTGAGAGAGAAGGAGAGAGAGAGAGAGAGAGAGAGAGAGACTAAATTAAGTTGTTGAGTAAAGAGGGGGCACGAGCACAAACAATATTGTAAATTCGAAAATGCTTACAACAGCATTCAGCTTAGTATTTTATTAGAGTGACAAGAAAGCAGTCGACAAAATAATCTATTACAAACACTCAAAAGACGTATACAATTTAATTAACGGATAAATAGTTACAATGTTTTATATAAACAAAACAAAACATCGTATTATTACGAAAAGTGTCGTACTGTAAAATTTAATTATTGCGTTAGATTATTTAATAATAAATGTTAATCTAGTTAACGTATTAAAATTTCTTTATATATAATGTACAATATTTATATTTTTTTTCCTTACATATATACTTCACTTTTACACGATGCATGTTTATAGTTGATTAATGATTGAAATAAAGAAGCTAACATCTTATAACTAAATAATTTGTCAGGCCTAAACCTCGCCCATTTAACTGTATTTTTTTTAAGCATTCTTGAATAAAGATGATTATTTATTTATTTAATATCTTTTTGAAAGCTGTTTTCAATTGCAAAATGTGATTAGTGATTATTTTAAAATTGAAAATATAATGACATCTTTGCAACACTTTTAATTACTACTTTTTACCTTCATTCATTCATTCATTCATTCATTCATTCATTCATTCATTCATTCATTCATTCATTCATTCATTCATTCATTCATTCATTCATTCATTCATTCATTCATTCATTCATTCATTCATTCATTCATTCATTCATTCATTCATTCATTCATTCATTCATTCATTCATTCATTCATTCATTCATTCATTCATTCATTCATTCATTCATTTTCATCTCATTTGCTCTCGTTTACTTAAAAGTTGTAAATTTTGACGTAAAAAAGTAGTGCAAATATTCAGTAATGTTTTAAATGTATGGTGCTATTTTTTTTTTCAATTAAATTTCCATTGATTTCAATTAAATTAAAAATTAAAGACTGAAAAGTAATTACAAAATGATTGTATTTCATAATAATATTTTCATAATTATATAAAGTGCTAAATATAATAATGTGCAGTGAATCTGAATATTACATTAAATATGACCTATATTGTGGTTTACAAATGACAAATGACATGTTTACGTTAATAAATTACTTGCATCCACAATAACATTTTATTACAATATTATATATAAGTTTCTAATAATACTACGTGTTTCGTGAGATGAAAAGGTTTTAGGACTTCTATAGAGAATGTATAAAGGGAGGAAGTATATGATATAATGTGTATATAGTACTTACATAATATAATATAGCGAGAGTTTAGTTGTTGTATATAATATAAAGTTAGTCACTTGTTGAGCTTGGGCCAGCTGTGGTCGAGTCGTTTGCCCACTTCACTTGTATGCCATTTACTGTTTATACAACAGCAAGCAAGCAAGCAAGCAAGCAAGCAAGCAAGCAAGCAAGCAAGCAACACAAAATGACATTGCCCAAGTCACCCTTGTCGTCTACTTGAAAACTATATTATATTTGCCCTAAACTATATAATATTCTGTCTCTATCATCGTATCATTGTCTCAACATATTTTTCTCCCTTTTTTTATTTTATTTTCTATTTTTGGCATTTGTGATCCTGTCACATTTAACATAACAAAGGGTACATATTATTTCGCTATTCTGGCAAACTTCAGAACTTTTTTTCGTGTTTTTTTTTCTTCTCTCCTTTACGTAGAAACTTTCAATAGTAAATATGATTTTTTTTTCCTTTTTCTTTTTTTTTTTTTTTTTAATAATTATTCATCATACTTTCTAAGAAACTTGATAACTTTTATAAACTTTTTTTCCTGAATATTTTTACAATAAAAAAAGTCTCAGATTTAATTAAATATGCTAAGGATATTGATATTTTTATATACAATTTTAAACAAACGTATATTTCTGAACACATTCACCAATTTTTGTTATTATTGCGTGAGTATTGTTCATATAATATATTAACAATTCTTTATGTACAAAATTTGAATGCCTTGAAGATTATGCATTTATTAGTACTTTTTCTCAATTTTCATTCTCTCTCTCTCTCTCTCTCTCTCTCTCTCTCTCTCTCTCTCTCTCTCTCTCTTCTGTCCTAAAGAAATGTTCATTTCCGATCACTAGAATCATTGTGAACTCAATAAAGCTTGTATAGATAATATATATTATAACACAGACACAACATAGACAAATTATTATGAATGACTAACGATAGGGGGAGTCATTTAATAACAATAGGCATCATGTTTTGTATAGTATATTTTATATGATAGTACTTAACTTATACAATGACACCTTTTTATATAATATATAAATATATTATTATTCTTCTTTTGTAAGTTGACTCCAACAAAATGTTTTGTATTCTTTATATTATATAAAGAAATATAAAGAGAGGAAGGAGATAGAAAAGAAAAAAAAAATCATGATAAACTGCTTAGTATGCACGTCATCAAAGTTGAAAACATCTCGATTTACCTTTAACGATCTTAAGAATTTTCTTTGACATAACATCGTGTGTAGTTTGAGTCATCATCTATCTAGCTGTCAATAAAAATGGACATGTGCTGATATATAATATAGCAAGAAAATAAAAATAGGAGCAAAAAATCAAAACAAAATAAAAAGTACTAACATTTATTGTAAAAAAAAAAAAAAAAAAAAAATGAAGTTCTTTTACAGTTGTGCAACTTTACATATTAATGTATTTGATTTTGTATTATTCAGTGATTTATTTAATTAAAAAAAATTGAAACAAATTAAATTGAAGTTGTATTATTGTGGCAATTAACATTGCATTATTGTTAAACTATGCCAAATTGTGTTACATTGTTGGATTAGGTTTTAGAACTTTCGATCTCTATAAATTATCGTCACTGATTTAGTAAGAATCGTTTATCATTTCTGAAAAAGTGGTTTTAAATTGAATCAGATTACTTATAATATTTAATTAAGATCTCTAACTAACTATTAATTAATTAACTAATTAATTAACTATTTCTATAAGAATAATTATTATTATAAACGTTCTCACTGTAAAAAGATTTATAAAAGTGATTTATTCTTTACTATATTTCTTATTATTATTAAATAATAATTTTGTAATACATACTGTATAATACATTTCCTAACTCCAAGCAACGATTTAAAAACTAAGCAAAGATTTTGTCGTTTCCACCTTCAACTGTGATTGATGATTACGTTGTAGAACGTTTGACAGCTGCTGATTGGTACCTTACATTAAAGAAGAAAAGAAAAAAAAAAAAAATTCTGGCTTGCCAGCTTGTCTACCAGCAGTATGAGATAATGTTTAAGAAAAAATATGAAGAAGAAAAAAAAAGCAAGCAATTTATAATTATAGCAAAGATGAAGTTGATGAAGTTTCAACAAAAATTTGATTAAAAAAAAAAAAAACAAAAAAAAGAAAGAAAGAAAGAAAGAAAGAAAGAAAGAAAGAAAAGAAAAGAATAATAAAAAATATATAATATATGATATAAAAAAATGTCGAGTAAAAATTTTATGCATTTTTTTCCAATGACTTTAGGGAAAAAGATTTAGATTAGATGTTTGTAAAGAAAAATGAAGGGAAAGAAAGAAAATGAGAGATCAATTGGCTTACAACAGACTATTTCCCTTTATCCCTGTTCAATCAACAAAAAAAAAAAAAAAAAAAAAAAAATGGACGATGAAATTAAAAAATAATAATAATAAAGGAAAGAAGAAAAAAATTACTATTGTCAATAACTGCAAATTTCTTTGTGCCGACTGTGTTGAGTGGTGGAGAGAGAGAGAGAGAGAGAGAGAGAGAGAGAGAGAGAGAGAGAAGTCCCCACTGGGAGCATGTGATGTGCAATTTTTTACTTACAGTAACTACGAGCTCTTGATAAATTAGCACGCCAAGTCTTGTCAAGTGTCATCTTGTTGGTTTGTTAACAAACCACGAGCCAAGAATAAATTGATGGTATGGGGCAAATTTACTCACTCTGCATGATATAGCTTTCTGTTCCGAAATACAGTATAATATTGATCTACAAGTGATCAATAAATAAGTGATCAACATTTTTTTTTGTATTGGTGAGAGAAAGAGAGGGGAAAAAATAAAAGCATAAAAATATAAATTGACCAAAGTTTATTTTATGTAAAACTTGTCCGAGTTTTGTGATATATACGACATAGTGACTTTCTACTTCATAAATATTTTTAAGTGCTTACACATATTTATCTAATAATTATATTCTATCAGTTTAATGTGACAATAATAATATTCTAAATTACCATTTTTTTTTTAAACACTGATAAGATAGCTCTTTGAATTATGCTATTATAGAATTATCAGAATAAACTATTAAAGAAAATACATTATAAATCATTTCAAAAGGAGAGAATATTTTTAAAAATGATTTTTAATATAAAATGTTTTTCTTATAAATAAATCCAACAAGATTATATCCTTTATGATAAAAGAAACCATCTAATTACATTTGAAAAGTTTACAAGAGAAAATATGGATTTTTTTTTTTATATTATTATTATTTTTTGTTATATACTTTGTAATTATTCAACACCTATAAAAGTTAAATTGTACAAAATAAAATTAAACTCTGTAGGGGCATCAAGATAACTTGATTGCTATAATATAATATTTTACCAACACTTTTATGTATTTATATAAGAAGAAAACTTTTTTGAGTTTTCTCTCTTCTTTTTTGTGTGGACGTCGCGGATGCTTTTCATTAATCTTTGATCCACCCGACTCTTAGTAAAGTAATGTCACTACGTCGTCTCATTTACCTTCCTTTGTTACCACAGTAATGCTGTTAATACAGGATATTGTTTTTTCCATATAAAGTCATGCTTTTGCCCACAGGGTAAGAAAAAAAAATTAGAAAGAAAGGGGTAGGGGTGCGGTAAAAAAAGAGAGATAAAAGATTAGTGCTGGACTGATAAACCTTAAGACAATAATAATTTTCCCATCACAAGACGCTTTTTCCTCTCTCTCTCTCTCTCTCTCTCTCTCTCTCTCTCTCTCTCTCTCTCTCTCTCTCTCTCTTTCTCTCACTTATTTTCTTCTTTGCGTCTTTTTTAATTGACAAAAGATTGAAGCGTTATAATAAAAAGGGTGAAATGAAAAGAAAAAGGGGTGGTATATATAAGAAACGATGAGGGTAACTTTCACCATAAAACAAAAAAGTGATATGTATATTTATACCTGCGGTGGCACACAAAATAATATACCAAGATGCCAAAAATTTTATAGACATATATTGTTTCTTCACAATTATAAAAGAAAAGGATCTTTACATTCAAAGACCTTTAATCAAATTTAGTATTCTTAACATTTCAAAAACATAAAGCCACGTATAATTTTATCTTCTTTAAAATAAAATAAAATTTTATTATAATAGCTCTTAATAATTTATTTATGTTATTATATCATTTATATAGCTGTTTAAATTATATTGTATAACTTAATTAGCAGTAATAATATTTCAAATATTATTATGCCACATTTTGCAACATAAAAACAAAAGGGTCAAAATTACTATTAAAACTACGTAATGTACTTTTAATATTTTGTTAAATTTAAAAAAAAAAAAAAAAAAAAACATTATTTAATTTCCTCGAAATTTATTTTAGGTCATTCTTATTTTAGCAGTTTATCTCTTAATATTGTGCTTCAGCGAGTGCATAACAAAATAATAATGTATCCTGTAGTATCTGCAACCCGGTGAACCTTCTTGAGCAACTGCTAAAAATATATTGTTTATTTCCGGTTGTAATTTTATTCTCTACTAATTTATAACTGTTTTGTTTCGTTTTTTTTTTTTATTATTATTTACGCATTTATATATTTTTTAGTAGATATTAATACAGTATTTTCAGTTTACATAAAGTGTAATTACATCTATCGTATACTTATATGTGTGTCTGTACTGTCTGTGTTTGTCTGAATGATCCTATATGATCTCTTTCTATACTTTGGTGATCCTGCGGGTTATACTTTTGCACTGCTTTTACGTATAATAGTAATAATACAAGTGGCCCGCTCTTGGTTATTGAATTACATATTCACTCAAGTGTATCGTAAGCAGCTTGCTTTTACTTGCCACCCTCCCTTACACATATATATATATATATATATATATTCAATGTAACACCCAGCATCTTTCGCTTAACCCCCAAACCCTGTTGTATATGCACCCAAAAATGCTATTCCTTATAGTCCATCCCTTCTCCTTGTTCAATATCGTTTTGCCTACGGCGTTCTATAGAATTGAAGGTCTCTCTCTCTCTCTCTCTCTCTCTCTCTCTCTCTCTCTCTCTCATATTTTCCTCATAACAACGAGTTGAGCCCCCTGTTTATATTCACACCCTGTTATAACATGCGTCACAAGCCCTGTCTACATCATCTGCAACTGACCCATGGGCCCACAACGCTCTCAACTACTTCCCTAACTCTATATTATACCACTTATCTTTATAATTGATGTACAATTTTACCCCTTTTAAAAGAAAGAGAGATCTAAAATTGTTTTGGACAAGAAAATTTAATTTGTTTATATATACGGTATAATATTAAAATACTTCAAAAATTAATTTAATAACTTTTTAAAATTAAAATAATATGATGAGTAAAAACAATCCAATTTGCCAGTATGCAATCACCATCTCTTTGTTGGATTTTCTTTTTTCTTTTTCCCCAGTGAAGTGAAATTTGTATTTCTTAATGTAATCAGCCTGATGTATTATTATTATTGTTAAATATAATATGATATACATTATTTTCTACTAGTCTCGTGATATTTACAAATGGCAATATCTAAAGTTTAAAAATAAAATATAACAGCAATATTTCCTTGAAATCTGCCAATAAAATTTTGCTTGCTTACTTATAGTTACTTGCATGATTGTAGCAAGTGGGATTTATTGAGAGAGAGAGAGAGACAGAAGGGAGAGCAGTGGAATCTGTTATTGAGCTTTGTAGAATGTTTTCGTGATACCTCTCATTGCTTTTACCAAATATACTCCCATCGTCCCCCTTCCTCCGCCCCGCGCATCTCTCCCTTTTATCTTCACCTCCTCATCCTCCCCCCACCCAGTTTTGCAAGTGGACCAGAAGCTCTTGAACTGCCGCCTTATGTATTTGCCCGCTTCTTTTGGTCCAGCTCTCGTCTTGTGGAATTCTCTTATTTGATCGAGGATAATAATATTTAAAATAGCAGCGTTATATACCCTCAAGATATCTTATAAACAAATATAAAATTATGTCTCTCTTTTTTTTTATTGTGATATATATATATATATATATATATATATATATATATATATATATATATATATATAT
>OX439127.1:11406065-11566414 GCA_949318235.1 Ecdyonurus torrentis | reverse complement strand
AAGAAGAAAAACGTAACGTCGGCGGCATTTATAAGCAAAACATGTGGACACTCTTGAGTTCCAAGAGCCATCACCGTTCATTTTCAGTTTTTAAACTTAAGTAAAAGCAAGAAGAGATTCTAAAGCATCTTCTTCCCCACCCTCCTCCTCGTTCTTCAATTGTAACAAGTGTGGAAAGAGAATTATTTTATTTCTTTACAATCAGCAACAACATTTATTTATATACTAATGTAAGTGATGAACTCAAGTCTTAGAAAACAAGACAAGTCTTGAGTTAAGTACACAGTAAACTATGTACTAGTCTATGTAAGGTTCTTGTTTCCCTCCCAGTCCTCCACTTTAAGGTCACATAATTCTGCCGTAAAAGTCTCTCTCTCTCTCTCTCTCTCTCTCTCTCTCTCTCTCTCTCTCTCTCTCTCTCTCTCTCTCTCTCTCTCTCTCTCACACACACACACACACACACACACACACACACGCTCATTCTCTTTCTTTTTTATACACTAAAAAATATATATGTTTCTCATCAACTAACATTTTTATTTATTCTTTTTTTGAAAAATTGAAAGTATATTATTACAATGAAGAATATAATATATCATAATAAATATTATATTTTTTTTTTTTTCATTTCAATAAAAGTTCAATGAAAAGTCAAGTTTGAATGAAAAGAAAAAGTAGATCTCTCAAATACCCACTTTTTTGTGGGTGCTTCCAATCCACCTCCGCTTCATTTTTTATGCTAATTTTAACACTAAACAAGTTTCCTTACAAAGGTGTAATAACGGCAGACAGGAGTAGCTAAAATAGAAAACTTTTTAAGGGCTTGACATTTAGATTTAGCAATAACTACCACCTGATTATAATTTCTAAAATAAATATATGTATTAGGATGACTTCTATTATAGATAAAAATAATAATAATAAACATAATATATTTATGTCTAGCGTTTGTACATGGAAAGAATCTATAAGAACTCCTCCTGTATAATTGCCTTTGTACATTTATGTAATTATATATTATTATTATATTTGTATAATACAAAATTGAATCAAGTTACAATGAAGTTACTTTCTGCATTAAATTTAAAGTAACAAATGTATCATCTACTTTATTTTC
Source organism: Ecdyonurus torrentis (assembly GCA_949318235.1). Classification (NCBI taxonomy): domain Eukaryota; kingdom Metazoa; phylum Arthropoda; class Insecta; order Ephemeroptera; family Heptageniidae; genus Ecdyonurus; species Ecdyonurus torrentis. The sequence goes on along the minus strand of OX439127.1, from coordinate 11,565,297 downwards.
TGCAGCTTCTTTATTTAAAAAAAAAAAAAAAAAAAAAAAAAAAAAAACTCTTTAAGTTTTGTGTAGGTTTTACGCGATGGGATGAAATAATTGAAATAATATCAAGAGCTGCGGGCCATCAGTAGGGCGGTAGCACGTATGACCGCTATAACAAAGTGGCCACAGTGCAAGTATAATATACGAACACACACAGACACACAAAATATACATGGGCATGACCTGCCGTGACCAACAAACCAGCATGAGCACTTCAAACGTGAATTAAATAGATTCATCTCAACTTCTTCTTTAAAACTGGTATTCTTATTTTAGAATTGTAAATTAATAATTTCAATATTTTGAATTATATATTACTCTAGTTTTTTTTTGTTTTGTTTTTTTTTTTTTAATATAACTATATTTAAATTTTTTTATTAACCTATTATCATACAGTATTATAGCGATATAAATATTAAATGTTTGTATAATTATATCTTTTGATAATTATTTATATAATTTTTAATGTGATAATAAAAGTGTAAAAGGAAATATGTATAAGTTTAACGAAATGTATCCGTCATACATATGGCGTGACATAATAATAGTTGACCCTAACTGCATAGATTTTTATTACGCTCATAGATTTGAATGGTAATATGGTAATTCCTGCTTGGGGATTGTTTGATGGACCACGTAAATATCATATATATATATATATATATATATATATATATATATATATATATGCAAGTGGCGGTCTCAGTGGCAGGGACAAGAAAGAGGAGAAAGGGAAATTTGCTACTAATATGCAATGAGATGTCGTATAACAGTGTATAATATAGTTTATCATATTGTAGCAATAGTTTAGTTGTATAAGTACATACGTTTATCAAGGGGTGCAGGACACGAAGATAGGCAGGAAACGGATAGGATCATCTCGCGGGTGGGTGGGTGGGTGAGTGAGTGGGCGGACTGACGGTTGGGTTTTAGCATCATTTTATATCAAGGCAATTGCAATATTATATAAAAGTAGGGCATGCATGAACAAAATAAAGAAATAACAACATTTAACTGGTAAGAGAATAATAAACTATACACATCTCTATAATAAGGGACTATATAATTAAGAAATTACAACGCAGTGCAAAATTGAGATTGTGCAAGGGAGATGTAAATGAAATTGCAACTGTATAAAATAATTTTTATATCCGTAGTATATTATGACGTATTATGTGCATGCATTATTAAACACTTTTACAACACACAGTTATATTGTTTCGTCCTTGTGATATATTTTTATTATTGATTAATGCATACTATTAATTTGTTATCCTTTATACAATTATACTTTACCCTATAGTATTTTTGCAACTTGCATGAAGTTATATTAAAATCGATTAAAGAATTAAAAATTTAAACAATAATTTTCTTCTTGTATTAATAGTTATAATGTGATGTCTCCTGCTTAATTGAGATGTGTCGGCTTCATTTATGATTCACAGGGAAATCATTCAGTCACTTATTTTTTTATTTTTTTTTTTTTTTGCTACTTAATGTTCGAGTCATGTATATGACACTTCCCGGGTGTACACGATAGTGGCGTGATACTAAGTAAAGGGGAGGAGGGGGGGGGGGGGGGGGAGGGGGGAGAAAAAGCAAAAGGATATTAAAAAAAAAAAAAAAAAACATTTAGGCCTATATTAATAATATACAGTACTGAGCTTTAATTTTAAACATGTCAAATTATAATAATATGAAAATTGGTTTACATCTTTCGATGTCACTTCTACTTCAGTGTTCATAATAATGCAAAATGCGAGTAGTGATTCATTTCATTTCCTTTTTCCCTTTTTTTTTTTTTTTTTTTTTTTTTAATGCAGCAAATTATTTTCATCTTTAAAAATGCTTACTATACGAAACGTATTGCGATATACTTTAAAAATAAAATCATATTTTCTTGGCGAGAGAGAAAAAAAGTGTATATTTATACTGCGTAATAAATTGAAAAAGTTTAAAAACTTTATTTTAATAAAGTATCAATATAATTAATAAGAACTCTTTTTTTTGCGTAGTTTTGTTATTTTAGATTTATTTTCTTCTTTAAATTATTTTATATATAATAAGAAAAGAAAAAGTCTTGTAGCACTCGTTTTAATCAAATCTATTGTTCACCTAGATTAGATTTATATCTTTGTAGCTAGCCTCCCTAATAATGAATCTAGATATTTATTACTGCTTGTAAACTTAAAATTATTAAATAGAATAATTCATTTTGCGTAAAAAAAAAAAGAAAAAAAGTTAATTGATTTTTTTCAAAAAAATTAATCAAGACAGAATTATACAACCCCTTTTTTTTCTGTATAATTTGTAATTAAAAAAAAAAGTTTTTTTAATCATACAAGAAAGGAGATAATTTACACCTTGACAGTTTTAAGAGTAACCACAAGCAACATCTACAAAAGTCAAAGAGCGTTTTCTTCTTATGGATGTCCAACTTTACTTTTTAAAACTTTTTTTTCTCATTCTTTGTGTTTGTTTTATGAAGGTGTCTTTTTTATACTTTTTTACTTTACTTCATTTTTTACAAGAACCTTTTTGTTATTCTTCATTCTCTCTCTCTCTCTTTCTCATATACCTCCATGATATAAAAAATTGCTGTACGCAGATGAGATGTAGAAAGGAAGTTTTAGAATAAGTTATTATGTGAATAACTGACTGACCGTGTTGTTCCTTAGTCTTTACTATATTTTTTTCTCCTCTCACTCGTTACTTCTCATAGTCAGCAATTGATGTATATACCCCCACCCCACCCCCACACAACCCATCCCCTCAGAAGTTGCACCCACACAAATAATATTTTGTACGCTATATGAAAACACAGACGTCTAGTGTAGTGTCTTTTTACATAGTTATTTTCCTTCTTGTTTATTGGCACTAACTTTTTACTATGGGGGTCTTTCTAAATATTCAACCAACCCACATCAAAAATAAATATAAAGATTATAACTAGAGAAAAAGAAACTAAAATAAAAATAATAATAAAAGCAAACTTACAAAATTAAACTATAAGTTTTATAATAGTAAGTTATTTTCGTTGAGATTCTTATTTTGAAGATATTTTGCTTTAAATATATAGAAAAATAAATACAATTCAAGACTTTCATTAGAATTTTTCACATTAGTGCAAACTTGGTTATAAATTAGTTACTCCATAAGAAAAGTATTTAGTTAACAATTTGAATACTAATATATATATATATATATATATATATATATATATATATATATATATATATATATATATATATATATATATATTCTAGTACAAGCCTTGAATTAAAAAAAGGAATTTGAAAAGAAAAATGAACTTATTCATGGGAAAGTATTTTGTACATAATATGAACGTTATACTTTATTTTGTAATACTGTACATTTTTCTGTTTATGAAGTTGCAAATCAAATCATTTATTACAATTAATTTTACGTAACCATGAAATTATATGAGATATTATCTTCACATTAAAAAGTTGCAAAAATTTCTGTAAACAAAATTATGAAAAAATAATTAATTTTCATAATTTAATTAACACTTCTTTTAAGTCGTTATCTTAAGTAGAATTTCATTTCTATTTTGTGTATAAGCGCTATATATATATATATATATATATATATATATATATATATATATATATATATATATAATCAAAGTTGTTATTTTCAGACATTTTAAGTTTTATGTTCTGTTTCTGTAGTTCGTATTTTTAGAATATAACGAGATGAGTCTTACTGCGTTAATTTATTCCAAACAATGTAGAAAAACATTTTTTTTTTTCATTTCTTACTTAGCAATGAGACGCATTATTTTCATAACATTTTTATTTTTCCTTCTCTCCCTTTCTAGTTTTTTTATTGTCAGAAACAAAAGGATAAACATTGCTCTCTCTCTCTCTCTCTCTCTCTCTCTCTCTCTCTCTCTCTCTCTCTTTCCCAGAAAAGCATAATATGGATGTTTGTTTGTATATTGCAAGCAAGCTAAAGCTCTAAAAAAAATGCGTCTGCTCTTGATGAGTGCAAGCATGAAAAATATGATATGCAAACTTTAGAAATTGTTATAATAAAAAAGAAAGAACTAACTACGAAAGAATTAATATTATGTATTAATAAGTTACCAAGAAAACATTATATCAAATTCAAGAACATGCAAACTTGTTGTTTTCTATATCAATTGCTTTATTTAAAACATTTTTTTTTTTTTATAAATTATATTGAAAGCAATCCGATATTCCCCTCTTTTTTTATTTTATTGTAATAAGATAGTTTATCGTATGATTACAATAATTTAAAATAAAGAAAATGTCATATCAAATGTCTTTGCAGAATTAAATAAACTCCCTGTTGATGCTTTTTCTTTCTTTTTAATATGATTTATTCAAAAGAAACAATCTATATTCATTGTTATTATTTTTGTTATATTCTTTCATAAAATGCTTATTATTATTCTAAGAAATTAACCATTTAAAATATATTATGTTTAAACTAAAGTCGTGTAAATGTCTAAAATAATCATAGATGTTGGCAGTACAATAAATTGATAGAGAATAATCAAAAAGAAAGAGAGAGAGAGAGAGAGAGAAAAAAAAACATGATAAGGTGGCAGGTTTTTTGTCTCCCTTTTGCTTATATTTTCTTGCTTACTTGCTTTTGTTGGTTCATAAGTCGAGACTTGAGAAAGAATGAGTAACGTACACGCTATATACACACTTTGGTGCGGACTATTATTATTATTATTATGAAGGTGGTATAACGCGGTAGCATTGGCCCAGTCGGCCTCATTTACTCAGATCCATTTAGTCACACATCACATGTTAAAGCCTCATAAAGATAATTCTAAGTTTCTCTCTATTTTTTATTTTATTTTATATAAATATACATTTATGAATATAAAAAATAATAATAATAAAAAGAAATAACAGGATTTATATTATTATGAACCATTTTTATTTTCTAAATATATTTTATTTTTTTATTTTGTCTTATATATTTATATACTGTACATAAAAAAAACTTATATAAAAGATAGGCAAATAAAAGAGTGAGTTGTGAGAGAAGGTGGTGCATCGCGTGACGTAGTATATGCAGGTCAAGAGAAGAGTGCACAAATTTGCTTGACTTGTCAACTTAGATCAATGTAAGGCGGCGCAGGTGCTCACTGATTGCTATCTTAATATGCAATGTGATTATCTCACATGAATCGCTTTACCACCACTATATAGTGCAATCAATTTCAAAAGCTTCAGACTAGCCAGCCTTCTTATCAGTAAGACATCTTTGCTAACTTGTCATGTCATTGTATAAGTATATAATACTAAAAAAATAAATATACATAATATTATATTTATACCAATCGTTTGATGACATATCGCCTTTATTCTCTTTTATAATACTTTGTTATCACTTATGTTTTTATGAAGCATAATATGATTATGTTATTTAATATTTTGTGTTTTTAATTAATTCAAGAATACAACTAATATTTTTAATGTTATGATAGCAACTATATATAAAAGCTAACTGATGTATTTTCTCTCCCTTATGTTTAGGCAGAAATTTAATCAAAAGTAATTTTTACGCTTGTTTCTATAGTGTATAAATAAATAAAAATATATTGTTTCAGATAAAAAAAATTACATGTTAAACTGAACATCTCTTCTTTTAAGCTCGTCAATAATTTAGTCTACGCTTATTTTATGAACGTAGTGAAAATTGAAAGCAGAGTGTGTGTGTGAGAGAGAGAGAGAGAGAGGGGGGGGGGTAAGATTCATGCTCCTAAATTGAAATATTTGCTAAAGAAGAAGAGAAGGTGTGAAATGAAACGCAGGGAAGAAATGTGTTTGAAGTTTAGGTTTTTGCTTACTTGTAATACTCAAACCCCACTCAAAAAAAGCAATCCACCTCACCTCCAACTTGTATACTGCTAACGTACCACATCTTGACAAACACGCTACACCTTTTCTCAAACAACCCAACATTTGATTGCAAAATGTTCCTTTCAAAAAGTGAAGCCTATTTATATTTGGAGTAAACATACGTTCTAATATATTTTGTAGAATCTATCCCTGTATTAAATATTTCTCTCTCTCTCTCTCTCTCTCTCTCTCTCTCTCTCTCTCTCTCTCTCTCTCTCTCTTTCTGCATCGTCTTTCCAATAAGTAACATATCCTATAGTTAATAAGAGCATGTTATATTTATATTTAGACTTCATATAATATATTAATTTATTTTTAACATTAGCTTGATTGTTTCTTCATTTATAAAACATACAGCAAAAAAAAAAAAAAGATGTAGCAAGTAACATATTGTCTCAATTTGACAAGCATATGTCATTGAGAATAAATTACATATAATTATACATAAAATGCAATTGTCAAGCATACAATTTTCAAAGTATATTCAATATGAAGACACGACATTATAATGACTATAGCACTGGAGCGTGACTCTTATGTGATGCATACTTAGCAAAAGTGGACTTCTGCAATACATGAATGCACGGAACATTTTGTAGCTTCCATTAATTACTATAATTAATATAATATACTATCTATACTTACATTTTAAATCCATTTTATGTTTCACAACAACTTCAGCTAATATTATGAATTCGTTACTTATTAATATATAATATACTATCTATACTTACATTTTAAATCCATTTTATGTTTCACAACAACTTCAGCTAATATTATGAATTCGTTACTTATTATTGTTATTATTAAATGTTTATAATCAAAATAAGATGTAAGTGAGAACGTAACATTATTATTATTAAATAGAGATAATTAATTATTATACTAAATGCTTTCAAATTCTCAGATTTCTTTTGGATTTTGTTTTTGATAAGATTTTTTTATATTAAACAAGGAAGTAATTCTAATGTTTATAAGTTATTCTATATCATTAGAGGCAAGTATAGCAAGCATTATTTTAGCAGAAGATACTATGCTTTTTTTTTTCTTTTTTTTTTTAATTAAAAAAAATGTAAATGGAAAATTTGGGTTACAAATTTTAAAAAAACCTATATTCATAATCACTTGCTTTAATTATGTAGTGTTTTGTATCTATGCAATCGATCGATAATCAAGCTAATTAATTCAATTAGCTCATCAATTATAATAATTTAATTATATGATATTTTAAGTTTTTTATATAGATTTTAATTATTAGTTTGAAAGTTAATTTAATAAGTAAATTGTTTTAAAATGTTTTAAGCTAAAGCCTTGAAAAAAAAATGTATAACAGGTTTCTTCTATAAAAAAAAAAGTTCAGTAAATATTTTTCAGATAGATATTGTAGATATACAACAAAGATAATGAAATACTTTTTATTATAATTTAAGTAAAAAAAAAAAAAAAAAAAAAAAAAAAAAAAAAAAGGCTTAAATATTTTATCAAAATCATAAAATGGAAATACGAATCTTTTTATATCAGCAGGAAAAATCATAACGACATCTACATTCCTTTTATGCATATTAATCTAATAATTATATATATATATATATATATATATATATATATATATATATATATATATATATATATATATATATATATATATATATATATATATATTATATAAATTTAAAAAAATTGATAATTTACACATATTATAAGAGTAATGAAAAAATAAAATAAAAAAAGGACATTTTATTAAAACTGGTTAGGTAATTATTATATAAAATTGTCCTGCTTACATTTAGTGTCATTTTACTTTCACTATACTTGTATTAATTCTCTGGGGTATAACACCTAAATTGAACTACTTAAAATTATATTACATAAAAAAAATATATCATAGCCTAAGGTATTTTCTGTTAGTTTTATGTTTAAAAACGGAAACAAGTCGTGGAAATCATTACATTCACTTTACTTATAATCCATGTAAAAATTAAATATAATAATATACGTGTATGTTTAAAAAATAACATAATAAGTTCTAATTAAATCACTAATACATTTGTAATTATCTCTTTAAAATAAAGTAATAAAAATGAACAATGATATATTGTTATAAAATTTATGATATGGTATATAAGTATAAATGGTTTTATTTCTTATGTTTCATTACATATTATTATTTTCTAAATAACGAATCCTTTTTATAATTATAACAACGTAATTAAAGCCATAGACCACATAAAACAACATGTGCTTTTTAATGAATAAACATGAAATGGGATAACCAGAATGTTAATGTAGCCCCACGAGAGAGCGTGAAAAAGCTGTAAAGTATGCAATTTGCGTAAAAATTCATGTTTATGACGTCAGAAACATGCAAAAAATAGTATGAAAATGTTGTGCGGGTTGCATAAATCGAATATTCTGATCACTGCTATGGATCTACAGTTGGGTTTTGAGACAAACTAATGTTATTTATGTAAGTCCCATCACGTGTTTTGTGATCTAAATGCTTATGTTTTTCTCTGGTCTATTCCTTTAAGAAGGAGTTAGAGCGATATAATTCCTTGTTATTTTAATAAATGCTTGTTACATGGTTTGGTATATAGTCATGATAAAATAACTAACTAACCCTGCATGAGATTTTTAAGTCTCTTACTTAAAATCAAAGATATTACGATTCAACGTTCAGTGCATCGTAGCAAAATTAGCATGTTTACTGTCCAGTGATCTGATCTCTTGTGACTGTTGTGTGAAATATTTCTTGACGATAATTAATATGCAATTGCCTTGTAATATACTGTATTGTATGTTTTGTTAGTTTCAATAGAATTATCGTACATGATAAAGTATACACTTACATTCAAATAATGATGAAGATTATTTGTTGTTTGGCCAAATTTATTTTACCGTGTGTTAATTCTTTAAGTAACTTGAGTTTTAAGGATGTAGTAAGTTGCAAATAATATTGATGATTTATAAAAATTGGCGGTGTCTTATAGGCTATATCTTACGTGGGGACATTTTTGTGACACTGAATTTTATTTTCACCTTTTTTTATTATTATTATTAATTTTAAATTGTGTGTTTGTGTATATTGCAAAATTATTTCTTGCGCCTTGTTATGACATTAATTATGTTCTAAAAATATAAAATAAATCCCTTATTATGTTATTATAATATCCACATGACATAAAATAGATTCAATAAATTATTTCATCATTTAGATTTATAGAATATCTTTACGTAATATTTTTATACGTCCAATTGAAACGCTGTACAACTTCGTTTTTATAAATATAAAAATAATTGTGATTTAGTATAAAAAAAACTAAAAAAAATAAACAACTTTTTTTTTTAATAATAACAATAATAATAATAAAAAAGGTATAAAAATATTGTGACAAGAAACGTCATTTGGAAGTGCATACAAGCGCTCAAGACGTTTAACCACAAGTCAATTTACCTCCCATGTTTATTATACATATACCTATTCTATGAATGTTCTCTGGTTACGCTATCATGATTTGACTAAATAACATTTGATTTTATTATATAAAAAAATATTATTTATATAAAAATGCTTTAAATCGTCATTTCTTGTTATTTAACCTTTAAAAAGCTATACTGAAAAATGATGCATTTTTTTGCTTTTTGTTTTTGTTTCAGTAACCGCATAAGTTTAGTTCGACGTTGTTTCACGTGCTGATTAAAACTATCATTTTGGTAGCTCACATTGTCAATACAAAAAGGGTAAGTACATAGTTTTTTTACTTTCTTATTCCATGTATTGTAATATACAAGTTTAAAATGCCGTGCAATATTTACGATGTTATGTAATTCATTTATGATTTCGTATTTTGTTCAATGGATGTTAAATGATAAAAAAAAAAAAATGGTATTCAACTTTTTTTTTATTGTATTGATTTATTTACTTATACAATAACAATATGACAGTTGATTGTCGTTTTGTTACTCTGGAGGTATGTCCTGTTGTCCACCTTGATAAAAAAAAAATTGTGATCGTAATCTATAGATTTCGCATCGTACATAACAAAACAATATATCACGTTTTTGTTTTGGAAATCAAGGTCTTCGTCAAGAATCGTTACAGACAACTGCGTCACCACAAAAAAATATAATAATTTCAAGATAAATTAGAAAAAAAAAAATAAAAGATTACGTTAAAAATGGTTTATTTTTAATATAGTTTACATCACATTTCGTTTATTTAAAGCTGTAAGAAAGAAAAACATTTAGATCGATATAAAAACATAAATTAAAAGAATAGTATACATATTTTATGTAAATTACAATATTTATCCATACTTGAACATTGTTTAGCTGAAATGTTAACAATGTGAGTAATTTTTTAGTATTAAATGTCTCAAATTTTATTATAAGTCATATAATATATTTATTAGCTTATTTTCATAAATCTTGATACACGCTTTAAAGGTGTAATTTTAAATAATCAATAAGATAAACAATAATAATCAAAGACATAACAAAGGATTAAATTAAAACATATAATAATAGTATAATATGTTTGAATGTTTTTTTTTTTTTTTTTTTTTTTTTTTTTTTTTTTTGGTTTGGTTTGGTTTGGTTTGGTATTCACGCGGTGCCTGGTGTTTGCTTGGTGCGGCTAAAGAAACAGAACTAGGCGCCACACCATACCACGCAATTGCGCCATGAGAAACTTCCCTGGCAACTCCAATTACACACTAATAACATGATATTGCTTCCCATTTAAGACGATAGCTCCTCTTTCCTCAGCTACTCCTCTCTCTCTCTCTCTCTTTCGCTTATTTCTAAACTCAAACTCTCTTTTATATTATATATAAAATAATACTTTTTTTTGTGTATATAATAGGTTGTATGAATTTTGTATGTGTTAAGAAAGAAAATACTACTTGTACCAATTTAGTGGTTGAGCTATACTTACTATCACCACAACGCGTTCTTCCTCTTAAATTGATGTACTTTATATAAAAGCTTAATTAAGAATTTACTTAATGCACGGAAAAAAATTTCTACTAACAGTTAGCTGTATGTTACTAAAATTTTTAGTTGAAAAGTACTTAGCGATCTTTCTTAGTTAATTTAACTAACAAAAGTTAGTTAACTCAATCAACAACAGAGTGATAGTATGTAATTGACAAGTTAGTAAATTTTACCAACTTTGTTTTTTATAAAATTGTAGCTAACTCAAGTTAATCAGTTTTACTATCCTAACTTATTAATTTTTTACTATCTATGCTATTTACTATTAATGACAAGGTTGTTATATTTTATCAACTTAAATTATTTATTATAAATATAGTCGGATATTTATAAATTGATTTCTTTTTTTATTATATAAACAAGGTGAATTAAATAATACACAAATATTTCACTTTAATTACTTAATTTATTAATCTCTCATGATAACTACACTGTATTGCAGGTTGGGGGCAGGGGTTAGATTTTCACTTTCAGTTTTTGTCACAGTCAGGGGTACAAATGATGAGTGGATAGCACTTGTGTTGTCACTTAGCAGCACCAGCATCTCCGTGATATCGAACTGTAGAAATGGTCTATCAAGAAGCACACTCTGGTCTTGCAGTGATAAGAAGATTGTAAATCCACAAATATCCAAACTGTTGCGGGTGGCGGGGGAGAGATTTTTAGGCCAGCTCTGTAAGCAAATAATGAAATGCAATGAGTGATGAGTTACATAATAACTGCTCGGTGCAAACAATGGAATTTCATTTGAAACAATAATTTCCAAGCATGCTTTCAGAATAACATATTTCTATGTAGCTTACCTTAGTGTGAGTAATATATTCCAAAGTCAGGTCATCTTCTTATTGTTTCAAGTATATTTTTAATGATTTTGAGGAGCACAAGTTTACTGTATCACTGTTTCACAAAAACTGATAAAAAGAGGAGTGCAAGAAAGTGACGGTTATTTTTAACGGTCTTTTAATAATGTTACTAAAATGTTAACTGAATTCTATTAACATGTTTTCTTAAAAAATATTTTGATAAACATGTTAGTAATTTTTAATGAAGGATAGTTGGTAAAACTTTTTAAAATTAAAATAAACAAATATGTTGATTAAAATTTACTAACAAGTTTTGCAAGATTAAAAACAATAAATTAGATAGTAAAAATTAACTACTTTCTTTCATCGCTTATAATTAATATCGTCAAAGAAGAAACCTGCTAAATTTTTGCTAATTAAATATCAGAATATTAATAATGCGTTCACTGAGTTAAGATCAATTAACTCTAGTTGGTAACAATTTTTTTCCGTGTGGGGGTATCTTTCTCCTAAAAAGACATTAAAGACTATTCATTGGTTATTAAAAACTTTTTGTGTTGGTTATTATATAAAGCAAGAATAACTTTCGTATTGGATTTTTTTTTCTTCTACTTCTTCTTACATATTATATATAGTATGTATAATATCATAATCATTAGTATACATAAATGCAAATGACTTAACGTATATAATAAGTTAAAGCGATATCTTGTTCATGTATATAGATATAATAGTTTCTTATGATGCGTTTCAATGATTTTACATAATTTCTTATGTTTCATATTCTTTTTTTTTATCTATTGATATCATTGATTATAAATGAGCATATTTTCCCCATTATCATTAACCTTAAGTGTTATTGGATTACATGATCTATATATATATGTGTAATCATAATTATTTTTCTTGTATATAAAATGTTGAAAAGTGAGCAGTATTATAATATGTAATATATATAATACTTTTAGATTAAAATAAACTGTAATTTTATATCGTAGTTATTATAATTGTTACATAATATTATTAATTTTAATTATAACATTATATAAGAAAATTTCACAGGAACAGAATTGTGTGGAATGTAATGCAGTAATTTATTTTCGTGTTATGATGGGCCATGCAGTATAATATTGACTCGTTTTGTATTTTGATTTTTTTTTATTTGAATATATGAATTTATATATTTAATAACATGATACATAACATCAATACATATCTTGAGATAACTATACCCCACCCTGTGTGTGGGTGTCCAGCAGCAAATAATTATAATGCTTGGCAAAGAAAATAGCAAAGTTTAAAAGTCTTATTTCTGAAATATGTGATAACATGGTCAATAACAGCTGTGGTGCTCATAATCGAATGTTTAGTGTTATTCAACTTCTAGCCTTTTCCAATTTTTCCAAAAATCTTCATAAAAGAACATTTATTTATGGTTGAATATTGATTATTGATTGAAAATGAAAATATTTATTTATTTATTATACAGTATGAAATTTGTACAAAAATTAAATTATAAGAAACCTTTAAAAAAAATAGTCATACTTTTTTTCTCATAAGGTTGCTAAGGGTTTCTGAAAATCTCCTATATAATTAAATTTGCAGTATGGGAGATTGGAGGTTTGTGAGTTTTGATAATATCCCAATAAACATCACAAATAGATTTGTAATTTATTTAAAACCTCTTTAAGTAAAACATCAATATAACGATATTATTCGATATTATCATAATATAAACAAAACCCTAAAAAAAAAAGAGAAAAAAAATAATATGTATATAATGTCAAAAGGTACAATTTATATTATAATGTTTATAATGTCTCAATTGAATTTAGACTGAATTATGTTAGTCAAGTTTTGCATCTCGCCAAGTTGAATTCTCTTGTCTTGATATTTGATAACTTTTAAGATCATGGACCACATTGTAGACCCACTGAGACAGACAGATAGACAGGTAAGACAGAGCACATGTATGGGACATTGAAAAGGATGGATTTGACCTTGACAGTTAAAGATTGATGGACATGATTGTGGTTTGATTCTTATGTGCAATTTCTTTACATTTCATACTATAGCAAAATATCATTATTTTATGAAAATTATATATAAATATAATATATTTTATTTATATATATATATATATATATATATATATATATATATATATATATATATATATATATATATATATATATATATATATATATATATATATATATTAATTTAAACATTGTATGTATATTACCAATAATAACAATGTATAGTCATCGTTTTACGGTTAATTACTAGTAAAAGTAATAAATATATCAAATTACTATGTAAATTGGAAAGTTGATTGGCATGTATATTTTAACTTGTTTTATATCTTAAATAATTTAGCAATTATTTCTTCAGCTATCAATAATAAATATTTAATTTTCATAGTTTTTTTTTTATACGTATAGGAAATAGTAAATAAAATATTCTTCTTAGGAGGTAAAATTATTAAATATTAATTTTTATTTATTGAGGGAAATTATAAACTAAAATTTACATAAAATTGAAGTTAGATAATGTTTTTTAGTCATGAAAAATTATGGTTGTTATTGGAATTTATAAACCTGCCATTTATTACGGTTTTTCTCTCTATACATTTTTACCTGTACTTCATCTCTCTTATCTACATTAAATGATTACGTTTTATCTCTTCCATGGTAACTAATATAATACATAATATAATACACTAATAATAATACTATAGCAAATATTGCTTTTATTATCTCCAAAACATATATGAAAGCTTATCGTGTGCTTCTGGTTGCATAATGTATCTATCACCATCACATTTTAATAAATCTGACATTTTCAAAAACAAAAAATTAATCCATATCCCCTTTCCCCTCTCCCATTTTTTTTCTTTTGTTGCTTATTCTTTAGCAAAATATAATGAAATTGAAAGTAGAGTTGAGATTATTAAAATATTTTTCTATTTGCGGTTCATAGTAAAGATTTACAGTTTAAAGGAATAGACCAGAGAAAAACATAAGTATTTATATCACAAAACACTTGATGGGACTTACATAAATAACTTTAGTTTGTCTCAAAACCCAACTGTAGCTCCATAGCAGTAATCAGAAATTTCGATTTATGCAACCCGCACAACATTTTGATACTAATTTTTGCATGTTTCTGACGTCATAAACATGAATAGTCACGCAATCAGCATACTTTACAGTATTTTCACGTTCTCTCGTGGTAAAAATTGTCATCAATTTTGAAGATCCCATTTCGTGTTTATTCATTAAAAATAGCACATGTTGTTTTATATGGTCTATGCCGTTAAAAACTTTACATATTACCTTATGGAATTACTATAGGGAGACTTAAGTTCATGAATGTTTCCATGTCAGATCAGCAATACAAATAACGTATTTTACTTTAGATTAAGCATGATTGAGAGCTCTCCCAGATATTAAAAGTTTTTTTTTTTTTTTTTAGTCAAATGATTAATTTTTACTATGATATGAAAAATAAAAGATTCGCAGTTTTAAATCGGTTGATTAAAAGTCAAAATGATAATATTTAATTATCGTGAGTAGGAGTGATATATAAATACTACATAATGTACCATGTTAAAAATAATTACAATAAATTATCAAGTGTTATATTAAAATGATATTCACAATGAATGAATAATAATATTGTTAATTACCATACAACTATATAATATATATGATACAATCAAAATTATTATTTAAATAATATTATTTATATATCATATTACAATATATTATTACAATAATATATCATTTCTTGGAAAACCTATAATTTTGTTTGTTTTATAATTTAGTGAAGGGGGATATGTATATTTTATAGCGATGATGTTTTTGCTTATTCTCAAAGGAGTTGATTATTTTGGTGGGTTGTTATTGTGTATATGATGCCATGAATGTGGTTACTATATAAGTATGGGTCACCTGTATGAGTCATAGTAGCCCAACATGTTACTTCTTTATTTTTTTTTTTTTTTAATTTTGGCAGTGGCAAGCAAACAAGCAAAAGCCGACCTAGGAATGGGCCACTATATACTAACAACCACACCCTCTCCATCTTGTCTCTCTCTCTCTCTCTTTCTCTCTCTTTCTCTCTCTCTATCTCTCTCTCTCTCCACAAGACAGGTTGGTGGCCGGTAGGGCCAATGCCTCCTCCTCCTCCACCTCATGGTTTCCCTTCCTTCCAAGTTAGCCGGTTGGCCAGTTGCTCTGCATGTGAGCTACATGTTGTGCTTAGTGCTTACATATTGTGATGCTTATTATTTTATACACAACACGCTAAATAAGACACTTGACAGTTCATTATTATTAATATAGGTGAGTAAAAAAAAAAAAAAAAAAAAAAAAAATGCTCTTACTCATTTACTTTTACTTATTAAAAATTATCGTTATATTTTTCTTAGTAATTAATTTAAAAAAAAATTCATTGTTTACATTTAGAGATTTTGTTAGTAATCTTTAATTAATATTCATGACAGTCTTATATATGTATGGATCACTGCACTTGTATATGAATTGTAGAAATATATAATAATTTTTTGTAAAAATGTTAAGTTTGAACTACATTTGATATAAAAAGGAAATATGCCTAAAGCCTTGAAATCATGATCTAGAAAACATAGTACAAACAACTTGCTCTCCAATGCAATTATTATATGTCTAAAGAATAATTTATATTGCCTACGTTGGTTGGGATTGTTAAAACGACAAACACTCTTTTCTTATAATATACGTATACATTATATTTTATATATATATATATATATATATATATATATATATATATATATATATATATATATATATATATATATATATATATATATATATATATATATATATATATATTCAAAACGATGTAAAAGCACAATTGTGTATAAGCAAGAAGATATAGTCAGCCTTTTTCTCTTATTTATTTTTTTGAGGTTTTTAAGCAAAAAGAAGCAATTAAATTATAACAAAGAAAAATAAATTACTGTATTCTTTTCTGCTTTTTATACATTTTCAATGTTATTCTTTTTATTTGCTCATTTCTTTTCGTCTAAATAATAATGACGCATTTATATAAGAATAAAAAATAAAAAAATAAAAATATATATTTATATTCTTAGATATATTTTCATTATGTTATAATATATATTGAAAGCTTTCCTGCTTTTCATAAGAGAATTATAAAATTTTAAGTGAGTTGAAAAATAATAATAATAATAAAGGTTAGGTCTACACTGTATCGGTGTAATGATAAAAGGTTCAAGTGGGAAAGAAAAAAAAAAATGGGGTTGGGGGATAAAATAATAATAATAATAATAAAATATGCATTGGGGACAAAAATGGACTAAAAAAATGAAGCCAACCAGGTGGAGAAAATGTTAAGAAGAAAATGTATAAGACTGTTCTTCAGAGTTTTAATTGCTTTACTGTAACATTATTCCATCATTTTAACTTCAATTTTTTATATTCTTTAAGAAATAATAATATAAAAGAGTACTATTGTTTCAACCGGAACATTCATTGGGAGATGTTAAAAGCTGATGTATTGTTTATGTTTACTGACATGGCAAAAAGATTGGATAAAGTGGGGTAGGGTGGGGAAGAAATGGCTCGACGGAGACATTTTCTTCCCCCCTTCGTTTTATAGCAATTTTTTCGTATATTTCTCTTTTTTTTTTTTATGAATGGTTTATACTTTTTTTATATATAATATTATATAATAGCATTTTTCTCCCAAAACATTTTTCTTCGATAACATTCTCCTTCATTTTTTTTAATGCTTTTAATTTTATAATATGTAACTTGAATATATAAATAATTATGAGTCCTTCTTATTTATTGTTATTATTATATTTTTGGAGAGGATAATGAATAGTGTTCACTGTATGTGGGCTGATGTAGAGACGAGAGAGAGAGAGAGAGAGTACGCTGGCCGATTCATGAATGAGACTTCTCTCTTTCTCACTCTTTCCCGACTAACTTAACCTACCCCTCCCACTGATCGCACTCAGATTATCAGCTGATCGTGAATTTAGTATTTTATTTTTCTTTCCAGCTGTGTATTATGTCTAATTAAGTTACAAATGCTCAAAACGTTTACTCTTAATACATATTATATAATGTTTGTAGTATATTAAATGTTTGGAACAAGCACGTATACATATAACGTAATTTCGTTCATTCATGTTTCTCTCTCTCTCTCTCTCTCTCTCTCTCTCTCTCTCTCTCTCTCTCTCTCTCTCTCTCTCTCTCTCATATATGATAATAAATTAAAATATTATATTATTTATATGTTTGAGTGTATAAACATAAATAATTTAATAGTTTGTAGAAAAAAAAATACGCAATTTTGATAAAAATAGTATTTTAATGTTGATATGCATTTAGTTCAAGATTTGAATAGAAATTCCAGTTTTTATATAAGTTTGGTTGTTTGACATGACATAGTTAGCTCTTGTTACTTGATTTATTAAAAACAAATGTTAATTTATTTAATAGTAAACTACAAATATAATTGTAAAGTAAAAATAAAATGTTGGAGCTGGTAAATTCAACTCTTCGTGGTTGTTTTTTTTTAAATTAATTATAACTTCATTATAATAAAGCATTGACCATTTATTTATCTATATATTAAAATCGATTAAAAAAATATATTTACAAAAAAATATCTTAAGTATTATAATAGTGTTTGCGATTCCTATAAAATTAATCTATGTTTTTATATCTTATAATATTTCTTCGTATTATTATTCATTATACATTAAAATATACAAAAATAACTAGTAAAAAATTTGCAAGCAAAAAAGTGTATTTATTTTATATACTTTGAAAATCTGCATAAATTACCTGTTAAGATCTTTTCGTCATTGTTATAAAACAGTATCAAGCTATTCAATCATGTGTAAAATGTTTTTGTTTTTTTCTTTTTGCGACAACTAATACTTGTGATACAATCTTACAATATGTTATAAAATAAGGAGCTTATGCAACCCGCACGACCATCCGGTGAGAGCGTTCATTTAAAATACACGCGCTAATTTAAAAATAGATCAATAAAATAGTAGAAAATATAAAGTACGTACTTAAGCACTTAATATTAAGATAGTTATTAATTAAATATTTATATTTTAAATAAAATAACAACAAAAACATTATAACATTTATTATATCAACGTATATTGGTAATAAACATTATGTTGAATACTGTACTTTTAACACAAAGTATAATTGATCAAGTAGTTGAGTTTGCATTATTTATATGTTGTTAGCGAGTTTGATATATTTTGTGATTATTATCATTATTGTTTTGTACGCGTCAACCACTTTAGACCAGTATTAAATTTATGACTTTGTTTTGCGCTAACAAAACTACATTATATATCAATCAAAACTATACATCTTTATGTGTGTGTGTGTGTGTATATATATATATATATATATATATATATATATATATATATATTATATATATATATATATATATATATATAAATTTTAATATGCACTACATTGCAATCCATCTTTTTTTTATTTGAATTTTACATTTATTCAAAGTTACAGAATTTACTTACGAAAAAAAAAAAAAAAAAAAAACATCACATTAAAGTTAATTGATTTAAATTTATTTTTTGTTTTATTGGCAATAAACGTTACTATTTATTTATTTTTTTTTTAGAGAGAGTTAGGGCAATGTATAAAGCAGTAGTGTAGTAATGCCATACGATAAGCAACATAATGATGTGCAATGTTGTAGAAAATGAACTTCTTCTTATAATTTATTTATATGAAAATGTTTGCTATACAGTAAAGTTTAAGGTGTATTTAATGCTCTTTCACTGTTGTATATATTGAGTTTTTAGAAAGTGATTTAAAAGGTCTTCCCCATAAAGTACATTTTATTTATATATATAGAATTATATGTGAGAAAACGAACGCGGGAAACTGATGCATTGCACAGTAAAAACAGATAAATAAAAGACAAGTAAAGCGAAAGAAACAGGAGAGATAGAGAGAGAGAGAGAGAGTGGAAGAAAGATGCAGAATTCTAAAGAGGATAGTCTGAAGAAAGTCTAGACATAAAATGTTGTTATTTTTTCCCCCATGATTCACCCCATCTCCCCTTAACTTAACTTGTACATGTCACAAGGGGATGATAAAAAAACAACAACAAGTGGGAGCGACACAATCTTTCTTTCCTTTTCTCTCTCTCTCTCTCTCTCTCTCTCTGCTTTCTCTTTTATTTTATTTTCAACATTATATATATATATACCTGAACTGTATACAAGAGACAGTGTTTTTTATTAATGTAATAATACAAAAAATAAAAGCAGAAAAAAAAAACAATTTTAGAGTATATAAATCTTCATTATCTTACATTGCCTGACTTTACAAATATTGTTCCTTTTTTATGTTTTTTCCCTTTACACACGACAAAAAAAATTGTATTTTTGTATAGAATTATTTATATTTCTAACGTGCTTTTCAAATAATACTTTTTTTTTTTCTATTTAAGTAAAAAGACTTTTCGCATATATTTTTCTTTTTCTGAACAGCTTAAACTTTACTTGAGAGAGTTTTTAATTAGGGTCCCAACATCCATTTTAGCGTTGAGTCATTTAGAAATCCTCACTGTTGAAATTGTCCCTCTTATTGTTAGCAATCTTTAACTCCCTACTATATATATACACTAATTTCTTTTTCTCGTCTTTTTTCTTTTTTTCTTTGCGTTGCTTCTTAAAATCTGTTGCAAATCCTTTGTGAAACAGGGTGACATTTGCTTGCTTTTCTCTTCTTCTTACCAACATGATATCTCTCTCTCTCTCTCTCTCTCTCTCTCTCTCTCTCTCTCTCTCTCTCTCTCTCTCTCTCTCTCTCTCTCTCTCTCTCTCTCTCTCTCTCTCTCTCTTTCCCAGCTTGCACAACAAATCCAAATGGCTCAGCTAGCCAGTCACAGTACAACTTCTAATTGTTTTAATTACATTGTGTTAATTAGCAAGCTGTTTTCCCATTCAAACAATTATTTTTTAAGAGTTTAAATAATATTATTATACAATTTTATAATTCTTTTTTTATAACATAGTATATATTTTTTTATTTAATTTTATAATTACTATTGAGATTAATAAGATAATATTTACAGAAACAGTTTTATAAGATCTTTATGCATAACAATTTTAGACTTTTTTTATATTTTTTTAAGTATGTCGTTTTATAAATCTGCAGTCATAAATATTTCAAAGTGAATTTTTATAAATTTTGAAGCTCCTATTCAAATACTCATATCTATGTGATTGATTATGTTGTTTTGTTATTTTATGTGTCTGTCACAATAATTTAAGACACCTCAAAGACATAGGTGTTGATCAGAATACTAGACTAAAAATATTTGTCATTGCAATTGTTTGCGAGATGACAAACAGATTAAAACCAATTACATTGACGTTAGCACACTGTGAAAAATGATACATATTTAAAAAATATGTACTTAGTAAAAGTAAAAGAGTAAGAAAAAAAAATAAAAAAATCTATTCTGCACATTTGCATGATTTTTTTACAATTTGGAATCAATTAAAAGAATAATTTTACATTAGTTTGTAGGACTTAAAAATAAATAAAAGCTCAATATTTCATTCAAATTGAAATGATAGCATTTTCATGAATTTAATGTTTAGACTTACTTATACTATTAACATTTTCGAATATAGAAGTAAAATTAATGAAGGGCGTCAATGAATTTACAAGCCCAGTTGGGAGAATGAGAGCGTAGGCGAAAATAAAAATGTAGACATCCATAAGTTTTGTTTTTCAAAGACTAAAACTTTGTGGGCTGTTTGTGCAGATTGAATTCGTTAATACATATATTTTTTTCTATTTTTTTTTCTTCTTCTTCTAAATCTGCTTTTACTAATACAGATTTATTATATTTTTATTTTGTTTTTTTGTTGTTTTCGAAAGTATATTGTACTTATTTTTAATGTTGGTGTCCAAAAAAGAAACTTGTTGTAAAATATAACATTTTTTTATATTTTTAATTTTTTCTAATTTATAGTTCAATAATAATAAAATGAAGAAACGCCTTCTTTTTTATTGCTTTTATAAAATATTAAAATAATATAATATTTTTGACTTGATAATTAGGAGAGTCAGAATAAATAAATTGATATTTGTTATGAATTGTCCGAGCTTAAAAAATGAGTACAGACAGAAGGTCATAGACCTTTGTATTTTATATTATATTTTTATGAGGAATTTCAATGCTCGTTTGAACGAGTTTTTTATGTTGCTTGTCACTCGATATAAAATGTTTGCAAAAGTGCCAGCGTTAATCAGTTATGCTATGAAACGCTTTTTGGCGTCAGCTTATTTTCTTAAAATGTTAACTTTCTTTATAATATACAAATACAGAAATGTCTTTTATACATACGTTTATTTAAATATATATATTATTTATACTTGTCCAACTTTTAAGCTAATATTTTTTATAATATTATAACATGTACAAATATAATTATATTTTTAAATCTTTTGTTGCTTTAAAATGACAGTATGTATATAATATTTGAAATACCGTGAAGTATTTTCTCAAGCATGAAATTTTGTATTAACTTAAGTAAGCATAATTATGAATTAATCATTGAATCTACTTGTACAAATAATATTATTGATGCGTAAAAAGTATCATCAGTATTTGTGCCGTACGATAGTAAAATATATTAACTGTAATTATAGAAATATATATATATATTATATATAAATAAAATTTATATTTATTATTTTATCAATCTCACGATTCTGAAGTAAAATATGAAGCTAGTAAAAAATATATATAATTTTGATATTTTTATGAGACATGTAGTCTATATTTTTGTTAATTTTAGTATATTAAGGCTTTGTTGGTCGTCTTGGCGTGGTACGGGTGGTGCGGGCGACAGTTGAAAAGACGACATTCCTAGAGAGTAGTGATGTGAACAGTGAGTGGCAGTGAGTGAACGAGTGCTGAGGCAAAAGCAGACACTTTTTGGCAAGTTAAGCCGACTTACTTTGCTCTCACTTGTTTCTAACTTCAAACTGGACTTGCAAACTAAAGTGACCAAAAGACTCAACTATATATCCCTGGTCCAGTCTCTCTCTCTCTCTCTCTCTCTCTCTCTCTCTCTCTCTCTCTCTCTCTCTCTCTCTCTCTCTCTCTCTCTCTCACACATACTCCCTCTCTCCAATAGTCGTGCGTTGATATCATATTGTAGACCATAATATAGACTAACTTCTCATATATATATATATATATATATATATATATATATATATATATAACATAAAGCAAAAAACAAAAAAACAGGTTTTTTGCAATACAAGTACCGCTATACAAAACTTATAACTGGCCCTCCCTTAAGGTAAATACTAATTTTAGACCGTATAAAGATAACTAAATTTTATCGTTCTTATTGATAATATGATGACTCAATTATTAAAATATATAATATTATAGTTACAAATTTATAAAATATTATATTATAATTTTATACAAGTGAATTTTTCATTTTAAATATACATTAAAAAATTATTTAATATTATATTTTTTTAATAAATATAACATTTATCATGCAAAACTTGTATTCCTAATTTGCATAAAATAAATTTGATACTGTCATCAGAGTTAAGTGAATTTTAAAATCATCTTATTCAGAGTTGGCTACAAATGATAATACGTCATATTTTTGTTTCATAATATGTGGTTACAAGTAGTACTATATTTTATAAAAATAAATAAAAAATAGCTACCGTGTTCTTTTACATAATATAGTATTTATTACATTTAATTAAATTTTAGATAATTATATAGACAGGTAAAAAATTACGATACAAATTATAAGAAAACAACTATGAAATTGAAATTAATATGGTGTTTAAAAGTTGCTTCTTTCATCATTGATGGATAAATAAATATTTAAAAGAAAATTCATTATTTATTAATGAAATAATAAATAAAAATGCGGTTGAAAGTAAAACAAAAAAGTTAACATATTATTATAGCAATTAATAAGTATAACATTTAAAACTATAAACATGATTGACACTACCAAAAAAACACAAATCTAATCTTTTAATTTATGCTATATATAATAGTGTTATGGTTTAATATATAATATATATATATATATATATATATATAATATATAATAATATAATAATATAATAATATAATAATATATATATATATATATATATATATATATATATATATATATATATATATATATATATATATATATATATATATATATATATATATATGCACACACACACACACACACACACACACACACACACATACATAAACTTGATTTTAAAATATTATGGTTAAAAAAAAAACATTAGAATAAAATTATAAAGAAAAGACACACATTATAATCTACTTTTATAATCTACTTTTATACGCGAGTAAAAGATATTGACAAGTATAGTGAGCTATAAGTGGGAAGTAGTTGTTTACAAGACGCATAGAATCCAATATATATTATTTTTACTTCTCTTCATGAATTTCTCAAGACAGCAAACAAGCTCTCTTAATCTTATTTAACTGCCTAAATCATGACACTCTAGTACCCACCATCACTACATTCGTGTTAGTATTTTTTTTTTTTAAATGTGAATAGTGTAGGTGGATCTAGTTTTATTTATTATTATTATTATTATTTTAGCCAAATAATTTGGATACATAAAACAGCCCTTTTTTCTACATGTCATGTTTTTAAACACGTGGCTGCCACGTTGTTCACATTATGTTTACATGACCTCTTTTATTAAGGGTTGTTGTAGTTACATGTATAATAATATACAAGTCAATTTTTTATGTTATTATAATATATTGCGTGACATGACAAGTTATATAATAAAATACCTCCTACATAGCGAGTAGTATTCAAATAGTTCTACTCTATACACCACAAAATATTAGTACAATACCTATTACATATATATATATATGTGCCCACCAACACTATTGAGTATGAAACGTAGATATATTATATTTATATTTTTTTTAACAAGTAGAGCAAATGGCACGAGGGAATACTTTGTTTTGTGGCTAACCACAAAGACCACTCTATCTTCCTTAGTTTGCTTCAACGATGTAACCGCATGCTTTTCCGCTACAATTTTTTTTCCCAATTTGCTTACGTGTTGTCTGATGCTAAACACCTATAATATTGACGACAGTACACAAGAAAACGAGAGAAAAACGATAAGGAAGAGAGAGAGAGAGAGAGAGAGAGAGAGAGAGAGAGAGAGAGAGAGAGAGAGAGATGAAAAAAAAAGTGAATATCACCTTGCCAAGGTTGTTCTTTGATCTTTGGTAAAAACAAAAGAAATTTTGTATAACATAAAAAAGTTTTTTATTATTAGTATTCGTCATTATTTGTAACCTTTTGTTTCTCTCTTTTTTTTTTCTATATACCTAAACAATACTCTAAACAGTAAATTATTTGTAAAAAAAAAAAAAAGAAAAAAAAAAAAAGAAAGAAAGAAAGAAAGAAACATTTATATATAAATTTTGTGGCAAAAGATGAGTCATTATTTAACAAATTGTACTGTAAAGAAAAGTACTTTGTAATTTGTAATATAAATAATATAGAAAACACAGCACAAGTAAAAAAATAAATAAAAATATTAATATATTTGTTCAACCGTAAAATATTGAAAAGTACGTTTACAATTACCTTAAACCTTATTTTTCCAGCTTTATTTAACCAAACTGTTGCAATGTGGTTAAAGTAGGTACACGTCATTAACAAACTTATTATACTTTTTATTATTACTTTAATGTTAAATGGTAGGAAAATAGTGATTTTTGACACGTATATTAACTTTTCTTTGCTCTAAAAAGCAAACAATTATTAATACTATGATAATACAATAATAATAAACGATTAGTATTAATGTCATCAAATATTAAAGAAATTATTACTTGCAAAATAAATACTATAAATTTATATTTATAAATAGGTAAAAAAAAATCTTTTAGTCTCTTTGAAAAGAAGCAGTAAAAAAATCGAGTTAAAAAATAGTTTTTATTATGTTACTTTCAAATACGCTATTTTTTTAACGTGTGTGTGTATATGTATAATATATATATATATATATATATATATATATATATATATATATATATATATATATATATATATATATATATATATATATATATATATATATATATATATATATAAATTGAGTGTGCGCATTTGCACTTTCTCGACGTTTTATATGAACTTTATTGCTAAAATAGGCAATGTCCCTGAAAATATATTTAACATTGCAAGTATTTTATTAAAGTACATACATTCTTATAGGAGACATTTTTTTTTAGAAGATATAGCTTCAATCTATTATTTTCTATTTGTAAATGGAGGGTACCTTAGGGATGTATGTAGACAAAATATATTGACATTTAGAAACATAGTATCAACGTTAAACATTTTATTTTCAGTGTTACCTCATCCATCCAATACAAGAAATAAAATGTATATAAATATATTATATAAAAAAAATCAACTCTCTCCCTTTTTCTTTTCTTTTCACGATATTAAAGAAATTTATTTCGTATAATATGGAAAACAGGGTGAGTTATAAATATACATATAATGAGATATATTTGAATCAATTTTATTGGCTGAGTTTCAAATTCATCATACTTTATGTCAGTTGCTTTTTAATAGAATTATTATAATATTTCATTTTCATTTTTTATATATATTATGTATTTTGTTGGTATTTCTTGGCAGACAAGTTTTATTATACATTTATATAATCCTCTATCTTTTCGTCAAGGCAAATACCGCAATATCGTTTGCTATACTTTTTAACCACACACATTCATATATATATAATATATATAATATATATATATATATATATATATATATATATATATATATATATATATATATATATATATATATATATATATACACACACACACACACATCTGTGTGTGTGTATGTAATAAGAGATGGAGATGAGCAAAATGGAAAAGGTTTTGTGGTGTCTTTTTTTTTTTTTTTTTTTTTCCTGACAGAAAAAACAACATATATTTGGTTTTAGTATTTATGTGAATAAGTTTACAGAAAAATAGAAGATTACTGCTTTACAACCACAAATCTTGCATTATCTAGTTGTAAATGACGACAACACACACTCATGGTATAATATCGTATATTTATTTATATATAAAAATATAAAAGTGCTAATAAAAAAATATGTTACGAAAACATATCTTTTTGGTGACAACAACACACATCTGTCAGCTGAAATATAAAAATTTACTATGGTTTCAATCCTTCAGTCTTCTTGCATTATTTAATGTTTTTAACTCAAATATTTTTACTAAAAATACATTAAAGGCGTTGAACAAAAAACTTGTATAACAACGAAAATCAACGTTGATTTGGTCAAAGTCATAGAATTCTAATTTATTTTCCATTCACAAAAAGGTGTATTCGGAGAATGACGTCACAGCTCACTTGTTTTATGAGCATGTGAATCAGGTGAGCTGTGACGTCATTGTCCGCATTCGACTTTTTGTTAATAGGAAATAAATGAGAAATCAATGACTACGTCCAAATTAACGTTGATATTTAAGTATATTAGGACATTAGACATGCTTTTTGTTCAAAGTGTTTTACGTCTTTAATTTTATATCATTTTTTCCTTTAAACAAGATTTTGAAATAATTTGTCTGACATTTTTTTTTTTTTTTTTTTTTTAAAGTAAATGAAAACTTTCTGTAATTATCATACTTTGTATTGTATACAACAAGCTCGAGTTAAGCAGCCCTTTTATTTGATTATTTATGTAAATTTACTAAGTATTTACGAAGTATTTTCATTAAACACATTAACATACACACACACACTATAGTTGAGGAACTAGGGAAGTAATGTGTAATAACAACACATATGGTAATGGAGTGGAATAGTAATTTTCTTATGTTTTCTTTGTAGCATGAAATTAATATGATTATAGATAAGACTAAATTTATAATTAATAATCTTTAATATTCATAATATGCATGGTTTATATTATAATAATATTAAAATGCAGTATTTTTATGTCTGGCATAATATATTACTGTAATTTATATAATACACACGATTGTGACAGTATATTTTAATTTTATCATTCAAAAACTAGCGCTAAAGTTACAATGTTATTCTTATGAAATTAAAAAAAAAAAAAAAAAAAAAAAAAAAAGGTAAAATATATAATCAAAACCGTGTGTGAATATTTTGTTTTACTGACCACATCGTTGTTTATCTTCACAATAATTTGTATTATATTTTAACTTACAATATATAGATGCAAAATAGATTCAAATTATTGTTATACATTTTTTTTATTCACTATATATGATCCTAAACAGAAGAAAAAAAAAGTATATATCATTTTTTTTTTTTTTTTTTTTTTTTTTTGCTCAGCTGTCACACACTTGCTTTATGTCGTTTTGTTATATATATAGCGAAAAAAGCAGAGCAAAATGTGTATAATATTATGATTTTTCGATCAATGGATCGCCTTAACCTATCGGTTGCAAAGTTATTTGCTATATAGCTACTTGTCAAAATGGTAACATCTTGAGAGATATACTTCCTTCCACCTTCTCACACGTAAAATATGTGCACTAGAGAACAACAGCTCTCACAAAAAAAAAAAAAAAAAAAAAAAAAAAAAAAGTTTTTGCTAGATTTGCTGCTTTGCCTCTTGCTTTCCCCCTTTTCTTTTTTCTCTATATAACCTTGCGCATTTTTGCCTTTCCCTGAAAATAACATTTTTTTTTTTCTCCTATCAACTTTATTACAAACGAGAAAAATATTAATATTGAAGGCTTGTCCTTTTATATATTTTTCTGTTGATAGCAAACGTTTCCATTCTTTTTAATACACATTAATATTTATTTATTATTTTTAAATTGGCGGTTCCAATAATATATATATATATATATATATATATATATATATATATATATATATATATATATATATATATATATATATATATATATATATATATATATATATATATATATTACATAATGCCTAAATATTTAAGATGGTCACTTAAACATGAGTTATTTTTCATTTGGTTGGAATTTTTTGTTTTAAAATTGTCGTGCTTTTGACAAGTTACTATAGCAATATCAGCAATAATCTATATAATACAAATAACGAATTCTTTAAACATTTATTTTCGCAATATAAAACGAGATTGATGCTTATATCATATACTTAAATTTGATTTACCACTTACTTGCCATTTAGAGAAACACTACACATATAAATAAATGTAATAAATGGTAATACTATGTATCCAAGGGTTGACTTGAAAACTTTTTTCAAAGTTTTCCTAACTTTCCTTTATATATTGTTTTACTTTAGTAAAGTTACAGTAACATATAAATGAATTTACTAAATATCAAATGAAAAATATAACACATAAAATAAAGATTTTATCTCTCGAAAGCTTTTTTAACACTGTATAGATAAAACAGTTTCTCCCTCTCTTTTCTTTTTTCGCTCACAAAGTTCGTAAATCAAGTATCTTACGTTTAAAAAGGATGAATTTCGCTCTTTTCGGCTATCGCACGAAATCCACCCAAATTTCCTTTATTACCTAAACCCGATCAAACTTTTCCCTTTCACTCCTTCTTTTTTCCCCTCCCTCTCACCCTCTTTATATATTTATACTGACTATTGTAGTGCTTTGCCTCTATATATATATATATATAATATATATATATATATATATATATATATATATATATATATATATATATATATATATATATATACTACTTTGCTCTTTCTTTCTCCTATAAACTTGTACACTTTTTTTTATTCACAAAAATATAGCTTCTGCCTGCCTCCTCTTTCAAGTGTTTCGCAAAATAAACTCTATATCTTCTTTTCCACTCCATAAAACGCGAGAAGAATGGAAGCGAGGAGACAATTGTACTAAATTTGATTACAGATTATCCTCATATATATGGGATGAGGTTAGAAAATGTTTAAATGAGTAGTGCAACTAGTGTATGCAGTAGTAATATACAATGTCTATCTAGTTTAGTTTGTTAGGAAGGGTAAAAAAAATAAGGATTTAAGATAAGAGAGAGAGAGAGAGACTGTCATATAGTTATGGAAATAAATTTAAAAAAGAGGGTTTTTATTTTTAAAATTTAAAAACTTTATAAAAAGTTTCCCATTTATTTTGTTATACAGTGTTAAAGAAAAAAAAAATTTACGAAGTTTTAATTCCAGTCAAGCTACTGTGAAGAAACATAATTATGCTGATATTTCAGTATTTTGAAACAGTTATATTAAAAATAACACAATAAAAAGACTAAATAATTTATTATTTTTTTTTTAATGAGTTGACCGATATTTTTTGATTACAAAAACATTAAAAATAAAAAAATTATATTAGCGGTTGGCTTCTTTAGTTTTTATCGTGATAATAAGAGGCAAACACTCCTGTAGGAGTATAGTGAATACGTTTTCTTATAGTCTAGACTAGACAAATAACAATGTTATGTTTTGATATAAAATTTTAATATTTTCTTCATTTATATTCTAGTATTATAGCTAAAGGGTGAAATGAAACTTTGATACTAAACTTATTTTCATCTCATTATGTAAACATTTTTTTTCTTTTAATCAATGTTGTATAACATCACTAAATTTCGTCCTAATGATTGAATTTAGTCTCTCTCTCTCTCTCTCTCTCTACTCCTAATTTTTGCTTAAAAACCTTTTTTGGCCTGCAAATAAAAAACATTATTATTATTAAAATTACTCGAGTTTCTATACCTTTTATCGTATTTATAATATTTTAGAGAGAGAGAGAGAGAGAGAGAGAGAGAGAGAGAGAGAGAGAGAGAGAGAGAGAACACTGTAAAATATAATTTCCATGCATTCTTAAAAAGAAATTGAAATAATGATAAAACGAGATTTGACCCTTGATAATTAATTTGTATAATTTTCTCTCGTGTCTCTCTTCGGATTCTTCATTTTTTTTTTTTTTTTTTGTCCAGTGTTATTTTTTAACGTTGACAGAAATGTATAATTATTTTAAAAAATAAGAACAAAATAAAAATACACAAATATATTTTTTATCTAAAATCACAAGAAAATAATATTAAGTTTATTATTATGATTCAGGTCAATATATTTAAACTTCGTCCCCTAACATTAAATTTTTTTTCTTTTCTTTTTCTTTTTTAATTTATTGTGTAGTTAGTTTTAAAGAGAAAACGAGTCAGAGAGAATAAAAAAGGGGAAAAAATAGCAATAAAACGTTATTTTAACTACTTATGACTTTAACCTTCTACTATGAGGAGATAAGCAGGCAAGCAAGCAAAGTTTTGCTCTCACAAATGATTATTTTTCTTCATTTTCTGCATTTCTTTGGCTTGGGAAACAACACACACCGCTAACTTGAATCATAGAGCTGTTATAAATATAATAAAATATAAAAAGAGTGCTGGAAAAGATACTATAATAATATAATAGTTTAGTATTATACGTGGTATATATATAAATACATACAAAGAGAGGGAAAGAAAAAAAAAAAAAAAAAAAAAAAAGACGCATTGCACGCTTATGAACATCAACTCTTAAAAGTGGACTAAACGGTGTGGAATTAATTTAAAATTTAGTTTTATTTTCAATTTATGTTGAACCTTCTTAAAAGTATACAAAGTTAAGAAAAAATGCGTTAGTTAGGAGAGAGAGAGAGAGAGAGAGAGAGAGAGAGAGAGAGAGAGAGAGAGAGAGAGAGAGAAGATGAGTAAGTAGAGGAAACTAAACGTATATAAAAAAAATAATATATATTATAAAACTTGGTCTGTTAATGTAGTTAAGTAAGTAAGGAAAATGAGGATAAAATAAGCAGACAGTCAAGTAGGCAGGAATGTTGAAAAAGCTTTTTGATAAGAAAAGAAAGAGAAAGCAAAAAAAAAGAGAGAGAGAGAGAGAGAGAGAGAGAGAAGAAGAAGAAGAAGAAGAAGAAGAAGAGAGAGAGAGAGAGAGATAGGAGTTTGTTGGTCGTCATTTTCTTGTTAGGCCTGAAGCTTTGTTAGCTAGTGGCTAACCACATAACAACTTACTGGGGGGCGTCAGCGTATATATATATACACTACCTAACATTTATATAAACTTCACCCCACCCTCTGTCTCATCTCGTCGTAGTACAGTTTTTTTTTTTTTTTTTTTTTTTTTTTTTTTTTTTTTTTTTTTGCTACTGGGGATTTCAAAAAGAGCACAGAAACATTAGCAAACAAATTACATTCAAGTAAAGCTATTGTTTTGTTTTATTTTCTTGTAAATTGGTTTAAATAAGAAATTAAATTAATATAAAATACAAAAAAACAATTCTTTAGGGTATACTTTTTTTTAATTGTTTTTTATGTGTTTACGTTACTGTTTTTGTTGTTGTAGAAAGTATTTGATAGAAACAAACAACATTGTATATTTATGTATAAAGAATAAATAAACAAAACAACAGAAACAACACTTAAAAAAAAATAGTTTGTAAATAAATAATAATAACAATAAAAAAAAAAGAAAAAAGTTCGTGTCATTATTTATATGGAAAAATAGATTCTATGTTTTTTATAGTAAAATATAAGCAGGAAGAAAAAAAAACTGTCATGCTATAAAAAAAACACACACAGACATAATATAACAAGACGTGTTGAAAGGGTAGTAAGCCTACAGGGGCAATATATATAGGTCGTTTTATATCGTTGTTGTTGGTTGTTGTTGGTATGTGTGTGTGTGTGTATGTGTATTGCATGTTGTGCAGAAGGAGAATCTGTTGCTTCTTTCTCTCTCATACTCTCAGCAAAAGCAACCCTCAAGTGCGGATAGAAAATTCTCTCTGGGGCATTATGTGAAGGGAACTTGTGTGTTCAATATATTTACAACATTTTATATTGTATCAAATAACGAATTTACTGTCAACACGCATGTAACAACTTAAATACATATAAACTTTTATACTTCTTATTATAAAATATTTTCATGATACTATAATGTATGTTAAATAAAAATAATAATTTAAACTTTTTTTTTTTATATAACAATAAACTGTTTATGTATTTTGATATAAGTGTTTATCTGATTTAAAGTTATTTTTAATAATGTTTTTAATTCTATTTTTTATGTACCATTTTGACAAATTTAATCTAAAAAAATATTCAACTTAACTTTTATTTCACTTTAATAGAGAGTAAATTTTAAACCTCTTAACATCCCAAGTGTGTATAAAAAGCAATTGTTGTTTCATAAAAGTATATTATATACCTTGCAGCTTTATTACCATGTTAATAGCTTTTCTTATACATAATATATATAAATATAAAAAAAAGGAGACCTAAATAAAATAGATCTAAAACTTTCATGAGAAGTAATGAAATTATGGCTTTTAAAAAAATCATTCTGCGTGAATACACTAAACAGAAACCCTATGGTGTCGTTTATCGTATTAAAATAAAGGTTACGTAAATTTTATGAGTTACAAGAAACATTTTCAATTTAATTTGGTTGCACTTGGGGAGTTAAAAGTCTAGATGAATATTATAGCTTAATATTCTTAAATAAAAGTAAGTACTATAAATATACATATTTAAGATAAAAGAGTATAAAGTGAATGGGGAAAAAAAAGTTGGAAGAAAAAAAATGACAAATCTTCTCAATTGAGTATGAGATAAGAGCTTAGCAGGTAAAATAAGAGAATTATATCTAGCTTAACCTAACATTCATACAACCTAATTCTAACTCTTTAGGGACTATAGTATATACTTAAGAAACGATCTTTTTCTCCTCTTCTCTCTCTCTCTCTCTCTCTCTCTCTACATTTTTGAGAAGTATACAGATAGAAGGGTTGAGGGTGACTATAAGCACCAGAGCGCGTTACTTTTTTATTATTCATCAGTTTCTAGAGAAGGTTGTAGTGAGTAAGAGATGCTTTACTTGAATGCCCCCCATCCTCAGTGTACTGTACCACCCTCCACACCCGTGCCTCCTCCTAACTCTATATCTCCCTTATACTTGTATGTTTAATATGAAGAAGAACGCGAGGAGGTGATGTAGGTAGGTGCTTTAGCGAGAATATCACAACAGTTAATCTTAAAGCATTTTGTAAGAGGCTTATTAGAGTTCTTTCCACCAAGCAGTATACACACACATATATATATACACACACACACATACATACATATATATATAAAATATATATATATATATATAAAATATATCTAAGCGAGTTGACAAGCAGAGCACTTATTTCATACAACTCTCTTTCTCTTATTTTGCGTCTTCTCAACCACACATTTTGTAAAGGATGGAAAATTCTCATCGTAGTTGTCTTTATACAACAGCTTGTTGAAGCTTAAACATTTAATGAATGTATGTAACATATATACATACATATTATATATACGTACACAACGAGGAGTAGTAAGGCACACCAGTTTACTTGTGCTGGCTGCCTGATGCTGCCTAAAGCTTTTCTTATTGCTCTCCATTCTCCATGGCTATCTTACGTGTTATTCTGTCCACCTACACGCACATTTTTATTTTTATTTAAGAAGGACCACCTTAACGTCAAATTACACCTCTACCTTTATGCTACCAGATACCAGATTATCTTTCTAGGAAAACAACTTAATAAAGTTTTCAAAAGAAACCAAAAGAGCTCTCTAAAGCTGCCAATTTTTTTTAAACATAATATATAATATATATAACTCAAGTTTACATTTTTTGTAAGTGATGGAAAATAATATGTATATCGCCAGAAAAACAAGAGTTTTTTTTTCCATATACTTGTCAAGCATTTTGGTAATTTGCCCAAGCATTTTTGTTGATGTGTCATATAAAGGGCGTTCAAAGATCTTCATAAGGGACATCTAGTTAGAATGTGACTCATTCAAACAGGCGTAACTTATTTACTATTATATATTTACTTTACTATTTTTTTTTTAAATATAAGGATGACCATTTGGCATAGACACAAAAAAAAATTTGCACGCCCTTTTATATTTATATACAGGTTTATGTTACACCCATTTAAGTTTTTATTATTGTTATTATTATTTTTTATTATTTCGATTTTCTTCTTAAGAAAGGGCAAAAAAAAAATAATAATAATGTATATATCTATTGCTTTGGGTTGTGTTAAAATGTGTGGTCTCATGACTTTACGAAAAGATTACATCAGAAGTTGGTCATTAATTGATTCGTTACTTTTTGTCCCTGCTTAAGCTGTGGTGTAGTGTGCAAGTAAGCAGTTACATCAAGGCAGGGAGGTCGTGAGATGTAAGTAAAGCCTTGAGAGAGGAAGAGAGAGAGAGAGAGAGAGAGAGAGAGAGAACTCACAGCACAACCCCGCCCAACTAACTTGCCGCCTTACTACGTTTATTTAGCATCAATGTAATATAAAATGTGTTAATGTTAAATGAATTGATGCAATGAACTACCTGCTGACTATTAATATTAACTTTAATGCAATATAAACAGTGACATGAAATGTAAATGAACTATAATATGAATACTTTAAGTATTTTGTATAATATAGGAGAAGAAATATTGCTTATT
Organism: Ecdyonurus torrentis; assembly: GCA_949318235.1. NCBI lineage: Eukaryota > Metazoa > Arthropoda > Insecta > Ephemeroptera > Heptageniidae > Ecdyonurus > Ecdyonurus torrentis. The sequence continues at coordinate 11,529,886 of OX439127.1, read as the reverse complement.
TATTTTATAAAAGATATATATATATATATATATATATATATATATATATATATATATATATATATATATATATATATATATATATATATATATATATATATATATAGAGAGAGAGAGAGAGAGAGAGAGAGAGAGAGAGAGAGAGAATCTTATTGATTCATTAAATACTTTTTAATTGCTTAATTCATGATGTGAATATTGAAATATATGTTAATTAAAAACTTGCACTAAAAATATATTAAAAGTAAAATGTAATTTGAAGATTCTTGTACAGAATAATAATTAAATTTTTAATTAAAGTTTGTTTGAACACAAGAGTATCAACATTGCTAGATGAAATTATTTTCTAAAGAAATCTATTTTTCACAATTGAAACCATATATACGCCTATACCATATTATACCAAGTACACCTGTGTAAAATTATAGCTATACACTTGCAATACATATTGAGAGTACTTAAAAAAAGTAAATGTATTACGAGAACAAGAGAGAGAGTGAGAGAGAGAGAGAGAGAGAGAGAGAGAGAGAGAGAGACTCGGAATATAGAAAATCGTTGAAATCAAAATAACCAAAAACTAAAGTGTTAAAATAATGAATATTATATTATACACACACACACAAAAATACAATGACTTTACATTATAATATCAAATTGCCAAGACGTTTTGATAAACCTTACAAAAATTGTACTCAGTTCTGCAGTTAATTTTTGCTACAGTGACTGGCAAAAATAATCTTACTGTACATCATCATAATTATTCAGTACAAGCATCAATTTCATTGTCATTATTATATAATGTTACTAGCGCAATAACATTATTAATACGTGTGAACTTTTATTTTTCGTCTAATGCATATTTGATACTGAATATTCAATATTTATGTGTATAATATGAATTTTAAACTATTTGAAATACCATGTATACTGAAAGTATGCATCGATTGTAATTTACATTTAGAGGAGTACTAGAGGATATCTATTTTAATGTAATTGTAATGAGTAATTAGATACATGTTTGTAAAAGTGCATTATGTACAGAAAAACAAATATTTTAAAAATATTTTTTGTTATTTTTATTTTGTTATTTATTTATTATTTTTTTTTTTAGGAAATTTGCAATAGAAACTAATAAAAAAGGTTGCAAAATATTTAATTTATAATTTTAAAATTACTATTAAAGTGTTTTATATAAAATGTTATAAATATTTTACGTAACTTGAATAAACATGCTGTTATACATTACGATTTACTACAACAAAACGTTTCAAAAAGTCAGACACTTAACATTAAATAATAATTAAAACAACGTGATATCATAAAACTGGATTAATTAATGATATAATTTAACATTTTAAATAATATAAAAATTTTATATAATATTATTATGTATATATATATATATATATATATATATATATATATATATATATATACACATACATACATAATACAATTCTTGTTTTGTATATGTGTATTTTAATATACTTCTTATAAATTTTAATTAAGACAATTCTGGTTATATTATTTCTTTAAAGTATATAAAATATATTATGAGGATCATTAATTGATGAACTTAGGAGTGATGTTTATGTTTGGGCGAGGTTTTTCACCCACGCATATTTTAGGTCAGTGAATTCAGTGAGACATTAACTTATTAGAAGTGGTGATGAAGTGGTAAGTAAAAGAGTCTGTGTGTGAGTAAGAGAGAGAGAGAGAGAGAGAGAGAGAGAGAGAGAGAGAGAGAGAGAGAGAGAGAGAGACCAAAAAATGACATGACACAAACGGACACGGTGGTGTGTTTTATAAACTGGATGGACAACATTCCGTGAACTGTTAGGAACTGGAGCACCATGTACTAAATGGATGAAAATATCTCCACATGAATATAGAAAATATAAAGTTTAGAAATATGATAAATAAAAATATTGATATTTTATAAATCACTTTCTTCAATTTCTTATTATTGCAAGAGTTAAAATAATTAGAGTTTAGTTATTTGTAGGGACCGGATTTTCAGTTGTGCAAATGTCTACTTGCGCCTGCAAATTTTGTTGCTCCTCGTACCGCACAACAATTTATTAAATATTTATAAATTTTGGTTCATTCCAGGTATTTTGAGGTAAATTACAGGTAGATAGGAAATATTTTTTTTTCAAATTGATAATAAGTTGTTCAGCAGGAAAAGTAACTGCTGTTTTTGCAGGCGCAAGCAGGCATTTGCAACTGAAAATCCGATCCCTATATTTCCAATATCTTTAAATCAGTATGATTTCTATACTGTATTAAGCTTTTATCAGTTTTATTTTAACCCTTGATGAAATATATATATATATATATATATATATATATATATATATATATATATATATATATATATATATATATATATATATATATATAAATCTGGCATCAATAAATAGACATGCACACAACATTTGAAATTACAAAAGAAATCAATAATAAAAAGCATTATACGCATCAGTATAAAAAATTAACGCTAACTTATTACTAGATAATAATAATGCATGCAATAATATAGTATTATGCGTTCATATAGTGACAGCACATGAGTTGATATAAATTATTGATTGGTTTTTTAAAAATAGCTTGCTTTTTGAAAGGTATCTCACTCAAAATGTGTTTATACTTCTTGATTTCCCACAACTAGTATGTGCATAATAAACATAATATATCCATTACTAAACTGAAATGATGAAAAATTATGAATCATAATCCTTTGCTTTTATTATCCTTATGCTCAAAGTCCGTTCTTCTATGAATAATATTACAGAGTACTTTTATGTATTAATTCTATATCTATCCATCTACTATCTAGAGTATTCAAGCTATATACTGTATAGCATCGTTCAACTGATCTTTTATTGAATTGAGTGCAAGTGTAATGGATCTTTCCTTATATAGGGAATTTTTATACTTATGCCTACAATGTGCAAGTTTTATTTCATTTTTTATGCCTAAGAAAAATAATTTGTATAAAATTTGTTCTCGTAAGCGTCTGCTTAAAAGTGAAGAATATCAAAAGTGCTTTAATGATAATTGGATTGTTTTTATATTTCATAAACGACACTTTGGTTGATTAGAGGTACCGGTACATACAGTCCCTGTTTGTATTTAGATATTATGTAACTCTAAATACTTGATGCACAAAAATAAAAATGAAGTACATTAAAAAAGCAAACCGTTTCACTTTGGTTTTTCTTTTTTTTTTGTTTTTTTTTTTTTCAAGTGCTGAATATTTTTAGAGCTGAATTAGATGTATGTATAAGAAGAAGAAAATGAGGTCAAAATAATGTGTCCGTTTTATTTATTAAATTATGAAAATTTTGTAATTAAGAGTATGAAATTTGGAATTTTCAGAATGGTCAACTGCATAAATTCTGAAATTAAATTCTGAAAGGTGTCGAAGATTCAACCGCAACTGCACTTAACTTTGCTTAAAGTTTAATATTTAATACATAACATACATGTCATTAAACTCTTACATAATATAAAAGCAAAAAAAAAAAAAAAAAAATGGGTGCTACATGATTTTACAATCAAATAAAACTATAAAAAATATATTTCAAACGATTTAAATAATAATATCAGTACACGAGCATGAAGTAGAGCGATGTTTCCTGAACTGCACAGAAAATGTATTTTAATTGGATGAAGCTTTACTTACACGCTGATACCGGAAAACACAAAAAATTTATTCAGCTAACAAGTTTTTTTTTTTTTTTTTTTTTTTTTTGCTAACAAAGTCAATTAAAAAATTACTCGGTATTGTTGATTTTAATACACAATTAAAATCCATTAATAGAGCCATGATCATTTATGAGCCATTAATAGTAAAAAGAAAGGAAAAGGTTTATATGGAAAAAAAAAATGTATAAAGTGAGGCTATTCATGAGCATCATTAGTTGGTAATTAAAAGAGTAATAAATCTGTTATAGTATAACATGATGAAACGTAAATAATGCTACATACAATTTATTATATCATAAATGAAAATATTATTTGTTTAGATCAAGTAATAAAAGAATATAGTGTATAAAAATAAATAAAAATATTTGGTGTTATATAAAATAATTTATATAAACTCTTTGTGATAAATGTTAGAAAATTTTGAATATAATTTATTTTACAACTATAGTTTTGGGGGGGAAAAAAGAGGCTAATTTTACCAAAATCGTGACCTTTTGATGCGCGAGAAAAAGGAGCAAAATTTATTTATATCGCCTTGAGAACAAAATGTTTAAATAATATGCTTGGGATAAAGAGGAATAAAAAGGTCAAATTGGTTGGTTCCCTGGCAGGCTATTAAAGCTATAAAACTTGACTAATTACACAACATGTACACGTTGTTGCTGCTTACCTTCGTATTTTTTTTTTATTATAATATATTTTCCCAATACAAATATCTATAAAATCAATCGCATGATTTACAAAAAAAAAAAATAATAATAAAAAAAAGCAATAATACCTGAAAAAAATCTCACAAGCTCAATAATAATGTAAATAATAAGTAAGTAAAAATATTTCTACCTTCCAAAAAAATTATATCTCTATATTCAGTACTTTTTTTTACATCTTTATTAATTTATTTTCCGAGGAAAAAAGAAAGAGAGAAAGAGAGAAAAGCAAATGAAAAATAAATATATAGAAAGAGAAAGAAAGACCACCCTTAACTATTGAACTTTTCATCCCGACTCAAAATATTTAACCGTTATAGAATAAACACACAGGATTTTTATCAAGTATTTGCAATTTGCATATTTATTGTCGTCACTATTTTTTTTTTTTTTTTTTGTTTTTTTTAATTTTCTTGAAAGTTTTTATTTAAATTTAAGACTTATAATATTATAATTACAGCCTATCATTATTATTTATTTATTAATATATAAAGAAATCATAATATATATTGCCATTCTCTTGGAGGTCTGATGCTATAAAAACTAATATTTTGGACAAGTATAATAATTTTTGTTTTTATAATTATACATTTTTTATCACATCCTGCTCACTTGAAAAGAAAAGAAAAAAGAAAAAAAAAAAACATTTGCATTTAAAGGTCATTGAACTATGATATATTCAGATTTTTTTTTTTTTTTTTTTTTGATTACACTACTTTACTTTATAATCATAAATTTTCAAAAAGTTAACTAATAAATTAAATAAAATAATAATTCATAATATATCTAAATGTATGGCATCTCAATTTTGATGGTCAGAAAACATGTAATTTCTTAATTAAATTCATACAATTTTTTGTGACATGAAAATGTTTTTATACCACACATAATTTAATATAATAATAATATTAAAAAAAAAAAAACTGATTAATTATAGCAAACATCAAACATGCAATAAATCAATTTAACACTAAAGGAGAGAGAGAGAGAGAGAGAATTGATAAAAGTATAATTTTTCTTTTATGTACATTTACTTTTCTCTCTCTCTCTCTCTCTCTCTCTCTCTCTCTCTCTCTCTCTCTCTCTCTCTCTCTCTCTCTAGGTGTTTCAAAAGTAGTTAAGTGGTTGATAGTTTTTCAAAAATGTATTATTGAGTCTTTATGATTGAAGAGTTTTTTTTTTTTTTTTTTTTTCCTCACCCAATAAATGTTTTTATTCTTTTTCTATATCTTTGATTCTACCTTTTTTTTTCTACAAACGTTATATTTTTTTTATTATTTTTTTTTTAATGAAGAAGGCATGCAATGCAGTTCAATATCAAACGTAAGCAAGTTAAATTCTCCAAAGTATAATAGTACGATTGAGTGAGTGAGTGAGAAAGAAGAAAAGTAAGGTAGGTATTGCTTCTGCTGGCTGCTTGACTGCTACTTGATTTACCATGGCGATAAGCTTAGCAAAGAGGGAACGCCCAAGCTTGAAGCAAAACATTATAAGCAGGCCTTCATGCTATGACCGATGAAACACAGTGGCGAACTTAAGCAAACCAAAGCATTATTATTGATACAAAAAAAAATATATATATATGTATTATATCTTTGAGAATTTATAGATTGATATCAACTATTGTATTTGTATGTTACGTATACTATAAAGCACTTACGGATATAGTATTGTTACTTAACATTATATATACGCGATAATATAAAACTGTAACAATTTTTTTTTATTCTTTCATGTATATAAAATGTAAATAATCAAAATGTTATTTTTAATGTATATTTGACATTAGTATTTTATAAAATAATAAATCACATCATTTATTCTGAATATATTTTTATTTTATGTTAAAAAATATCAATAAATATTGAAATGTCATTAATAAAGTTATATTTCTGTCAATTATGTGTATGATGCTTAAAACCACAACTTTTTTATTAGTATTATTATTATATATTTTTTTATTTGAATATATAGCAAAATATTTACGTAAATAAAGTAAACAATAAAATGTGAATAGTTATGAGTGACAGGTGAAATGGGGAGTGATTAATGGTGTTTTAGTCATAAAGGGAATGTTTGTTTGATATGGCACTGTGTATGCCTCTTATCACTCAAACTCACCACAACCACAAGAGGTGAGAGATATTAATATTCTCTCTCTCTCTCTTTTCATTCATGATAATGCATTATATATAAAAACAACATAATAAATTCATTTAAAAAATAATTTATTTGATGATTGTCTAATACAATTAAATATTTATAAACTTTTTTTTTTTTTTTTTTTTTTGCATACGCGGATGTTAGGCAGAATTTTGGCGGGATATAGAGGAAAGGGTGGGCATAGGGATCCTATCACGCAATTTTAATTAAGGAATGCAGTGGGTGAGGGTAGTAATACTTACAATATTATATCGCTTGAACTTCCCTGCCTCTAAAAATATATCTGATTTTGCGCACATATGCTTTGCATAAAAAAAAAAACTGCAGTCAGCAATTCATTTATTTAAACAGTTTTTCAAAAACTTTTTTATTGCTAACTTAATTAAGTGACCCCCTCGGCCTCGCAACCTGTGTTATACTTCATAAGCTTAATTGTTTTAAAGTTCTTTAATACTTAAACTTTTACTCTCGTCGCTCTTCATAATTACAGTAAGAATTATCAGCGTTGGCCAAAATATTAATTAGTAAAATAAAAGACCAATAAATTATTGATGTGATAATATATTGAAGCATTTTTTTTTAAAGTTATGTATAAATTAAAAAAACAAAATATTTTATGATTCAAATAATTGTGGGACACGAACTTATTAAAGTAGTTTAAATAAATCTCAAAATATTATTGTAAAAAAAAGAAGAATATAATACTAAAATTATCTATCATGCAACAAATATTATTATAATTAAATATATATATATATATATATATATATATATATATATATATATATATAAATATATATATATATATATATGAATATCCTATTTACGATTTTATTTGCTGTGCATGCAATAATAATTATTTATGCTTTATTAGGCACGTTTAAGATTTAAATGCCTAAAGCTAATCGGGTCGATTGATGTTTGCTTTATATTATAATGCGTGTAACTTTTAAATTTAATCTAGATAATCGTATCACACAATAACAACAACAATGCGGAAAATTACATTACGTATTAATCATATCAATTTTTGTTAAATATTTTACATGTTTATTGATTGATATTATTCTTTTGTCGTGTTTTATAAAAATCTAATGAATTTGACTTTTTAGTCATTTTTCGAAACAAATTTGTACAACTTGACTCTCTGTAATCACCTATTTAGAGTTTTGTTTTACTAGAAATGGTATTGTTTATTAATTAAAATTAAACTACTTCTACATATAGCATTATATCAAAAATATGTTAATGTTAATTTTTTATATATTTAAGTCGGAATAATAAAAATATATTTGTATCATATTTTAAATTTATAATTATATACTTGGCCTCATATTTTTCTATATATTATGTAAAATGTTTAAATCTACACAGAAAGAAGTATAAATATCTCCTTTTATCTTTTCTTTCATTTTTTTTTTCTGTCTTTATCTTTTTTTTTCTGTCTCTCTTTCTTTCTTTCGTATTAACTGTCTTTTTATTCATACATATTCATCCATTAGGTCTTTGTGTTTATAATTTTGGATGCCAATGAGACACACGTTATTATACTACTTGACATTGTTATATAATACAAATTGTCATCATTTTTACTGGGGGATGGGAGGGGGGTTATAGTATGTAAAAGAATGTGTAAAATCTTTAGCAGCTCCAGGGACATAATCATATATTTATTAACATCATCATCTTTTTCCAGCAGATTTAGCAGTTAGCAAAAAGTAAAAGCAGGCAGCTTGATGATGTCAAGACTCATGGAAAAATGATTGTAAAATATATAAAACATTGTCTCTTTTCTTTACTTCATACTAGTCATTACACAGAACAATAGAGAGTTTCTGGCTGAGTATTGTGTGTGTGTGTATGTATATATATATATATATATTCTCTGCAAGCAAAGCATAAGCACCAAGGGAATTTGCTGCTTTTTACACTAGCACTCACTCACTCACACACACACACACACAGATCGAGAAAGAAGAACGAGGCACAGAAAAAAAAGAGGGATGAGAAAAAGGGGTATTTAGGAGAAGGTTTACAGAAAAAGCGAGAAAGAGTTGATACCTAAATAGTAACACTCATTATTTCTAACTGCTAACAGACTTGTTTGTGTTTTTGAAGTACTATGTCACATAAAAACCAACCTAACAAATCTTGTGAAATTTATTATTAGATGGCTAAATGTTTCTTAATGTTGTAATTATATAAAGAGGAACTCATCATTATCATTGTGTAATATAGTCTCGATATTATGCAGTTTTTTTTTTCTTTTTTTATTTAATTTAATGTCCATCTTTTTTTACCTCACAATTTTTTTTTTATAAAATTATAGTTAATTATTGTTAATGTAAGTAAAATAGTAATTTGATGAAAATCTATCACATATAAATACCGTAGTTCTATATAAGGAAATCAAATGATGAACCCACTATCTCGATACGATTGATTGAAAATGTAGAACATACGTAACTTATAATACACTGTGACTGTGCAGTGAAATTTTGTTCTTAACAGTCATTCTTCATTTTTTGACAACAGCCATCAACAATTTACGTGTAGATAAAAAATATAATGAAGAATTACGTTGAAAGAGCTTTGCAAAGTAACAATTTAATTTTTTGTCAAAAATTAAAAGATTATATATTTATAGTTTTTTTTTTTCTTAGCCAATTGTAAGAAATTGAACATGACAGTGATTTCCTTCATGTTAGACACCTGCTGGGTTTAAAACACGGTATTAGTTGAGTGAATAACGTCCGTACGTGTCATTCCAATGGCCTACAATCAGTGCTAGACCTTATCAAATCTTTAACCAAGAAAAAAAAAAAAAAAAAAAGTGAAAAGATATTACGTTTAGGTCAATATCCAAGAGTCTTAAAGCTTTTAGGCAGTAGTTCTATACTTATATCTATGAAGCATCACGTAAAAATTTAATTTAGACAATTTAATACTTGTGTTAGCCATAAATAAAACTTAAATAGTTTCATCCAGACATTTTCATTGCCTTTCATACTAATCTAAAAGCGTAGAATATGGATTAAATAATACCTTAAGTAGAACAAGAAATGTCATAATTATGTTTAAATAGTTTCTTTAACATGTTACTTTGGTAAGCTTTTATTATTTTAATTTTACAAATAATATTACTATTACACAAAAAAAAAGTACAACTAGTAAAATACACGAGTTTGCTTAGAGAATTATTTTATAGAATTACCGTAGAAAATGTCAAAGGAAGATTTTATTTAAAACGTCTAATGCAACATGGATATATTTTCAATTAATGAAAATGACAAATGCAATGTTAAGATCTTTCAGTATTCGAAAGTTGCAAAAAATATGAGCTCTAATGCAATAAGTTTTTCTGGTAACATTAAAATTACAGTTTTTTTTTCTTCTGCAAATCCTGGATCTAAATTTTTTATTCAATATAAATATAGAATTTAAAATTGCTGTTTTGCTGTTCTCCCTATGTGTGTACTCTCTCTCTCTCTCTCTCTCTCTCTCTCTCTCTCTCTCTCTCTCTCTCTCTCTCTCTCTCTCTCTCTCTCTCTCTCTCTCTCTCTCTCTCTCTCTCTCTCTCTCTCTCTCTCTCTCTCTCTCTCTCTCTCTCTCTCTCTCTCTCTCTCTCTCTCTCTCTCTCTCTCTTCTTGCGTATCTTATTTAAACCTCATAATAAACAAACATCATACAAAATTTATCAATGTATTTCCTGGAAATTATAAAAGTGGTGTGTTTATTAAAACACATAAGAAGTCAAATTATTTACTCAAGTTGATCAATAGATATCATTATTTAATTTTAAATTTTAAAGTATTAATGTGACCTTTTTATTTAGTATGTTAGCCACCAATATGCATATTGAAAAATGGTATGTAATACAAACTTCATTGCATGTATAAAATATAGAAAAAAGTTTAAAAAAGGGAGAGGAAGAGTTTAAAAAAATAAAAATAAAAAAAAAGAGACAGACAAAAAAAAACGCTTTTTTTATCTTGCTAAAGATATTTGCTTGTTTCTAGAGGCACGCACACTGACCGGCTGGACATGAGAGAGAGAGAGAGAGAGAGAGAGAGAGAGAGAGAGAGAGAGAGAGAGAGTAAAAACAAGCAAGCATACGTGGTTGTTTATCTGGAACAAATATCCATCCCCTATCTATCTCTCTTTCTCTTTTTTTCCTCTTTCTCTACCTTTTTTTCCCCCCTTACATATGACAGTTCTTATTTGTTGCCCTTTTTTTCTGTTTACTTATTATAGTAGTCTCTAATAAATGTCCACGTTGATATCTAATATTATGTAAGATGAGAATACCACTTGAGTTAATACTGCGTAATAATAAACTTGTATACACCATACATCAATATCATTTTTATTTTTTTTCTTCTGCCCCTATATTTTCTCATAATAATCTAAACAACAAGGGAGTTTCCTATATAGTTAAAATAAAAATATGTTCCAGCAAAAAAAAAAAAAGCTATCATCAACTGTTGGTTTACTCAATATTCCCGCGTCACAGTATCGTAAATTACATATAAGAGTCACGAAGGTTTGTTCCGTCCAAAAATATAAACTTGTATATTATAGTTTGAGGTTCGATCTTCTTTCTTTCTTTCTTTTTTTTATTATTATTATTTCTTCCAAAAGTAAATATTGAAGGAGTGGTTGTTTCGGAATATAAAATAATATATATATATATATATATATATATATATATATATATATATATATATATATATATATATATATATATATATATATATATATATATATATATATATATATATATATATATATATATATTGTATAAAGGTGTGGTGTATTCTATTGTGGTTCTTATTCAACATTGCGTGAGTGAAATAAAAATAAAAAATCATATTTTATAATCATTATACACTATATAGTTTTCAGCAATACATAAATATATACAATAGCTTTAACAATACACTATTATTTTAATATTGTTTTTATTTGTTTAACAAACATTTTTATTTGAAAAAGTAATTTCTTTATTTAATTTATTACAATACAATGCATAATTTTAAGGCGCATATAATATGTAAATTACATATTAAAAAAAAAATAATAATAATAATAATTATGTTATTAAATATATTTTTTCTTTTGATGAAAGTTTTATAATATTAAATAAAATTACTCTATAAAAAATACATTACTTATGCCTTTTGCGTAAAAAAAAAAAAAAAAAAAAAAAAAAAACTTTAAACTATTTTTAGTAATTTCAACACCTTAAAAAAACCAAAGGAAATGCTTATAACTTTTTATGTAATTCTTTAAAGATATTAATTTTCAAAGAAAATAAAATAGGTTGATATTATATTTAAGTATAATAATTATTATTACTTCGTATAATAATTTTAAAATATTAAAAAAAAAATGTTATAATATAAAAATTTGGCAAACGTGTTATAATATTTTTGCGAAACCTGATATAGAGTTTCGTTATTTTACCAGTTTTTTTCTTATACCAATCAGGGCATGGCAAAATTTTTACTTAAGAGCGTTGTCACTATAGATTAATTTATTTGTGATTGATTAAATATTTTTATAAAGTTGTTAAAGTATTTCAATTTTTCTGATGCTTTACATTTAAAAATAATCTTGTTCTAGTTGTTATAATAAAATATTATATAAAAAATAAGTACTTTTATAACAGCCCTTAAGGAATAAATAGTATAAAAAATAAAATGCGTGTTTGTTTTACAAAATATACATATTATTATTATTTGGATTTTTTTTTTATCAAGCTTTAATATTATTTGCTATCTTTGTAAAATCGCATATGTAATGTGCGTGTGGAGCGAGAATTTTCTTAAGGCCCAAAAGTTTTTTTTCTTTTCTTTTCTGATTTTTTTTCTTTCTTTTTTTTTTTTTTTTTTTTGAGGATGAGAATAAAGTTATGAGCAGTAAGAAAGCAAGCAAGCAGGTCAGCCCCCAGCGTAATGTTTGCGTTACTTTGGACGGGCAAAAGCAGCCAGGCAACTAGGGGGAGAAGTAGAAAAGAAACAAAAAAAATTATAAGGAATGCTTGTGAATGTTTCATGAAACACTTGCTTCATAATACAAAAAGATTTAACTTAAAACAATGTCTTTATATATAATAATAATATATATTTTTTATTTAACTTTAACAAACAAGATTTCTTAAGAAATGAAATTAGCGTTCCTAACTTTCTTTGCCATCTACTTTTCGGTTTACCTCATACTGTGGTATAAAGATCAGTAGTGCGTGGTAACATTATTTTTACCTTATCAAAATCTTTTTTTTTTTAAATAGAATGATGCAGCAAATAAATAATAATACGCATATTTTTATTGTTATGTCAAGACGAAAAAAAAAATTGTATTAAACCAGTTTTATGTATCTTAAGGTGATTAAATTGTCAACGCAAAAATCTCTTATTATGACCTCGTTGTCTTTTTACTACTTTTATTTCTTCATCGTTTATTCGTATAATTTATGGGTTGACTAATATATTACTCTAATAGTAATGTTCTTCTGTTTTTAGTATACTTTAACTTAGCCATAGGGCAAATCGCAGATATATACCCTCTTTTGCTGCCCGCAGCTTTTATCTTATCAAACGTCGTGCACTAGATACATAAAAGTGATAATTTGAAAATAAAACAGAAAGTAAGAGTAAGAGAGAGAGAGAGAGAGAGAGAGAGAGAGAGAGAGAGAGAGAGAGAGAGAGAGAGAGAGGCAAGAAAAAAAAAGGTATATAGTAGTAGTGGGATGACTGTTTCCAAAGCTGAGGTCATATTGGGCGGCTTCACTCGAGTTATGATCTCAAGTCACGCATCTAAGGTGCACAGCTGAGCAACTAAAGTAAGCACCAAAAACACCTCCCGCTGTTCTTCATCATCACATCGCTGTCACTTTAGACTCGTTCTCTTTTGTCCCTCTCGCTTTTTAGTGCTAATTATAAGTTAAAATGAAATCGTGTGTTTGTGACTCACCAAGCTTTAAAAAAATATATATAGTTTTGATTTCAATGAAAAGAAAATAGTTAAAATTAAAATATATTTGTATATAAACTTGTTTGAAATAGTATATGAATATTTTTTAATACATTTTCTACTAGAGCGCGGGTTAAAAGATAGGAGATACAAAACTTGTGTTCAAACAGTTGCATACTCTACAGGAAACTTTCTCGAGTACAATAACGGCTTTTTGTTTCTAAAGATGCTATTTTCAGTGTTTTCTATATTGGAACTTTTTTATATAACAATTTACATGTATATTTTATTTCCATTTTAATTTTTATACTTTTATGCCATTTTCACAGTTCTTATTTCATAGATTAGGTCAAAATTTCAACATATATTTAGAACTAGAGTGAGAATAAAAAAAATGTAACACTTTTTATTTTTATTATTATTATTATTTTATTGACACACTGCTGGGTAAATATTTTAATATTTTCTCATGCAATTATAAACTTACAAAAAGTAAACAAAAAATAATAATTTATGCATATTTAATGCGATTATTTTTTTTTTTATTACATTGTTGTTTTATATATTATCATAAAAATTAGATTAAATTACTCCATATTGATTGCCCAAAATAACACATAAAAGAATTCATGAACAAGGCCATGAGAAAACTATTTACTGAATCGCTAACAAATAAGAAAATACTTGTATTTAAGTTTGCATGCCTCATGCGATTTCGTATCTTTAGTCTCATGAGAAGAATGGTAAATTTTACACAAAATATATAGGATTACCTGTTATAACTATAGAAATTACAATAAGAAGTAAAAAAAAAGTTTATATATATATATATATATATATATATATATATATATATATATATATATATATATAATTCTTGTTTTTCGGAAGGACAACATTCCTTTGCAAATAATCTAAAACAACATATATTATGAGCATATATATAATACAAACGAAACGAAAAAAATAATAATAATAAAATAAAAACATTTTTACCGGTGTTCACTGTGGACCAGTATAGGTTTACTAAAGTTCTAGCTCGCGCCAGCCGAGTTTTTACATGTTTTTATATATTAGATTTGAAAAAAAAAAAAAGACAGGTGGATGGATCCTGGATGGACCACATGGTTGATGAGGTATATATTTTGGACCAGGTGGTGTGCCATGATAGGCACAATAAGCAGGTAAATCGGAATTAACAAAAAATTAAACTTTGAAAGAACTGCTTAATTATTAATATTATTATTTTTTTATCTACGAATGCCTCACTGAGATTCTATATTAAAAAAGTTTGAAATATGGGGGATAAAAAACCTTCGGTCATAAAAATTGGACTTTATTAGTTTGTTCTTGTGTAATCAGCTATAAATCAGTAAATCTTACCAAGAATTTAAATAAATAATGAAATCCATAATATTTATAATTGAAGAAGTAGTACGGATTTTTTTTTTTTTTTTTTTTTTTTTTTACTTGACAAACTCCTTCTTTATATTACATTTTTATTTCTCGGTTATGTAGTATACAATCCATCATTCACTGTAATAAAATAACTACGTATGTATTTTTTTTTTAAATTTAAAATTTCTGGTACAGTTACTAAATTAGGTAAGAAGCAACAAAAATATTATTCCACTTGATAAGTAGTAGTTAAAATTATTTATTATTATTATTTTTTTTTTGCCTTTTTTTTATATAATATTTTGGTCACGTTATATGTTATGACTTTTGACGTTAGCTGTCAGCTATTCTCACACAGTTAAAACATGAGGTGTATGTTGTTCTTGTTACGACGTAATTCGTGTCACCAAAAAGAGCTCTCTCTCTCTCTCTCTCTCTCTCTCTCTCTCTCTCTCTCTCTCTCTCTCTCTCTCTCTCTCTCTCTCTCTCTTCTTGTTAGACTATGGAGACAGATTGGTGGCGGGAACTGCTCACGTTATACAATCACTCATCTTGCCTGCCTGCCTACCTCGTTTGCTGACTGATTCGCATTATATATTATATTATAATATATTAAATTTATATATAAGCAAACTAGCAAGTATACGGAAGCTTTATAGCTATTAGCTACAATCCGACATTGCCTTAATTAATAGAAGCATGATATGATGATGCTTAGTAAGTATAGATACCGATTGGTTTCAAGTTCATTTCCAAAGCCGTGTCTTACTTGTCTTGTAAGTTATTTAAAAATAATTGTGAAAAATATAAGAAGAAAGCTTTCTGATTACAGATTATTCTTATATTATTAACAAATTTACTTTTAGGTTTTTGATTGTTAAATTTTGAAAATAGCAGCCATAATTATTTATGTTGATAAAAATATAATTTTAGAGAAAACAAACCGAACTACATTAAACATATGAACAGAATGTAAATTGAGAAATACTTGAAAGAAATTTTACAGTGCTATATTATGTATTGTACAGTATTATTTGATACACAGTGTATAAAGATGGGAAGTGGGAGGGGAGGGGGAGACGCAAGGCCACTTAGAGGCGCCACGCTGTCTCCTTGTGCGGTGTTTAAGATGCCGCCCCATAACCTTATCGTATAGTAGAAAGTTGTAACCACGTTTCAGTCTGTGATCAAAAAAAAAAAAAAAAACTATCACACTTACATGCTTTTTGCTATTTTCTTTTTTTCTTCTTATTTTTATTTTAACTTGGTACAATTTGCTGGTGATAAAACGGAAACTATAAGGGAAATTAGTAAAGGAAACTTTATATCTGATAGAAAAGTAGCGTAACCAATGAAAATAAATAAATTTTTATATAAGTAAAAGGAAAAAATAATACTAATAAAATAAACTTAAAAGATTGATTGTTCCGGTTCCATTTTTCATATTGAGGTGACGTAACTTACATCAGGATAAAAATTATAGATACATCAATGGCCAATATTTCAACATTATATTCATATTGATTTTTATATGTGTGTGAATTGAAAAATAAACTTCTTAACTTTTATTATATTTAATTTTGTTTAAAGCACAGAATTGGTTATAATAAAAATTTGAATATTATTATACATGCGTGATTTATATTTTTTGTTTAAAAAATTTAGTTATAATAAATTTACAATTCTTTACACTACTTATCGACGCAAATAAAATAAAATAATAATTATTCCAGTGAGAAAATTTATTTTTTTACAATGTTAACTTTAAGGACTTCACTAAACAAATTAATTTTCTTTAATATATATATATATATATATATATATATATATATATATATTTATATATATATATATATATATATATATATATATATATATATATATATATATATATATATATATATATATATATATATATATATATATATATATATATATATACACACACACACACACACACACACACTCACATTATATATAATATAATAATGTAAGTAAGAGCTCAAAATTTGATTACAAAAAACTTGTTTAAAAGTGTTTATATAAAGATGTGATATACATATATTTTTTTTATTTAAAATATATATCATAGTGTCTAAAAAAAAAATTATCTTGGTTTAGGAGTGAGAAATTGCAAGTTGTGTAAAGGGAGGAGGGGATTTAAGTGAGGTGATGCGTGATATCGGTGCAGCATCTTTTGGTGAACCGCGCGCGGTCCACACACCATGGCACACACAACGTGAGATATAGAAGGGAAGTTGCACTATGAGGAAACATCCCCTGGATATCCAGGATATGCAGTAAATCTTAACAAATGACGATGCCCAATGCTCTCTTTTCTACATTTATTCTATTCCCATCTTTTTTTCCACATTTACAACAAAACCGGTATAATATGCTTACCACACCAAAGATACTTGCTTTTACCACACATACATACACATATACATTCATACATATTCCTACTTACATACATACGTTTATAGGAAAAAAAATACAAGCTATCTTTGCTTTAACGGGTTTGTCTGACTTTTTTTTTTTTTTTTTTTTTTTTTTTCCGGCGCGTGTAATCCAGCTGAAAAGTTAGACTGCCAAAATGGTCGTTTCCTTTAAAGGGATATAATATAACATGGACTATAACAGGAAAACAAGCAAACTATAGCAAGTAGGTCCATAATATAGTATATACTATTCTATTTGTCCTAAGAGAGTATAGAGGGTGGTTATAAAGGCAATGTGTCCCTACAGTTAAAGAAATCGCAACTCCCTTAACCCCTCAATACCCCCTTTAGTATGAGAAATACGACAAACCTTTTAGACAAATAAGTTATACGAGAACTTTGAAACCTTTTATCGAAATAAGACAAGTATTTCATCCTCATATATAGAAGGGGAGGTCAAAAAGAGCAAAAATGCTATTATACTGTGGGAGACAAAAATCAAGTATAGCGACCTTTTGGTCCACCCGTGTGTTTCATATATATATACAGTATACTATATTGATACATTCTTTTTCATCATTTATTAGTTTGTAGAAGGGATGAAAATAGTCGAAATGTACAATCGTGTTTATTGTTGTTCCAATACTATTCCATCCTATCGCATTTTTCTCTCTTTCTCTCTTTCTCGCTTTGGCTATACAATGACTTCTATATTTTTTTGGCAAACGCCCACTCTTATTGGCAACTGTTCGCTTACGATAGTATAGGAGTTGTAACAACTATACACGAAAGGGTCAACAAAAGAAGATTCGATTTCACCCGATATAAGTCTTTACGAAATTACTTCTTTTCTCTTAAGAGAGGAGTTTGTTTATTGATGTTAGACGTCTAAGTACAAAAGGCGCCCGTCCGTCCACTCTCCAGTAAAACATATTCCAAAGTCTGACCAACCAAGCATAAACTTACTGTCATAATCTTCAACCAAAACCATCTATAAAAATACTAGAAAAATAATATGGTATTTTGTGAAAAGAAACTTGTGATCCCGTCACCTTTTAAGTCTAAATAAAAAAAAATAATAAAAAAAAAAAAAAAGTCAAGAAAAAAAATCATAACACTTTTATTTATCTTTTTTATTGTCTTCTGTGTAAAAAAGCGAAACAAGTATGAAAATGGTAAGAATAAGTTATAGAAATTTGACTTTCTTATCTCTTCTGTTTAACTTAAAATTGGTAAACCTTTGGTACAAATTAATAA
The DNA here is from genome assembly GCA_949318235.1 of Ecdyonurus torrentis. NCBI lineage: Eukaryota > Metazoa > Arthropoda > Insecta > Ephemeroptera > Heptageniidae > Ecdyonurus > Ecdyonurus torrentis. The sequence continues at coordinate 11,511,234 of OX439127.1, read as the reverse complement.
AACGTTATTGGACTTCTTTTTAAAGGATCTTTAATTCAATTAAAGTTTATTTGCTCTAATTCTTTGTAAGTTTAAAAAATATGCAAATTTTTTTAGGAGATCTTATAACTTCTGTCATTTTCATAATGTTTTAAACTGATTTATATGTGTTTTTTTTATTTAAATTTTGTAGTTGAATGTTATTTGCTTATAACCAAAAGCATAATTTTATTCTAAAACACTTAACTCGGAGATAAAGTCTTCTTTATTTTTTTATTATTTTTTTTTATAATGTGTACTTGAAATTAGCGCAGCAATTAGTTTATTACTATTATTTCCTTCATATTTTTGGTCACACCGTTACCCAATTGTATTGATTTTATCAAAAATTCTCTAATGCTTAAAATATTTTGCGATCAACGAGGAAGCTAAAACTTAAAATGGATTGAGAATATAAAATATATATATAAAGGGGGATTAGAGAGGAGTTGTGTGATAGTGGGGTTAAAAAAGGAATAAAAGGGGTAAAATAAAATCCTTCTATGCTCTTTGATTTTGATTACCTCGTTTACTAAACTTTCCCTTTTCCAAAAAAAATAATATTATATATATATATATATATATATATATACATATACATATATTATCAGGAAAATAAGAGGGACTAAAAATAAGTTAAAAATAACATTATATAAAAAGGCAACTAAAAATTAAAGTCACTCAGTGTAAGCATTGTTTTTGTAATTTATGAAAGTATAAGAGTTATACGTAGTTTCTGTGTATGTTACTAAAACTTATCGAAATCAGTAAGTGATGTGAAAAAAGGGAGGAAAAGATATAGAAAGAGAGAGAGAGAGAGAGAGAGAGAGAGAGAGAGAGAGAGAGAGAGAGAGAGAGAGAGAGAGAGAGAATGAGAAAGGGAAACAAAAACGTTCTTTATTTTCCTAACACATTTTGTTTAATCAGCTCAAATTGTCGGGGTATAAATTTTATATAAAATAAATTTTATTATAATTTACTATATAACAATATATAAATATATAATATAGATTCATGAAAAGGTATTTTCATCGAATTGTAATTAATTTAATATACTTTGTTTGTATGTATGTTATATTAATAAAACCACACCCTAATATTCTCTCTGTTGAAATATACATTGTATAAATATATATAGAGATAATATTCAAGCCTTGAAGGCTTTTCATTTATTTAAAACGCATAGTATAAAGTGTATCTTATAAGCCATTGAGGTTTATATAAAACAACTAACAAGCTTAATTTTAATCAATTTTTAACTTTACTTAAGAAAGAAAAAATATATATATATATCTATATAAGAGAATCAACTTTAGTATACAAAGTTTATCAATTCCAATATATAGATTTCAAATAAGATAAAGTATTAACGCTTTTCCTTTCTGCCATTCCTTTTTGTATATCTTTTTTTTTTTCTTATATCATATTGTATTTAAATAAAAATAAAAAGAATAACATTTTGTTAGATGCAAAGAAACAAACGATGTACTTATACAATCGATAAGAGACTAGCAATTTCCGTTCAATCATAATAAAAAGAAACTTATATACGTGAGTTGATTCTCGCGTTGGTAATCGGGCAATTGTGTTTATGTTGTTTGAAGCTGTGACTTTCTCTCTCTCTCTCTCTCTCTCTCTCTCTCTCTCTCTCTCTCTCTCTCTCTCTTCCTTTTTTTTCTTATTTCTTTTCTTCCGATATAAAATAATATAAAAAGCTAGGAAGTATTTTCCCCGAGTGCAAGTTAAAAAAATCTGTATCGCTATCAATTGCGCACGTGCCTGATAAAAAAAAGGGGGCATTTCTATTATTATTATTTTAAAAATTTCGATGTTTATATTGAGATTTACTATCATTACATTAGTTAGAACATTTTATTACTTTTAATGAAAAAATTTATATATGTGTGCGTAAATATTTAAATTTAGAAAAAAAAAAGTAATGAAATTTATTTATTGATGTTTTTCCATTGAGGGAATAAAATATATATTATATGTATTAAATATTTTCTATATATTATGAAATTGCGGTGTCGACGACGACTGTTGCATTGCAAATATACGGGAGAGAAAAATGGAAGGAGTCATATAATAATAATAAAAAAAAAACTCGTAATCAATGTTTCTCCATGTAGTATGTACCACATTCCAAATGCCTGAAGCATGTCTCCAATGTTTAAATGTTGCAAATTAAATTCCATACTATATGGAGTAAAAAAAAAAAATGTATATATATGACAGAATAAAGCAATGTCTCACTGGTACTTGTAATGTAATTGCTATATGAAAGATTTAAATCTCGTCATTCTACCTTTTGCTTTGCTTTTCAATTCAATCATTTTATAAAGAATGTAAATATAATATATATATATATATATAGCTAAAAACAGAAAGGAGGGAAGGGAAGTAAAATCAATTTCATTTTTTTAATGACATTTTCATTTATTTTTCTTAAACATATGCACATTTTTATAACACCGTGATTTGTGGTTTTAAGTAAAATATTTTTACATTATTTTATTCTTATAAAAGTAACTTCACTTAGCAATACAAATCAGTTTCATTTGCAGATATAAAAGTAAACGTAAAAAGAAAATATATATATATATATATATATATATATATTGAGAGAAAAATTTAAACAAACATTATTAACTTTTTTTAATTTACTTTTTTTTTTTTTACACAGATTGAGAAAAATATTATTATTTTATATTATGCTGCTTTTCCAAGTTCTAATCACTTTATTGATATAAACACAAGCATTACTAAAAACAATATAGTTACAGTGCTTTTAAAATCTTATAATATCCAAATAAAATATTATACAGTAAAAGCATAAAAAAAGCTCATTTCCTAAGTTAATATATTTTAACTTATTTCCCCCCCTCCCTCCCTCCCGCTCTCTCTCTCTCTCTCTCTCTCTCTCTCTCTCTCTCTCTCTCTCTCTCTCTCTCTCTCTCTCTCTCTCTCTTTCTCTCTCCTTGCTCTCTTCACTGTAGTATATTGACATTGCAGTAATGCAAAATGGGCCTCACAGAAGTTACTTCAATAAAAAAGTTAGATTATCATTATTTTATTGATGGAAATAAATTCTTGTATATTTATTTACATTATATCTCTTCAGTATTTCGAAGAGAGGGAGAGAGGAGAAAAAACGTCACGATGCTCCACGATCACATACCAAGTGAATAAGTAAGCATTTTTTTATTCCCTTTTTTTTTTTTTTTTTTTTTTTTTTCTTTTCTTTTTTGAACCAGATTGGAGAAGACAAGTTCGAATGGCTTGCAATTATGTGCATCTACTTACAGCAGATGCTTGCTTTCCTGTGTGTGGTATTACGAGAAAAAAAAACTATTCAAATGAAACAAATAAAATTAGCATATTACTACTTTGTATTATACCTTTACTGATTTTTATTAATAATATATTTAAAATAAAATATACAACATTGAAAATATGTACATTTGTTTTTCAATATATAGAAATAATAATATAATGGAAAATAAAGCTTATCAGAAGCAATCATATCAAATACAGCAATAAAATAGTTAACTAAAGTGATTGGAGAGAGATTGAAAAAAGAAAGAGAGAGAGAGAGAGAGAGAGAGAGAGAAAACTTTCTTTATTAAAAAGGCTAATTTAAATATTTAGAATATATTAAGAAAGTAATCTATAGCATAATTTTATTATTTAAAACTTATTTTATTAAAATTAGATTTAACTTAATCACATTTAGGGGAAAAAGACAAAGATTTCAATTATAGCAATGAGAAATCACATAGAAAAGCGTACTTAAGTTTGGCTTGGTCGTCAGTCTGTATATATATATACGAGCTTGTCGTTCCTTCTGTACCATTCACAAGTATTATAAAGAAAAAATTAAGTTAAAATAAAAAATTAAAAAAAAAAATAAAAATGGAAGAGGAGGGGTAGTTTAATAAATGCATACTTGTCCTTGGCGGTTAAAATGCCCACCCAGTAGCCAAAGCTTTCCATGTTAGTTTAATGCTTAGCTTACAGACTCTTATATATGGATGCTTCTGTAAAATGCTTTTTGGAAAGCTTTGTTTGCTTCTCTTGAAGTACCTCAACCAGTCTAACACACTCTTCTCACTCATCACACTATAAAATATATAAAACGAATATCGAGAATTTATTCGTATGTATGTATGTATATACTCCTTCACTCCTTGATAAAATATTTTCTATATAAATCTTCACTTGTATAATATATGTAGAACGTTAATTCATTTTCACTGCTTTATTTTCTCTTATATAGCGGGTTATTGTCATCAAAGTTGGGAGACCTCCATCTCTAATTTTATACTCAATTTTCTCTTGTTTTACTTACTTTTTTTTTTTTTTTTTTTAAATATATTTATAAAGAGAATTATTTGCAGACATATATCCCTAACCGTATCCGTTGATACGGTTAAAGAGAATAATATGAACGAGTATTTGGAACACACATAACCACATGCGTGGCTTGTACGTGAAAAGCCACTTCTTCTATAGCTTTATCTTGTTAAGTAAATGAATACCAAAATCAGTTTGTATAATTAAAGTAACGTAAGAATGGTATACGCTTTTTTTTCCTTCTTTCCCCCCTCCTACCTATTTTTATTATTCTTCTGCTATTTTTTTTAATTGAATTTTATATTTATTAAAAAAGCAAGCTTTTTTTTTTCTTTTCAAAAATACATAAAATATTCATAATCTATAGACAAAAATGTTACTTTTAATTTAAGACATTTTATTAAATTACGCAAGTTTTAAAACTGGACTCCTCTCGTAACTATAAAAATTCATAAGATAATTATTAATATAAAAAAATTGCTACCTAAAAATAGGAAAACAATTAAAATTGACTCGATTTAAAATACTGTATATTAAAAATAAATATCACTAAAAAATGAGAATAATCAACCTTCATAATATACAATTTTTCTTTAAATTAATTATTTTATCGTCATAATAAAAAATTCAGAATATTTAAGCAAGCTCATATTATATTTCAATTTAATTAAAGGAACTGCTTTTCATTCTGTTGTTCTAAAAAAAAATATATATATTAATAATAATAATAGTTTGGACAAATCTGTCTGTCAAGACAGTACAAATTTTCACTTATAAAACCCGCGGCAAGAAAACAAGCATAATAAAGGCAGGCAAAGAAGTAAAGAGTAAAACAGCATAATGCTTTGAAAGAAAACCAGATTCTGCTATAGTTAAAAGTGTCAAGATAAAAATTAAAAATAAATAAATAAAAATCTATGAATAAGAATTATGCTTTATAAAATTTATTTATATACCTCCTTATGTAAAAAAAAGTATATAATAAGAATATAAGACAGATTTAACTGTAAGATAAATATTCAGATGAGAGAATAATATAATGGAAACTAGTATTAAGAATGCGAAGAGTTTACTTCATGTAGAATTGTAAATCACTCACTTTTCTTATTTCTCTTTCTTCTTCTCTCGTTATATAATATATATATATATATATATATATATATATATATATATATATATATATATATATATATATATATATATATATATATATATATAATGTAAAATCATCCTGCTATCTTATATACTGTTAAAACTAACTACTCTAAGCCTTATTATTATTATTCTACATTGATATGTGCAAGCTTGTAAAAATCGTAAGCAAATGTGAATGTTATTTATAATATATATAATTTTATTTATTATATTAGTAGTATTATATTATAATAGTTTTATATATATATACATATATATATTTCAGATTGTTATGGGTATATAATATTGTCAACTATTTCGACTAATATAATTTATCATGGTGATTAGTGTATCGAAACAAAATGCATAATAATAATAATAATACTTGAGTATATAATATATACCTGTATACAGTACACATACGGTTTAATAAATATAATTGTATGTATTATTGTGCATATACGAAGCGTGGCTCTTTGTTATGGGATATTTGTATATAGAAGCAAAAATATCCGAAATGTTCAGGTGTTATATGCACGCAATGCAGTAACCGGTTCTCTCTTTGTACATATTATATCTTGAGTCTTGAAATTTTGGTTTTAATAACAGGTGACGCTCTAATAGTGCATCGTGCAGAAATTATGGAATCAGCTTGGAATTATGGTGCACTTAAGAGAGAGCGAGAGAGAGAGAGAGAGAGACATGGTCAGAGTATTAAGACTGAGTTGGTTCATTACTTGGTCAACTTGGCAAGCAGGGTGGACGCGTGAGTTGAGTTCTCCACGTGCCAAGTCAGATTTACTGCTCGAAAAGCCTACCTGTACCTCCCACTTGACTCCTCTCGCCCCCCCCCCCCCTCTACCTCTCTTCTGCTACTGTAGCCAAGACAAGTTACTTCATAAAAATTTAATGTTATTATTTATTTTATTTTTCTCAAATAACAACCACGAATTCCACTAAATGAAATAATTTTTACTTATAATCAAATATATCAAGATTTGAAAATCAAAATTATTAATAAAATACGTTAAATAATTAAACTTTGAATCTCAACATAACGTTTTACTAATTGCCATCTAATTTACTCATTATATCTAAGAGAGCGAAAAATAGTGAAATGTCAGATAATATTTCAGTTAAATATTTTTAATACTTTAAGTTTACCTTGTAATTTAATTAACTTTTCATTTTAATCTATTAAATCTTTATACTATTTTTTTTTCTCTGACGTATAAAAATAGAAAAACATGAATTTCAATTTTAACTTATATTAACTTTTACCTATAGGTTTATTATGTTTGTAAGAAACATCAGTTTATGCTGCACTAACATCCATGCAAAATTTTAATCTGATTTTTTTCTGCACATACATAATATTATATGTGTGTGTGTGTGTGTGTGTGTGTGTGTGTGTGTGTGTGTGTGTGTGTGTGTGTGTGTGTGTGTGTGTGTGTGTGTGTGTGTGTGTGTGTGTGTGTGTGTGTGTGTGTGTGTGTGTGTGTGTGTATATATATTGATTTCATCATATCATGCACTATGTTCATGTAGACTATTATATAGTATTATATTATATGCTTCAGTTTATAATTAATTTTTGTACGTAAATTTTATAATGGTTTGCGTGTTTCAAAATGAAGACTAAAGAAAGTACTCTATATACAAGTGGATTATTATACGTTTCATATGATTATTTCTACCCCATATATTATACTGTGGAAAATATTGACCAAAACTTATAATCTTTTATATTTAAAGCAATTACCTATAGTAAGTAAAAACAATAATATAGAAACTTTTATAAAAGTCATTATATATTGAAACAAATTGATGTTTAGATGAAATGACAATTTTATAAATTAAATTTATGTGTGTTAAAAAGTTATGGTTTCATAAGTTTCAAAACTGTTGTTTTAGAAATTTATATATATATATATATATATATATATATATATATATATATATATATATATATATATATATATATATATATATAATAGAGCTTTTAAGTTATACTAAAGGTTTTGTAAAAAAATCATATGTTATGCAATTTAATTTTTTTCATATCCTTTTACCTTTTAAGTATACAGCAGTGGAATTTAATTTCGTAGCATATTGTCTTTTATTATTACTTTTAAATGTTATGCGTTGATAAAAAATGTACTAATGAAGAAATATAATTTTTAAGGGTAAGTCATAATCAATAACTGAGCAATCCTGTAAGTAAGTATTACTAACAGCAAATTTATTAAAATACTCCGTAATTATGAACTTTTTTTTTCTTTCTTTTTTTCTTTTTTCTTTTTTTTTTTTTTTTTTTTCTTTTTTTTTTTTTTTTGCAGTTTTTTTTGCAGTTATTTTTCGTCAAAAAGTGTTTTTGTTGTTAATTCTTTTGCAAGAATTTCGTTCATTGTTAACGAGTAAAGACTGGTAACTTAAAAGCTGCGGGCTATAAGCATTTGCTTATATTTATGTCCGTGTTTCCATACTACGCATGCGCAGTATATAAAACCGGAAGTGGAAATGAAGAAAAAACTTATGGTCCGCAGCTCTTAAGTTGTCATTCTTTACTATTCTATATTTTGCATACTTTTTCATACGTTTTATAAAAAAAAAAAAAAAAAAAAAAATGATGCAGCATTTTGAAAGTATTATATTGAACTAGAAAAAACAAAAGATGAATAATACAAATAACAATTTTTTTCCTTTCTACTTTATGTTACAGACTACTGAATCAAGAACCAGAAAAACTCCCCACACACAACGTAAGTACAAAAATATGTATATGTTACTATAATACTTTTTTTTTTAAACGTATTTACACAAAAGTATAGGAAAAAAAATGTGTTGATGGATATTCATTGCAAATCTTACTACAATGATATAGCAAAGCAAGAATTTGATCGGTCAGTATAAAGCGGAGATCTAAGTGGTTTTGGAGTATATTATTGTAGTGCGATGAAGGCAGGGGATATTATTTCTCAACTTTTTACTCCTCTGTTGACTGCCTATATAGATGTTTGTGACCATTGTCACGCGTTTCTGGGGGAGGCTTCTCAAGCATCACAATCTAAAGTGAAGCACACGTTTTTAAGTAGGGAGAAAAAACAGCTAAAACCTGGGGCTCACAAGTGGCGATACTTCAGGGAATAGATCTATCTATCAACCACAAAAATATATTAAAATGAGACAAGAAAAAAAATATAAATTTTCTTGCATCCCCTCTCAATTAATAAAATAGAAAAAAAAATCTGGACTGCATTTTTAATCGTTTTCTATAACTGCATCAAAACTACGTATAAAAACTTTTTTTAAATTAAAATAAAATATTTCCTAAGGGTATTATTTCTTTTTCTTTATTTATTTTTTAATCTCCTGTGTTTAATTTTTATTCGCGTGATTTAAATAAAATATGTACTTTTTTTTATATTTTTATGATTGATCAAGTTGTTTCTTAATTTTGATTTCTATACCAATGGCTATACTAAAATAGTATTGATTTTAAAACGTTGTCACCAAAAGCAATACATGTCTCTCATTTAAGAGGGAGGGTGGTAGGAGGAGGTGTTTGGTAAAGCAAGAAGATGCTGTCATGCGGCCTGTCTTTAACTTTAATCTGTCTTCTTTATTCTCACTGCTTGGTATCGGCGTGCAGTTAACAGATCTTTTCCGTCACTTCTCTCTTTCTCCCACCCCCTCCTACCCAGTGCTCCAAGTATTGTCAATGCTCGCGACAAGCAAGAAACACTCTGATTCTAAGGATTCCCTATAGCTCCATAGAGGCTTGAGAAGAAGCAAAAGAAACACGGAGGTTGGGGGGAGGGGGTAGAGAGTATTGACAAAACAGAATTGATACGCTAAGGGATGGAAGGAACGATTGCTGTCACAAAATGAAAACCTACCAACATGCTACTCAGCTAAATCCGATTTACCATTCAAACATTTTTAACAGAAAAAAGTTTGTATTATTATTATTATTTTGTTAAATATCCAACACAGCAGCAAGACAATAAAAAGTATATTCAAATAAAAGAAAAATCCAATTAAATACTTTCATTATTTATGTAATAATAATTGGGTTAAGTTAACAATTAAAAAATATATAAATATTGGCACTTTTTTTTTTTTTTTTTTTTTTTACTCTATACTCTTCCTCTTCTCTAAACAAAAAAAAGTTGAAATTATTTGTAAATTTTTAAAACTTTTATTGGATTGTTTTTATAAGTCAAAGTTTTTTCATTAGTAGTGGAATTTATGTATATATATTATATATATATATATATATATATATATATATATATATATATATATATATATATATATATAATAACTTAAAAAATTGAAGGGGGTGAGGGTGAATGCATTTCAAGTCAAAATTAACAAATGCTAACAAACAAAATAATTAAATCTTTTCTTTCAAATAATAAAATGATAATTATATTTATTAAAATTTGTTTTACGTTTATAAGAGAGAAAAAGCAGCAAAAACTTTAAAAGTTGATATAAAATGTCAATTTTTGCTTTGTATTTAAAAAATGAAGAGAGAGAGAGAGAGAGAGAGAGTGAGTGAGTGAGAGAAAGAGAGTAATGCAACAAGAATAAAAGCAAAAAGTAGGGGATGCTCTTTATTAAAATAAGAGAAGTGTAGGAGGTTAGGGGAATATGGGGGTATCGGGGGATGGGGTTGGTTAGGAGGTCGTGGTATCCGCGAGGGGGGTGTACAGCGCTTGATTGGACGCTGGATGGTGAAATGTGCGTCACTGAAAAGTTTCGGAGAGAGAGAGAGAGAGAGAGAGGTTAGGGAATGTAGGAAGGTTGCGGTGATTGTTGCTCGTGTTCCATCAATTATTCGTTACGTTACGTACACGTCCATCCTCATATCATGACGTGTGTGTGTATGTGTTGTCCCTCACCCCCTTTCCCTCCTGCCACAATTCTCACTTCTTTCATCTCTCCTTGCAGGTTTCACGCCTACCGCCTGCCGTTTTAAAATGCAGGCAACCCACCTTACAAAAGACACATGCGGGTTGCATATACAGCAAAAAAAAAATAATAATAATAAAATTTCACAATACTTTTGCGTGTTTATATTAAATAAGCTTTATCAATATTTTAAATTATTTAGTCATTCAATTTAAAAAATATATTATAGATTATACATAATTTAACGTTATTATTATTATTATAATATTATTTACTTATTGAATGTTAAAAATAAATTATAATGATAACAATATATAAACATAAAAAATATATAAGTTATTAAATATATTTATTTTATCCAACAGTTTAATAACTTGATGTTTAAAAAAGATTTACAGGTAGCAGCCATTGCTTGCATAATATATAAACTAAGGACAAAATATTAAACACACGTCATGATGTATTATATATATATATATAGTGTATATGCATAAATATTTTTTTCTTTTGTATACTAAGACGTGAGTTGATAAGATTATGTTTGGAAAAAGGGGTTATAGTTTAGTTATAGGTTTGACCAAAGCAAGCTATGAATTATAGTATATCTACTTATATATTATATATAAAAAAAAGTAATGTTAATTTTAAGCTTTTTTTTTTTTTTTTTCTTTCTTTCTTTCTTTCCTAAGCTATGTCGTCTTTTTATACACGCGATCATCTCCACCCATGCCCTCTTGGAGCGATAGTATGTGACGTTTTGTTATCTTGCTATACTTGAATTGACCAACATGTTCATTTTTTTCCCTTTTTTTCTTAGTAATGAATATAATATTTTAAACATGCATGATTTTATTTTCATTTTATTTTATTTTTTTAAGAAAAATTTAATAGTTTTATATTATTAAGAATAAAAATCTAGCCTCATAAATATAAATTTTATTTTAAGGATTGATTAATGTTTTGAAATAAATTTTTTCATAGCTATAACATTTAAATGTGTCAGATAATTTAAATAAGACATTTATATATTAACTTCGTTAGTAATATTATAAATATAATAAGTATATTAAAAAGACTTTTTTTTTTAAATAGAATTAATATGTTTTATTTTATATATTTTATTTAGAGATATTGTATAGTAATGTAATTCCTAAATCAGCTTAAATCTTATTTTATAATGTGATTATTATTATTATTCTTACCTACAAGTGGTATTAAAATTAAATATTTTATGTTCATTTTAATTATTCTCATATACAAACAAAATTATTATAAGTAAAAGAAAAAAAATCATTATTATTATTGCATGAGAGAGAGAGAGAGAGAGAGAGAGAGAGAGAGAGAGAGAGAGAGAGAGAGAGAGAGAGAGAGAGAGAGAGTGCGTGATGAAATTCAATATTTTTATATTTCAATATTATTTAATATCACAATTTTTATTATTATTCTGCATGGTTGAAAAATTATTAGAGAACTGAATGGATAATGTTTTCCCATCATCTCAACGTGCCAATTCATGAGTCTGCCTGTCTGCCATTTCATTGCGTGTCATTGTGATGCTACTGCTGTTCAATGTTTTTGTAATCACCAACTTCCTCTTTAATATAAATTTTTTATTATTCCAACATCTATTTCTGACCGCTTCATAAACCCCCAAGCCATAATTTTGTTCTATACATACATACATGCATACATATATCTACAAATCTGTGTAGATTGAAACGGTGTGGTGGTGTATATAGTGCTATGATGGTGATAATATACTTTTTTTTTTAAGCCCTTAGGTTATTATAAGGAGTTTGTTCAAGTTATAATATGTGTCCCGAGTTTTGTTCTTTTCCTATATAGCAATTGGAGAGTGAGGAGAGAGAGAGAGAGAGAGAGAGAGAGAGAGAGAGAGAGAGAGAGAGAGAGAGAGAGAGAGAGAGAGAGAGAGAGAATAGTCTTATAGCAAAGCAGTACTGATCTAGCTTTAGGGGTAAATCTTTTTACTTAGTTTGGTTGGTTGCCGCTCCGTTCACCCATATAGCATGTTGGTGTGGAGAACTTATGGAGCATGATGATGGTATATTGTGTGATGATGCCCGCTAGACCGCTTATACTTGCATTTTTTTTTCTTTCTTGTAAAACCTCCTTCCCCCAAGTAGGGCAGAAACATAAGGTTGTTAACATTCTACAGGAAAAATTGCGAGTGAATATTAAGAAATTGCTCGAGGCGACAAAAAGAAACCTGACCCATGATATGGTGTGTGTCTTTTAATCAAATTTATCTCACAGAATGAACTCTTACAACACACTAAAACACACTTTTTTGAAAAATTTCTTCACTCGGTCAAGACAATGTTTCACCCACCCACCCTTCTTCCCTCCCCCTTATATTATTTTATAAGATACTTTATCTTTATATATTATACGTAAGGAAGGGGGGAAAAGTTATTAATATTAAATATTACAGGCTGAGAAATTACAAAATTCCATTCTATTCTTCTTCTTGTAACTTCTTGAGTTTGTTGGTTTGAAAAGTGATATAGAAGTAGACAGTGGCAGGCAAGCAAGCAAGCAAAGCAGCAGCCACTTGTGTTGGTTTCAAGAAGTGATCGGTGGAGAGTATATAGAGAGAAAGCCGGGGGTCCCGGGTTTTCAGGGCACTAGTACGGGGGTGGGTGGTGGTGGGTGCTTAGCTTACGCTCGTTTGATTGGGTATATGTATACAGAGGAACAAGAGGAGGAGGATTAGAGAGAAAGAGAGAGAGAGAGAGAGAGAGAGAGAGAGAGAGAGAGAGAGAGAGAGAGAGAGAGAGAGAGAGAGAGAGAGAGAGAGGGTGGACGAACAGGCCAGGCAAAGAGAAGGACGGGAGAGTTTGGGGGCGAGTAATTAAACTGGGGAAAGGAGCGGATGTCAGCAGAGCTAATGTCGCGAGAGAGAGAGAGAGAGAGAGAGAGAGAGAGAGAGAGAGAGAGAGAGAGAGAGAGAGAGTAAAGTTTTTCAGTCAGGCAGAATGAGACACTATGCGGGCTGTATTTAAATTGCATACCAAACTCCTCTAAATTCTGATATATCATTTCAGTTTCATATTCTTTATTATATTGTTTTATATAGTTTGGTTCATAGTGATTCCAGATGAGAGCTTACAAGTTGAGATTACGATAGTAATATAATATGTATTTAGAATTGATAAACAATGACAAAGTGTTTTAAAAATTGTACAACTTTTTACTGTTTCTGATAATTAGCAAAAATTCATTAACAATTATATTTATCGAGTGATGCATGAGATGCATAATTACTTTAGTATAAATCAGGCAGTTTCATTAAAAAAATAAAAAAAAAATAATAATAATAATTATAAAACTTTCATTCCATTTAGGACATATAAATTTTACAATTCATAAAATGCAGAATTTTTTCATGCCAAAATGTTACAGTCCTAAAAAGTGGAAAGTGCAACTGCTGACACGATAATAGCAGCAAATATATAATTTTTGGATGTATGTATTTTATATAGGGCAATGCTCTCTCTCTCTCTCTCTCTCTCTCTCTCTCTCTCTCTCTCTCTCTCTCTCTCTCTCTCTCTCTCTCTCTCTGTAATATAAAATATTTAATAATCGTCTTTATTCAAAAAAGCACTGGAAAAAAAATGCAATTTCGAAAGAGTGAGGTTTAAGCCTGACAACACATCTTGTCCACTCTTACACCTAACCCCAACAGAAAACAATAATATAACTTTTGAGTAAATACGAAATTATCGTAATAAAACATTGTGAAAGAAAAAAAAATCATATATTATATACACTAAAATAGCGGTGAATTATCTTACTAATTCTTAAGATAATGCAAGATGTTAGGATATTTAATAAATCCTACTGTAGCTCCTTTCAATTACTAATTCACAATTTTGTGCTGGTCATCAATATCACTCATATTAAGTTTATTTTGACATTTTTTTATTTGATATCGTCATTTTTTTTATCTGCGAGGATTTTAGTAACAACTGTAATTTATTTAGAACAGCACATTCATAAAACCATATTTAAAGTATATACCTAATGATCATGTCTTTCTTATTGTTTCATAACTAAAATAAAAAATGAAACATTGTGGATTTGCAATATAAAATATTTTAGTTTAATAAATATCTTAATATGATGCTTGAGGGAAATTAAAGAAAAATAAGAAACACGCAAAATGCAACACAACATGTCACCAAGTCGGTTTAGTCTAGGTTGATAAATTTTTTAATGCCGCGGGAAGGAGAATTTTGTAATATTATTTTTACATTGTTATCAATATATATATATATATATATATATATATATAAACTTTGATTTCTCTTGAGGGAAATAAAAGCTACGTGGGAAGAAGGATCTAAAACTTATTGAATTTTTCAAAGATGATTTTTTTTCCATATTATGATGCCTTTTTTCTCTTTAAACTTTAAAACGTATCATCATTATATATTATATTATTGTAGGAAAAAATTTGAGCTTTATTTATATGTAAAGTTAAATAAGTATAAATCACAAAATCCTGTATTAATTTTTTTCTGCACTCTTCAAACAACACAAGTAATTGATACATGTTGCCTAAGTAAATTGAGCTGTACATTATATTATTATTAAATAAAATATGATATAAAAAATATTATACTTTTGAGGAGTTGCTTGCAAAAGTGAAGTTAACTTTATGGACCAAGTCATTCAATAATACATGAAATACATTCTAAATATGATGAATAGTCTCATCTATATACTATTTTTTATTTTAATGTGCTCCCCTCTAATTCATCCATATTTTAAAACACACATCCATTTACTGTTTATATTGTTATTTTATTATATCGAATTGTTTTTTATTGTTTGTTGACCTATTGATTGTTGTGTACACACATAATAATGGTACAGCAATAATTTTATTGATATAGCTACCTGCATTTATTTGTCAAGCTTTTATATTGTTGTTTTATGCATACATTGTGATTAATAATAAATGTTAAATTATTATTTACTTTAAAATATTATAATTTTTATTGGATAATTAATATGTATTTTTATATTTTTAAATTATATAATATACAAAGTTGTAGTTAATTATTGCTTTAGTTTTAGTGCTCGTAATGATGAGGTTTGAAAATTTAGTGAATCGTGACTAGAGAATTTGCTCTTGGATTGGAATGGTGCGTGACGTGAGAGACAAAGAGCGGACAAGTTGAGATGAGATGAGGAAAAGAGACCGTTACATATAGCGAACGAGAGAGAGAGAGAGAGAGAGAGAGAGAGAGAGAGAGAGAGAGAGAGAGAGAGAGAGAAGAAGAAGAAGAAGAAGAAGAAGAAGAAGAAGAAGAAGGTGGGAGTGGCACGTTGTTCGGGTGGCGCTACCATGTGTACGGGTGGGTGACAATCAAGGCGCAGTAGCGGCTACTCCAAGGATCGAATTAGGTTCTTTTCTAAGTGAAAGTAACATGTATGTATCTGAGCAGTGGCGCACAGTGGGCGATGAAGAAAACACGGGATTTTGCCTGCTTGCCTGCCTAGCTGGCTAACCTCCACCTCTTTCTCTGCAGCATACACAGGAGCAGCAGCATCCACGTGGAGACGGTACAAGGTGCAGGGAGGGGGATCAAAGTCGGCCAGAGAAAGGGAGGTGAGGCGGGAGGGACAGTGGGGCGGCGCAACACACTAGCGCCAATCCCGTCGCCAACTCCCCCAAGAACCAAACCTTGGGATTGGTAGCTGCTGTTTCTACGATATAGGTTTTTTGGTCCTATTTTTGCTTTGGTATCAACTTCTTGCGTATATAGTACACTAAAAGCCAAAAAAAGAAAAAAAAATTAAAAAATGAACTTTATTTAGTGTTTTTCTAAAAAAAAGAAAGAAAAAATCCTTCAAATACACAAATCTGTTAAGATATCAAGACTTCGATCCACCTGAGCGTACGAATTAGTCATTTCGGCATTACTTTGCTTCATTAAAACTTTAAAAAAGGTAGATTTAATTAGAATCGCTGCTCCAACACCTGGAAATTAGTTCACATCTCTGTCTTCTCAAGTTGCATCCCCTCTCTTCACTCTCAACGACATGAGCACCAAGAATATTGCGCACCCTTTTTCTCCTGGTGCTCATATTTTCCTTTATATTGACATTTGGTGCTCAATCATTTTGGTCCATCTTTACAACGTTGTTACGTCAAACTTGTTTATCAACAAGCTAAAGATGATAGCGAGTATCTGTTTGTTGCAGGAATTGAAATTTCTTTCTGTGTATAATAAATATACCATGCATATAAAAAGAATGGGGGAAAAAAATCAATGCAAATTTTTTCTTCTAATTTCAAAAATTTTCTAACTTAACTTAAAAATTTTCACAAACAAAAATTTGCATAAAAATAAATTTAATATCATGGTTTTCAGATATTTTTTTAAAAAAAATTAGCAGTATGGCTCAACTTAATTAACAATCTTATAACAGTTTTACTCTGCGTTATAATTATTATTATACTTTTAAAAAAAAATTGTCTCCACTCTGATGTGATGAAGCTGCAAAGTGCAACTTTTTCATCCTCTTAAGTATATTCAAATCGTTTTTAATATTAAGGGTCTCAAACTAAACGAAGTTATTCCCTTTATTTTTTAATTAATTTAGGAGGAAATTTTTGTAGCTGTTTTTAAAAAGTAATGAAAAATCTTTATAAATTTTAATCGTCTTTTTGGTTGCTTGATAAGTTATTATAGAAAGTTAATTTGCACACCTTAAAAATTATACTATTTTCAACGCAACCCCTTTTAGAGCGAGAGAGAGAGAGAGAGAGAGAACTCCCTCCTACTCCCTATCTTTCCTCCTTATTGCTATACAGTATAGCAGCCAAGTTATAAAAATTCATTGCTTCTTGAGCCTAGGCCATTTGCTTGTTACGGTATTGGTTGGTCTTATGGTTACGCAGAAAAAGGCAGACAAGTAGGGATGAAAATGATGATCAGGGTCCCAGCCAGGAAAAAAAAAAAAAGAAAAAAAAAAAGCATATTCGATAGATGCCTTGTGCTCAATGCTCGTTACTTTAAGGGTTGTGAAATAAGGGGTGTTTGGTGGGTGGCGGGGAGGGAGAGGGAGATATTTTGACAATCACACCACAGCCTTAGCAGCCAAGAAACTAAAGCAAGGGAGAATGAAGAAAGCCCACCTTGGTAAAGTCTTAACTTCTTGCATACGCTGGCATTATCTACAAATGGAAGACCTCAATCTTATACAAAAAATGTATATATCGTAGTAAAGAGGTATAAATATACAAGACGTAAAAGACCAAGATGCTATTGGTATTCTCAATATTACGCTTTTTAGAGAGAGAGAGAGAACTGATGGCCAGATTTGTTCTTTTCTTATATACGTATATAATTTTTTTTTCTTTAGTAAAGCTCTCTTTTCTCAAGGAAAATGTCATCCTATTTTTCTTAGCTTAAGGCAATCGGGGGAATGCTTTTCACCAAGGGAAGTATAAATTATTCGCGTTTGGTAGTAAATATGTCTTGAGTTTGCAAACAGGACGAGTATATCTCACACCAAAAAGTATAAAGTCCTGAAGAGCGCCAGGTATATTACGTATTGAGAGAAAGAGAGAGAGAGAGAGAATGAATGTGAAGGAGAGAGATTCTATTGTCTTCAGATTATCTCGTTAGAAGACTTCTTGACTCATTTGCCCATCTTCTCCTCCAAAAAAGACAGCAGCACCATACCACACTGCGGCCTCCGCGTTACGCAGAGGGAGGGAGTGGGGCGGTGGATGAGAGAGAGAGAGAGAGAGAGAGAGAGAGAGAGAGAGAGAGAGAGAGAGAGAGAGAGAGAGAGTAAAATATTGTCCTGAGGAAACAGACAAATGTCTTTAAAGTAAAAAGCTCTACATTTTACAGCTGAGTAAACTTTTAACATCTTTGGTTAGTTATTCTTTAACATTAATTATTATTGTTATGCATGAGAATGATTTGCGTTTTATCTCAATACTATATATGGCAAGTTTTAAACTGAATAGCTTCCTTATTCTGTACAAATAGAATATATATACATATAATATATATAGTACAAAAAAGAGGAGAGAAAGAAGAATGCTTAGGAAATTATTACAAAATAAATCAAATATTATGCTTATTTCAAAACTTCGGGTTTGTTATTTTATTAAATAAAATTTGATTTTCTAAAATTTATGCAATGGATGGCCAAAAATTTAAATATCTTATACAACTGGTTTATTAGTTATAACGTTAAAATATTTAGAATTCGTAAAAGTATAAATAAAAAATACCTTTTGATCTTTGAAATATCAATTTGAGTATTTAATTGTTTAAAGAACTGAGCTGATTAAGATGTTGTTAGATTGTTAGTGTTAATTTGTATACTTTGTGTAAATACGAACGGGTCAAAAGGATAAATAAAAGACCAATTAGTGAAGTGTCTAATTTAATGTATATTGGCTTTTTTATTTTCCACTCTCTCGTTTTCACTTTATAGTAGCTGTGTTGTTCGCTTAACAACAGCAGTATTAAATAGCAACAGAAGCTGTGGGATTAGGTATTGAGAAGAGAGTGCGAGCGAGAGAAAGAGAGAGAGATCCTTATCTGATGTTTAGACCTATACTTGTGAACAAGTTTAAACTAACTACCGGGTTTTAATTTATCGTTTGTTTAAGGTTAGATAAATTTGTATTACAAAATAATTACGTATATAATTGGTTTTTTCTGAAGAAGGTGAAAAGTGTACTTGATAATAATCACTTTGACAATAGCTTCCTCATCTACTTTTTTTTATTCTCTCTCTCTTTCTCTTTCTCCATGGTTTTTCTATATTATATAATATAACCTACCGTCACTATTCAATCGATTGGTAAGAAGGAATAAGAGGGAGAAACATTGCTCTACTCACCCAGAGTCGAGAATATCAGCTGACAAGGAAAGGAAGGAGGTTAAATCGACAAGGGGAACACTCACTTTTACCACCTATAACCACCCACATACTCATAGATAAAGAGATAACGTATATAACTTGAAATTTCATAAAGAGGAACTGTAACGACGATAGAAAAGAAATTTTACCAAGTATTATATGGTACGACGAATTATTATAATTAATGATTGAAAATAAGCTTTCGCTCTCTTTTCTTTTTCTTCCTTTCATATATATATATATATATATATATATATATATATATATATATATATATATATATATTAAATATATATATTAAATATATAAAGCAAAATCGTGACATATAGTAATAAAAATAATCGTTACTTAATCTTAATAGCACCTTTAATTACTATCAAACATAAATGGAATTAAAAATGAAATACTTTCAGTGAAAAAGTTGTTTTTAACTCACTTTAAAATGTGCAAGATAGAATTTGTTTTTCTTCTTCTTTAAAAAAGAAAATCAATATTTAGTGACATAATTTTAATTAATTGAACGTGGAGATATGCTTTTGAATTTTAAAATGTTATAATGAATGAATGAATTAATGAATGGTTAAGTAGTATGTGACTCTTACTTCCTCTCTCTCTCTCTCTCTCTCTCTCTCTCTCTCTATTCTCTCTCTCTCTCTCTCCATTATATATAACTCATGCCTAAATACATCATGTCGTTTTCATTATAGTTTGCATACATTGTGCGTCTACGTTATGTGTATGTAGTATGTGTATAGTATAATATAGTATACTGTATAGTATAGCATACTTACTTTACATACTACTGTAGTATACAATACACACATAATATCCGTCTCTTCTCTCATACTGTATCACGCCAGTCGGCTTTAGTATAACGTGCATTATTATATTTTCATTGACTAATTTATTTCACACCCGCTACTTATATAATATATTCTCGGATCAAGTGACAAAACTTCATAATAAAAGCTTTATTATTATATATGATATTCTGTTAAATTAGCATTTATTACACAACATTCTATACATAATAATAATAATAAATTTTTGTACTTATATAGTAAAAGAATATTATATAATACATCAATCGTTATCACAATAACGTTTATTTACGCGTGTTTCAAGCTTTAAAAATAATTTTATGTTTTATAAATTAAGACGTTAAACCATTTTATTGCACAGTAATTTATGTGTTTGCACTCTTGTATTTCTATTAAACTTTCTAGCATAAAATTTTATTTCTTTCACCGTATTATTAAGTTGTTTGCATTTTTTTTATGATAAAAAAAATATATAAAATTGGATTTTACCTTGGGAAAAAAAATACATGTTATGTTTCTTTATATAAATTGTTTTGAAATAATCACTGAAAATAAAAATGAAGGTGATTTATTACATTAAGGAAATCGATTGCTGAATTTCAAATAAGATAAATTTAAAATTACATTAAAAATGTGTAAAATATTTCAATTTAGACAGCAGTATTATTCTCTTAAGTTTTATGTTTTTTTATACAATTTTTTTATCGTCGAGGTTTTTTCCTCTTTTTTTCCTTTTTTTTTTTTTTTTTTTTTTTTTTTTCTTTTTTTTACTCATTTTATTTAAAATTCTAAACACCACAAAGTATATGGAGTCCAAGTAATGGTATTTTACTGTCCATTGAAAAGAAAAGCATTTTTTATTTTTTTATTTTCTTGTTATATTATATTTGCCCCCCTTTTTTTTTTCTTATATATATATATATATATATATTATATTACTTCCCTTTCAGTCGTAAAACTTTTAAAAGTTTTGGATTTGGCATTGTTTAGCACTTTGCTTTTAAGTTCTTTTTAAGACCTAAACCCTATTGAAGTTATGATGAACTCTTTATTATTATTATTTTTTTTTAGCGTTATTGTTCTGTTTGTTTCAAACGTACAACATAAAAATATAATTTTTGAAAAGGTTTTTTTATTTCCAAACTAATAAACTGTTTTTACTTTTTGGTGTGTGTGTGTATGTATATATATATATATATATATATATATATATATATATATATATATATATATATATATATATATATATATGCGCACACACACACTCACACACATATATTAGTGTTTCCACTAAAAACATTACGTCATAGACATAAAATAAAGAAATTAAATTAAAATTGGTATGAAATAAATTGAATACTTCATTATAACAAGAATTTGGGGCATATCATAGTACCAAAAGCTATACAGTCACGTAAGCAACATTTTTAAATTTGCAAAAATAATTGATATAGTAAAATAAAATAATATAAGTAATCATAATGCCAATAATAATTTTTTTAAATTTATATTTATGGTTGAATTTACAATTTATTTCTAACCATACAGTGATATCGAAATCATTCTTGTTTGCCTAAGCACATTTGTTACAATTATTTCATAAAAGCAAAATGCTATTGAATTGATACTAATTAAAAGTTAGTTCGGTTAATAATTTTAATAGCAGTTTACTTGGATTCGTATTAACGAGTGCAGAGATATCCTTACATTTTATTTAATTATCTATGATTGCAAAAAAGAAACAGAATATCTTAAAAATAAACTATTTTAATGAGTAACTGTCCTATATAAATTTTATTATAGTAGTTGTTACTTCTACACAAAAGTGGAACCTTTGCATCTAAAAGTACCTAACTTTGGAAAAAAAATTCAAATAATTTAGGCTTTAAAGCATCATCAATATAATCATTTGTCATCAAAATCTGCACGATTGAAATAATTAACATCAACAATTTTTATTTAAATATAAAAATAATAGTTACATAAATAAATATTACATAATAATAGGAATTATATATAATATGTTAATGTAGAGCTAAATTTTCGTGCACTGTTCTTTTATATACTATTTCTTAATATTGTTCATGTATACATAATATAGTTCAGAGATCACCTGCCTATTATACGTATAATACCAGATATATATTATTATTTCTCTGTCTACTTTTTTCAATTACATGTATGTATCCGTAAACACTGCATTAAAAAAAAATAGTGTGAAGTAATTTTTCGTTATAGCATGTTCTATAATTTCTCACAAGGTTGTTTCAATAGTAATGCTTGTGTGTTAAGCGTGACGTTCGGAAAGATGATATCAATACTCTTACAATAATACTTGTACTTAAGGATTTGTCTCAAATAGGGTGTGGTACATTAAAATATAAGTTAGTATTGTGTATGTTCTGGTTGGATTATATAATATACTACAAAAGAATGAAATATATTTTCATAATATACGGTATGTTAAAAAATTGTAACAAACAAAACAATGATGCATTAATATAAATAAAATTTTCTATACAAGGACTATTATTTTTTATTATTATTATATAAATTAAGATATTTAAGTTTGATAATAATACGTATTGAATTCTAGAGCATGCAGATAAAAAAAAAAAAAGTAAAATATATATAATTATCATTTTGTTGTTTCGTATATACATTACATGTAAATTACGATAATTATCAAGATGAAAAATACTGATGACTACAAATCACAGCACACATAACGTTGTCACTTTTCCATTATCTATACTTCTTTTTTATAATGCATTGAAGAGCATTAATATTAATCATAATTTCTAGCGCAAACAATACAAAATATAAATACATAAATAAAATAAACACAAATATAATTCCTGTTGTTCTTTTAAATCTCTCTCTCTCTCTCTCTATATATATATATATATATATATATATATATATATATATATATATATATATATATATATATATTATATATATATATATATATGTATATGTATATATATATATATATATATATATATATATGTATATATATATATATGTATATATATATATATATATATATATATATATATATATATATATATATATATATATATATATATATATATATATATATATAATATACCTGAATCAAATACAAAAACTTTTACAATATTTTATTTCTATTTGAAACACAATTGTACAAAAATTGCCAAAAAAATGAACATTTTATGATAATTTAGTGTTTTACAAGGCTTAAGATGAAGTTTTTAAAATTCTGTAATAGATAAAGTCATTGTAAATGTGACACTTTATTTCTCTGTAGGTTGTAAAGTGAGCAAGAAAAATGGATTGCCACTTGGCGTGTTGGGCGTCACACTAGTTGGATATTTGGCGTGAGTTGGTCATGTCCAAAAAATCTTGGACCACAAAGTATAGTGTCGCTGCTTACCAATACATCGTCATATTACGATAAAAGATGTAATCTACTTTCATGAGGTTCAAGAAAAAAAATCATAAAATTTTATTTTTCATTACTTTATAATATTGACAGGTTTTATTTTGTATTTCGTATAAAGTTCAACTGCATGATGAAAAAAAAGTTAGATGGTTTTTATAAACTCGTTTAAGTTATTTACTTTTTTAGACATTTATATTATTGAGATGTTGTTATTATTATTATTTAAAATATATTTTGTTAGATTTTTTTATTGTTATTCAACACCTTTTTGGTGCATTTGGTAAAATGATTTGTAGTTTTTTTTTTTTTTTTAATAAAATAAAAATAAGCAAGAAACATAATCTGACAATAAAATCATACAAAACCTGAACTGAAGCTATCCTGCTTGCAAAGCTCTTCTAATTATTTTTTCACTAATAATAATAATATAAAATAAGAAAAAGAAAGAAAGAAACAAATCGTAATTATATGAAACTTTCTCAAAAGAATCTGCGTCTCTCTCTCTCTCTCTCTCTCTCTCTCTCTCCTGCATCGCAGCATCCTAGCACAAATTGTGCAGCTACATCAGTATGCATGTGCATATTACACTGCACTTTATTTCACCATAACGAGTTAACATGGAATGTTAACGTTTATTATTCGTTATGGGTATATTTTTCTTTGTTTATTTAAAAGTTAGTATTGTGTGGGAAGTTGTAATAAATTTACTTATATCATTTCTATATTATATAGCTTTTGCCAAAACAACATTTTCGAAATGTCGCTTGTATATCGCAAATAATATACGTATTTATTAATGTTCAAAAAATATGCTGTGCCAAAAAAAAAAAAAAAAAAAAAAAAAAACTTAACCATTTTTTTTATTATTATTATTCCTTTATTGTAAATAACTTTCGAAAAGTGTAATAATTTATATAAAGAGATACATATTTAGTTTAAGTAAGTAACAACGAGTATAAATTTAAATCGAATATAATCTTGTTGACACTTGAATTATTAAATGTTCAACTTGTAAAAATTGTAAAGGCGTGAATGATATTTTGTATAATGTATACTTCAATAAAATATATATACATTTCTTTACCTATGAACATAAAACAATTTAAAATTTATTATAATAATTTCACTTTTTTTTGATTAAGTATAAAACAATAAATCAATAATAAAATGTGTGTTTCTTTTTAAATAAGTTACATTTAAAAAAATATATATATTTACATATAAGGTGACGATTAACTAATTCTATTATACATATAATTATAAAATTTAAGCTTTAACCCCGTTAAACTGCTCATATATAGTGCTTAATCAAGGAAGTATATCTGTCTAGTGGGGATTTATTAGGCTCAAGGGGATTTTATAGTAAAGTAGCATCTTCTTTGCCTCTCACAGGTGAATGTATAAGATGAGATTTTGAGACTTTGTATATTATATAAGAAAGTAAGTAGGAGAAGAAGAAGAGGGCTTTTCGTTACAGCGAAGTTAAAACATTGTCTAATATACTCTATAATATATATATATATATATATATAAGGATTAACAAGTAAGAAAAGAGCAAGCACGACTAGTTGCTTTTACTCCATCTATGTATATGTATATTACATGTGTATTATTCCTCTTACATTTAGTTATGTTATACATATAATCAAAACTTTGTATGTGTATATAGACAGGGTATATGTATACATATCCTTGTTAACTGTTTCTGAAGCAGCATCGTCATTTTTCAAGTACCAACAATATGGTTTGCAATTAACCCTCTCTCTCTCTCTCTCTCTCTCTCTCTCTCTCTCTCTCTCTCTCTCTCTCTCTACTTTCTTATATCCCTACTTTTCTTAACATCTTCATATATGTTGTATGTAATATGAAAAGCTAGAAAATTGGAGGCTGTTAGGTAAGAGAATAATGGAGGGGGAGGAGAGAAGAGAAGAGTAAAATCAGTTGAATTTAAGTACAGAAATGCAATAACAAATTCTTATGTATATATATATATATATATATATATATATATATATATATATATATATATATATATATATATATATATATATATATATATATATATATATATATATATATATATATATATATATATTAAGAAAGGAAATCTTATATAGTTAGGGGATGTTTAAGAGAAACAGGGAAGTTTTGTTACAAATGTTCTCTTGAGGTTGGTATGAGTGGTCATCTTTATCCATCTAAGAAACCAATTATATACAGAAAGGGTGTCTATATCCATATACATGTTATAGACGTATTTCTTTTGCAATACTTTTTAAACATATTATTCCCTAACAGTATAGACATTACGTTCTGGCATTTGTCCAAAATGCTTTCATCATTGTTCTCATCTTAAAACTTTAATAGTAAGGACCATGCAAAGTAGGAGAAAGTATGAAATATATAAAATAATAATAGTTTTTAAAGACTTGAAAGTAAGTATAAGTAACTATTATACTACCGTTTATGTATTGATATTAAAGTAATGAAATTATATAATATTTTCTTTCAAATACTTGTTAATCCAATTTTCGTAACACGTTTCATTATATATCGTATTCATAAATCTCTTGAGTATAAATTAAATTACTTAAGTTTCAGACATTACGTACCAACAATATTAAATCACTTTTTTTTTTAATTCTAATTTTTCATGCTTTACGAATGACATTCAAACATTCATATTCGTATAATATCGAACATAACATTCATCCTTATATTAAAAAAAAGTAATAATATAAAAAAAAAAAAAATCTTATGAATTTTAAACGTATTTAGCTATATATAGTAAAGTAATGTATCAGTCATAAAAAAAAAATAATAATAAAAACTCAAGATTTTTTACTATTGAGATAAACCTTATTCTTCTCTGTTTAAAGAAAATAGTATAAAAATCAACAAACACTTACTATGAATTATTTCTAAGAAAAAGAAAAAGTACAGCATTCTGTTCCCATATTTCAAACTTTTTTTTTTTTTTTTTTTTTTTTTTTTTTAATAACAAAATTAGGTTAAAAAATGTTGTGTGTAGCAAGGTACTAATTTTAACTATACCACGCTAAGAGTGATATTATAATTTATGTTTACCTATAAATAAAATAAAATGTATATAAGAAAATCTTTACATGCAAAAATCTATTTTCTACTTGCTTAGACTGTTTAGATTTTACTAACAGATATGAAACATGCAAAGTGTGAGCTATAATATTATAAAGTTTACTTAAAGTTGAATCACATAGTATCTCTTTACACGCATCTTTTATTATGTTATATATATACTCACAAATATATACATACATTATATTATATATATATATACACACACACAAACACACAAAAGAATACATAACTCAAATATAAATAAAAATAAAGTATATAGGTTGAAAAAAGAGATTAACACAACATGAAAATAAATGTGTTTAACTTTTATTTTAAGTATAAGTCACATTAATTTACCTAAGTCGTAATTACGTATTACTGTATGTAATATGTGACGTCATTTTGTATAATGTGGTAACGAAAATAAATTATAACAAAATGTTGATGATATTATGATAGTTAAAACAAAGTTAAATTCTTTATATACGGATATAACAGTTTTGTAGTTAAGTAGCTGAAGATTGTAAAACAAAACAAAAAAGTCAGGATGGAGTGGAGTGAGGATGGAGCAAAGGAGTTTGAGAAATAGAGTGTAATGAGTGGGAGGAGAGAGAGAGAGAGAAAGAGAAAACGACGTTTTGGCTAACGACGTTGGGGTTTTGACCATCTGTGCCAGAAATCCTAACAGAAAACGCGTACCCATTCACCCGACCTACACTTACATACATAATATACATACATACATACAGTACGTACGTATATATAATATATACAAGGGGTTACGTCCATCTAAGGGGCTAACATGTAAGCTTTAGTAAGCTAACACACATACACATAGTACAAAGACAAGAGAAAGGAGGGAAGGTATCTGTCTCTCAATTTTCTACATATATATTTATATATATATAGTTAACGTTTTCCCTTAACTCTTAATAACGAAGAAAGATGTTGCTTGCCGAGTATGTAATGGCCTGGACCATGTTAATGAGCAGAGGACAAGAAATAGAGAGGGATCTATTAAACTAATTGTACATTTCACCCTTCCTACGAAAATTTCTATCTAAATAATATTCATTTCCATGTTTTATTCTACAATGTATATAAGATTTTATGTTTATACTGCTATAAATAATTATAGTATAACATAAAATATATTATTTTAATTTTACTAAAAAAAAAAAAAAAAAAAAAAAAAAAAAAAAAAAAAAAAAACTAGATTGATTTTATTAGAAAAATAACATTAAATTTAATTTATAATTAATGAATATTTATGTGTGTATTTCATGTCTAAAAAAGTTTTTATTTACAAGAGAGTACAAAACGACTATGTTTTTAAAAGTGGTAACAGAGTATAAGATAGAAGTTTCTTTACCCATTGCTTCCTGATTGATCGCAAGCTTACTTACCATCGATCAGGATTTTGGCCAACAACACTTTTTGTTTTCTTTCTGTTCTATAATGCGCTCTTTTCTCTCTCGTACACTGTTTTACACCGCCTCCTCCCCCCCCCCCCCCCCACAAACCCCATCCCTGTGTTGTTTCACCGACTTGTGGTGTTTACCAGCGTTTGCTTTGCGGATTAATTCCAACACCTAACCCTCTCTCTCTCTCTCGCCCTCACCACAACAAGCTTCCATATCCGTTCGCCTCTTGTCATTCTTTTGCTCTCTGCAAGCAAGCACCAATAATCACTCCCTTCTGTCAAGTAAAAACAATAATTGCTTTTTTCACCCACCTCATTTCTTGCTTCAAATCAACTTCTCCAATTCTATTAAAGAAAATAAACAAAACAATAACACCCAAGTTTGCCTGTTGACAAAATAAGAAATAAATTTTGCTAAAACTTTCTTTTTCCCAGAAACTTTTTTTTTTTTTTTTTTTTTTTTTTTTTTATCTAAACGGTTGAATTGGATACTGGAAAACTTTTTGAACGACGTTTTTGTTTTTCCTATGTTTTTATTATTATTTTCCAATTCTTTTATATCATAATAAAATAAATTATTTTGAAAAAAAAAATGTTTATAAAAGGTTTAATTTAGCTGTTATTTGAAAATTTATGAATAAAAACAATTCCTCTTTCTTTTACAATACAAAATTTATATAACGAAATAATATTATATGTAATAATATAAAAAAGAATCTTTTAAATATAAAAATTTTATTAACTCATGTTATGTAAATTTAAAAATTTTGTTCTCTTTTAAATTTTTTAAATCAAGATAACTTTGAAGGTATTATTTAAAATAGAAATATTTTATAAGATAAAACTTAAGTAAGACTACACACACTACAACGTATACAGAAGTCTACAATTATTAAAAATGACACATCGTGTCAGTGTTATAATTCTTCGTGGTAATACGCACGTTTTTCAAAAAAGTGTATGTTTTTTTTGTTAACCACTGTAGCGCTATTAATGTATTTCTTACATCAAACAGAATACGTTAGCAGTGCTAACTATATAGAGAGCACCAGAATTATACGATGCAGCTATGTGTTGAATAACGATTAGGTGGGGAAAAAAAGTTCATATTAATTAATAAGACAAATTTCTTGAGTTTTTTTTTTTTTTTTTTTTTTTTTAATGATAATGACTTTTTTTCATATTAATATTCAGCTTAAATAATAAATATTATTATTTTTGTGGTTAACGTTTTTGATTTCTAAATAAAAAAATAAAAAGATAAATAAAAATTAGAATAATATTGAGTTGAAAGTAAATAAGAATAAAAATTTGCATTAGCAATTTTTTTTTTTAAATATTATAAAAATACAAGCTAATTTTAAATTTATTATTTACGGGTGTTAACTTTAACACTATTATGCTCCTTACATTGTTTAGAAGTATATTGTCTGTTTTTGCATATTATATATATATAAGAATATATCCTTCTATAGGGTGGTGAATAACCTGTCATCTTGAGTGGTACTCATCTTATCCCTAAATACAGATTTCTCCCTTCGATATAATACAAGACATTCTGCAAACTATAGGGTAGAGTGTGATGTTTCCTAATCTGCTATACACTACACAGAATGCACCACTAGGGATTATTATTATTATAACTTGTCTATGCAATGTTGTGTTGATACCAAAGACACTTTTCGATATTATGCTTCTACTTGCATCGATATTATCTTCTTCTTTTTCCTTCTCTCTCTCTCTCTCTCTCTCTCTCTCTCTCTCTCTCTCTCTCTCTCTCTCTCTCTCTCTCTCTCTCTCTCTCTCTCTCTCTCTCTCTGAACACACTTTTTCTTACTTCTAAAATTTCCCCTCCTGACTTTTTATATCAAGTGTCATTATTTTTGACACTTAATTTTTGTCAAATAATATCAAAAATATCAAATTATTATCTAAAATCAATATTTAACAAAATAATGTGATGCATTTTTTTTTCTTTACAGATGTTGATTTTTTTTTCTTTCAGAAAAGTGCATCAGCATAATCTTTGATGAGATGTCATTTTATTATACATGGTAAATGTAAATTAAAAATACAATACAGAGAAGATATTACTTACAGGAAGTACAGACCATTATCTAAAAATTGGAATAGTTTTATTAATTGTTTTTTAATTAAAAGAATCCTCAATTTTGTATTGAATATAATAAAAAGAGACCAATGATTTATGATCTCTTATATATTCATATTAAAACCACTTAAAAAAAATTTAATTTAAATTTTTTTCATTATCTCCTGAATAAATATTATATAAAAATATATATAAACAAAAAGTGATTGTAAAAGTTTATTAAAAATTAATCATAATGTTTATAGAAGCTTAAAATTGGTTACAACCTAATATAAATATTTTCTTTTACTTATATAATATTTAAGTACCGTGTGAGACCATCTACAGTACTTTTCAATACTTTCACGTACCCCTTCTTTCTTCATATCCTCTCTCTCTCTCTCTTATCTCCGGTCTCCAATCATTGTCGTCAATCGATAAAATATAAGCCATTTGTTTGTGTATAATCAAGTTGGTTGGCGGGAATAAACGAACCACTTTTTGGTATACCACAAAATAGGATATAGAAAATACTTTGACTATATACATACATAGAACAAGCTACGTTTTATAATATATTTTGTACACATAGAAACGTCACTTTCTTGTATGTTATACATACAGTTGATTAAATAAAACTTAAAAAGCTATTGGTGATGTTTTGGTTTACATATGAAATGGTAGAAATTCAAGTGGTTGGTTATATAGCACTACGTACTGTGGCAAAAAAAAAAAAAAAAAAAAAAAAAAAAAAATCTAAGCGTAAGCAAAAGCAAACTGTGAATTTTATGAAATACTTTAAATCTAAGCGAGAAGGCTGTTTAATATATATATATATATATATATATATATATATATATATATATATATATATATATATATATATATATATATATATATATATATATATATATATATATATATATATATATATATACATATAAGAGCTATGTATTATGCTAACACAGTATTCTATATAAACATACTGCCCAGAGATGTTTACGAATGTAAAAAACAATTACCAAGCAATCTCTTTCCTGTTTAGGACGAGAAAACTAAAAAGTTTGTTTTATCGATTTTCTTTGTTTCTCTCCACATCGTTAATGGTTCCTAAAACTCATTCCAATACTGATTAAAACTTAGAGTAAAACAAACAAGGAATTAAAAGCTTATTAAAAGCAGAGCGAAAAGAACAAGAAAACTTAAAAGTTTACTCACTCTTTTTTTTTTTTTTTTTTTTTTTTTTTTTTTCCTATTGCATACTTTGGTTGATTTTGTATTTAAAAAGCTCTGACATTGCAAAAGTGTTTTATATACGTAAAATAAAATTATTTTGGACATAAAACTTCAAAGAGAGAGAGAAAAAAAATCAAGTCATAAAGCACAATATTTTTTTTTATATAATTATTTACTTTTTTAAATTAATGAAAAGCTTTGGATTGTTATTTAAAAACGACAAAGGAATTAAAAATTATTTATTTACATGGGGTATAACATTATATTACATTATCTTGTGTATTTTATTCAAAACTTTTATTTGTGTTTTAA
The DNA here is from genome assembly GCA_949318235.1 of Ecdyonurus torrentis. Lineage (NCBI taxonomy): Eukaryota > Metazoa > Arthropoda > Insecta > Ephemeroptera > Heptageniidae > Ecdyonurus > Ecdyonurus torrentis. Next base: position 11,479,474 of record OX439127.1, on the reverse strand, counting down.
ATTTTATTTGTTTTGTTGAAATAATTGAAATGACCTAAAGAAAACACGAAAACCAATTAATAAAATACTTTTCAAAATATTACTTTTTTTACCCTATAATGTTTTTTTTTTTTTTTTTTTTTTTTTTTACCAAACTAAATAGAATTTTATGGCTCTTTTATCACCACTTACTTTCTCACGTGTAGAGACGTATGTATATAAAAACATAAGATTGACGCAATTAGCTCTAATAAAGGTGCATTCACATGACGATTTTTGAATATATTTGCGAGAAAAAACTAAGAATGCTCTAATCTAACATTCTTATCCGTTTCGACTGCCATGAACAAGGTTTCATTTTTTTTGTAACGAAGGTTAAATTTGTAGTACTGATTCTGATTCTTTTTTTTTTTTTACGCCATAGCGGGGGAGAAAAAAAAGTTTAGAAAGTCATGAAAAGATTCTATCCGCTAAGAATTTTGATACTGGACCACGTTTGCTTTTTTATTGAGTGTGAATGTGAAAACCGCCATGTGAATGCACCTTAATGCTGTCTGTTATTCTTCGTTGCATAAATATGCGCCGTTCGTTAGTTCACTTATTCAAATTACTGACGAGAAAATAAAGGGGGGCTATTTTTTAAAGTTTTTTTTTTATATATATTATGTGTGTGAGGGAGTTTTAAGTTCAAATTGAGAGGTAAATACGTGATTTGACCCCAACATGTATGGTCTCGTTTATAGGAGAAGAAAACAATAGGCACTTAAAAAGAGCTTACCTCTGCTTTGTTAAAAGCGTAAAAAAGCAACAGCAGAGAGGACGAACGACAAGCGAAAGAGCGTTTAGATCCTAAGGGGGATGAGGGAATGAGGATCAGTGAAGAGAAAGAGAAAAAAAAAGAGAAAGTATGAGCGAGAGAAAGAGAGTAATGTAGTTTGGGCATCTCTCATTCCAAATTCTCTCTCTTTCTCTCTCTCTCTCTCTCTCAGGCGGTCTATGAGTTTGTGTATGAAGCTTTTGGTGTCATGTATAGTGCGCTTGCGTGTCCTCTTAACTCGGCAGCTACAAAACGTTTTGCGTCGACTAGGAAATACTCAGTTGGGCCTTGTAGGCCGTCAAGTGAGTAAGGCAAAAGCACAGCTCCAAATTACTCTCAGCCTCTACTTTTTATCATATCGATCCCTATAAACGCAATTTTAACCCACTCTCTAACCAATGTCCAAACACAGACACTTTATAGTTGGTCTAATTAAAAAGTTATGAAAAAAATAAAAATAACAACCCTAATAAAAATTATTATTTAATATTTTAGTCTAACCAATTATTATTAAGTTCAGTTATAGAGTTTATTTTATTTTTTATGGTATCATCTGATATTCATAAAACTTTTTTTTTTTTTCATTATATAATTAAAATGCAATATTAAACTACGTAATTAAGTTCTCTGTGGCTTACGTAACATTTGGCTTTTCTTTATCCATTAGCCGTAACAAAATATAACAGAGATAAGCGAAAGGCAGCGAGGGGAACGCAACACAAAGTAAACAACTATGTGAAAAACAGCGTAAACAAAAACAACAACAAGAAAAACATCATTTTCGTACGCTGCTAATTAATTTTACTCCACACTAAATGAGCCAAGCATGAAATATGATTATCCACCAACTAAATTAATTATTACACTTAATTAGTTGTGTTTCTTGCTTACATTTCTTAGGATTTAACACTTGTTTGTCTTTGTATTTTATCACTTTGATGAATTTTATTCACTTTTACGTTTAGGTCTATAAATCACTGTAAAATCTGTTGAAAATTTTGTTAAAACTTATTAAGATGATATTTATAAGAACTGAAAATTATTGATAGTATTATGTAAAATTAAAATTTAATTGACATTATTCTGTTTTGTAAGTCATTTGAATAATTTATACTAAATGAGAAAATCTTACGATTGTCTAATTAATTTTTACGAATCTTTATTAATTATTCCTCCCACCCTTCTCTCTCTCTCTCTCTCTCTCTGTCTCTCTTCTTTTTTTTTCTATCGATTAACATTTTTTTTCTGTTATATTCGCATCTGGAGTATGAAGCTACTACTAGATAGCTATTCATTCACCCATCGTGTTTACTGTTTGAGGAAATTGATTGATTTGTTTTGGGGAGTAAAGCTTAGCAGAAAAGCTGTATATAGGGAGAATGTTTCGAGGTAAAGGCAAAGCAGCCAACAATGACACCCATACATGCATGCACTAGCGTCAGGAATGACGAATTGGCTGACTGTTTCTCGTTCCCTTGCTTGCACTGCTCTCACTTCCAAGCCGCGTGGTGACGTTTCTCTGCTAGGCTGTGAGAGAGAGAGAGAGAGAGAGAGAGAGAGAGAGAGAGAGGTGACACATGCAGATGACATTGTACTCGTTTGGAAGCTTGCTCAGTCTCATGCCATTCTATCTTTTTCCTTGCAAATAATATTTAAAAAAGTTAGTGATGAGAAAATTCATTTAGTCTTTAATATATTATTATATAATATATATATATTTTTATTTAATGTTTTTATGAAAAGAGAAGAAGGGGAGTTATTTACTAACATTTCAATTACGCGTATTAAATTTGAGAATTGTTTTGAATTTTCAATAATAAGTTGTTGTTTTTGTTGTTGCTTTTTTTTTACATAGTACCATAATTTGCTTGCAAATCAGGTATTAAATTTTAATGACGCATTATTATTTAATGTTATATAAATGTTTAATGATTGATCTATGAATTGGACGCTGGTCTATAAAATACAGTTTACACAGCTGTAAGCAAAAACATTAGTTAAAAGGTACTAAAATGTACATTTTTTTTTCTTCTTGTTATTTATAATTGTTTCGTATACGGCTCACATATTCTGTCGGTTTATAAGTAAGAGAAACGTTTTTGTAACATGCATTACGTGGCGATAGATTTTATAGTTGAAATTCCGGGGAGTCTCTAATTCCACGCAAACTCTTATTCTTTCTTATTTCCACACACACACACACACACATTTGGGTGTCCGGTAGTCTCTTTCAACTCGCAATGCATGTAACGCAAGTGCCAAGTCAAGTCCGGTAAGTGTTGGAGCCAGACCTAGCTCTTAACTTTCTTCCGGCTATCAGTATATCCAAGGAAGACTTATAGACAGTGATAAAACTTAGTACGTAGCACGAATCTTAGATTATTAAATTTGCAATATAATAATTACAATAAAATAACTTGGAAATAAACTTTCGTTCGATAAAATTTACGATCCCGCTAAAAGAGTAAAAAATGTAATGAAAAGAGAGAGAGAGAGAGAGAGAAAAAAAAAAAGTGAAATCTATATGACCTTGTAAAAGGTCAATGTTGATGTAGGTTAGTAAAGTCTATAATATGAAATTCGGATACATTTTCAAATAAAAATTGATAACATTATTGTTGTTTCCTATCAATAACAAGAGCAGACGATAATAATATGACGTTAGTAAGGTTAGTGACTCGGGTCGCGGGTCGCAGAGGGGAAGGTCGCTCACGTTCAGATATCCCAATGTTTACCTTGATTAAATATGCAGTTGACCTCCCCATCCCTATAAATAATTCTCTCTTGGAATACTTTGTCATAATACACAAAGCAAGATTACATGTAAGAATATTTTGTAAACACTTTTGCTTTTATTCAGGTAACTTTTATAATTTGTGTGTCTAGACCATTCCGATATCGTAAATCAAATAAATAATGTATTATAACTGATTTCAATCATGCATCATCACATACACAAAAAAAAAAAAAAAAAAAAAAAAAATTAAATATTCTCCCAACAATCACAGCATGTTATAAAAAAAATGAATTCTTGTTTATATTGGAAATAACCCACTTCAGATTTAATAATATTTTTTTGTTATATAAATTTATGTAAGTATTTCAAATATTTAAACTGTAAGATATATTTTATTTTGTATACTTTTTTTATCACATAAAAATATTTAATAAATTATTATTATATTTATTGTATATTTTTAAAATATATAAATATTTTAAAATATATTTATCATTATTGTTCTTTATATAATACAATTTAAATGCAATTGTAATTTATATTAAATGAATAAATATTGAATATAATAACCTTTTTTACTATTGATAAATTATTAAAACGTAATATATAACAATAAAATTTATTTTAAATAATAATTATATTGATTGTTATTTTATTATTATTTCTCTCGCTTTCTTTCTATCACACTTGCTTTTTCTTTAAGAATGCTAATGGATAGGAAACGGATATGAAAAGCTCAACGGGGTTGAGAAGAGAGGTATATTATAGATTTGTAAGACCACGCCCAACAAAAGAGAACACATTAAATATTGTCTTCCATTACTACTTTTGCGTCATGAAAAGAAAAAATAATAATAATAATAATATATAGAGGTAAAGAAGAGAAAAAAAAAAGACAAAGAAAAAAAAAAGCTAAAAAAAAAAAAGTAAAATAGAATAAGTGAGAAAGCAAATAAGTAAGCTTATAAGACAAGCAAACTAACTTTGAAACATTAAAATAAAATAATTCGTTCTTGTGTGGTTTTTATTTTATACTTTTATATAATATATATATATATATATATATATATATATATATATATATATATATATATATATATATATATATATATATATATATATATATATATATATATATATATATATATATACGAAGCCAATTATTCACATTACGCATTACTCTCTTGCTTTACTTGGTGATGTTTGATTGCGGGTGGAGCGGCTTAATACTCGTTGGTCACGCAGGTGTGAGAAGTAGACTATACCACCTCTTTTCTTCCCACCCCCTTCATGCTATACATATATGCAAAGAATAAGTAAACTATAAGTTGGTCCCTAAGACGTGGGAAATCAACACAAGCTGCTGCTGATGTTACCACTGAAGTCGTGGGCCAAAAAACCAAGATAATACATTAAGAGGTAATACTAGATAACATAAAAATTAATATATAAAAGGTCATCTTGATTATTATATATATTTTTTTTAAAAAATGAATAAAATAATATGATAAATATATTATTTTTTTTATTCTTTATAAAAATTGTATACATAATGTATCTTAATAATTATAATATTATTATAATATCTTTTAGTTATAATGTATTATATTGTGTCATCTATCTTTTTTCCTTGGGTAAGATTGTCCCCTCCAAAATATGTCGTGATCATAATATTCATTGCCCTTTTAATAATTTCAACCCCCCTTTTTTTTTATATACCACAATTTTGGTCGTGTAAGATGCTCATATCTGACAATAATACACACTGAAATAGAAAGAAAAAAATGTGTATATTATTATTATTATTCACGTTTCTTTTAGTGAAGTCACGAACAACTATAAGCTTCTTATAATATAATCTACAAAATAATATTTAAATCAGTATTATGCAAAAATTATCACTTCTTATTACCATGTAACAAAATTGAAATCGTAAACACGCAAAACAACATACCCCCTTATATAATTTTGTAATCTATTATATTATATATATATATATATATATATATATACATTTTTTATATGTTTAAACTTATTAATTATTCAACAATTTAGATTTTGTTCTAATTACATTTAATTTAGGCAATTTTATAATATTATTTACAGATAAATAAGTGAAAATAATGACTCTTGTATAAAAAACCAGTTTATTATGTTAAAAAAATATGAATATTAAATTTCTTTCCTTAGGGCAAAAATTATTGTTTTAGAAAAGAACAACAATTTTTTTTTTATCAAACAAAATGTTTAGTTTATGTAAAACAACTTTAAGGTGATTGGAATTATTATGTAATTTAAACATAATGTAGTATTATTATTTTGTTCTCCTTTTACAAAATTACAATCATTTTTTTTTAAACAATGATATTTAAAATTTATTTCAATTTAAAAATAAAACTTTATTTAATAAATTATTTGTTATTAAAATTCATAAAATAATATTTCTTATGTAGGAAACGATTTTATTGCGGTATAGCTTTATAAATAATATTATTAATATTTTTCCCTTTTCTCTCTCTCTCTCTCTCTCTCTCTCTCTCTCTCTCTCTCTCTCTCTCTCTCTCTCTCTCTCTCTCTCTCTCTCTCTCTCTCTCTCTCTCTCTCTCTCTCTCTCTCTCTCTCTCTCTCTCTCTCTCTCTCTATCTATCTATCTCTCTCTCTACTCCAAAAACATTATTTGTAAATACCAAATTATACTGTAAGTGTCGGTAGTCCCATATACCAAACCTCTCAATTTTGTCGTGTCGTTGTATACGTGTTAGAAATTACCTTATTGCACTATTTTCTGCATGATATTGTAGACTAACACGCAACAAAAACCAAAATGTGTGCGAGCTTATGCGTGATTTGTTTCAACTGCGGTTATATTGCTTATATAGCTGCAATTCATGCATACATAAAATAAAACGTTTGTTCTTAAATATAAATATATAATTTATTTTTAGCTTTTTTGTTTAATTATGTGTATATAAATTATAATAATAAATAGCAATTCATTACGTTCATTATTACTTTTATGTATATTAATACTATATAGACAATAAATAGGATCATAATAAGCTTTACTGCTCAAAGTGTAAAACCAAACTAAAAGTAACTGTGTCAACAAAAAAAAAAAAAAAAAAAAAAAAAAAATTCATGAAACTAAAAAAAAAAAAAAATAATAATAATAATGGTAATATTGAAAAAAAGTTGTGAAGCCTATGCAAAGTTTACTAGCTTAATATGATTAATGTAATTCAGAATGTTCTCTTTCTCCCTATTTTCTTTTCTCCACTGTCCTTGTTACAAAATATTACAATCTTACAGCTCAGTAAATCAAAATATTAAACCAAAGAATATTTAAGATATTATAATTAATACAAAGTTCTAAAGTAAATTTAAGAAAAAATATCTAAATACCGACATATTTTTGCATCATAACATTTCTACATTTTTATTTATTCAACTATATAATCTACTCTCCTCTCTTACATTTTCTTCTTTACTTCTTGAAATAATAACGTATTATTATATCGCATGCACCCTCAAATATTTATCATACAGTATTTTCTTGATCGTACACAAAAGTATTCAACTTGAAAGTTGCTCTTATATACATTGCTTGCCAATACGTATAACATTATATAATAATAAATAGTATACTTTGGGTGGTAGAAAAGCATAATAGTTTATATATAGGAAGGAATATATATATATATATATATATATATATATATATATATATATATATATATATATATATATATATATATATATATATATATATATATATATATATATTGGGTTCCTATACACTTTATCCTTAACGTATTATAATATACAATACCATTTCTAAGGACAAAAATGTCTTTTCTATAATAACGTGCGGTAGTTGGCTTTTGCCATTCCTTTAGCTTCTAATGGGATAATATCCTATTTTAGATTTAACTATATATTTATATATGGTTAGAAAATATATATTCCAATGGTGTGTTCTCTATATAGGCGTCTCCTAACGCTCGCTATGTACCGTCATCTATTTCATTCTATTGTTAGTAATACAATATAAAAGCATATTGAGACGTATATATAGAGCAGTGTATGCTATAGGTAAAGAAAAGGGAGAAAGTTATAATCATAGTTTTAGGTGATTAAACCGGGCTTTATTTGTTATTGCCGCATCAATAGCAATAGAAAAAAAAACGTATATAGAAAGGCTTTTTTTTTTTATAAAATAAATTGAAGACTTTTACTTTTTGCCAACAAAATTGTAAAAAAAGAAGAAGAAGCGTTCGCATTTTTTTTATATTATATATGTATAATAAAGTTTTTTTGTTATGATTAAAAAATTGTAACGAAAAATAATTATAATAAAAATGTCAGTTGATGCTTAAATTTCAAAATTAAAATCATACAAAGATAGTAGGAAATTGATTTTATTTTTCACGACTTATATTTCATTTGCATATTATTTACTGATATATGAAAGTACCTGCAAACTTATTCAACGTTATAGAATTAAATAAAAAATACTATTTAAGTTAAGGAAAAATTGAAATAAATATCATAGATTAAAATGTAATATAATATAAACCCACTGAACTAATACGTTTATGATTAAAGGCATTCTATAAATTTACTTTTATCAATATAATTTTTTTCACATATATTTTTTCTTTACGTCATTATTATACAAACTGAAAGAGTAAACAAATATTCAATAAAATAACAAAATAATTATTAATGTGTGACATGTTTCACATGTTCTATAATATGCAAAAGAATTGTGACAATTTAGGTTCCAAAACTTATGCTTAGATGTGTACGAACATTCAATGAAGTTGTTACTGTAAGTATAAGGATGCTCATCTCATTAGTATGTATAAGAGGATGTGGGAGGAGGATGAATGTAGTTTCTCTCTCTCTCTCTCTCTCTCTCTACTTTGCAAGTGGACAGTGGCAACTTAAAAACATGAAACACCCTCTACATGAAATAAATACCTCACACACAGCTATCCATCAAGGTCGTATCACATTTTTTAACAACTTTATTCATTATATATATATATATATATATATATATATATATATATATATATATATATATATATATATATATATATATATATATATATATATATATAATACACACACACACAAAAGAAAAACTAGAATATTTTGTAACTTTTTTTTTCCAAACTACAATATAATCCATTTATATATTTCAATTTTTTATACTACTTTTATTTTACGTATCTGAGAAGAAAAGTAAAGAAAGTACATTTGAAAATACCAATATAAAACTATATAAAGGAGATATAGGGAGTATGAGAGAGAGAGAGAGAGAGAGAGAGAGAGAGAGAGAGAGAGAGAGAGAGAGAGAGAGAGAGAGAGAGAGAGAGAGAGAGAGAGAGAGAGAGAGAGAGAAGTTTTGTGTTTGAACTTACATCGAATAGTTTGATAGCTGTCAGTTGGCCAATAAATCGTCAAGCTGTTTATGTCTTATGTATATGTGAAAATTTTTGTATATTGCAAGATCGTATATTTTTGGAATGATTGCTCTTATAAGTTTATATACGAAGGAGTATAAATTGTATGTAACTAGAGCTTATGCACATACAAAATAAAAATAAAAAAATAAAGTAAGAAACTGTAAAAATGCTATATTTTGAAACGGTAAAATGTAATAGAAAAAAAAAAAAAAAAAAAAGCACATCAGCCACCCTTTACGTGTTATATAGTCAGTCTATACAAACATATAAACACACAGAAACCAGGCTAGTGTTTATAAAACAACCTCCATATAACTTCATGCATATAACTCAAAAAAATAACCAAAGTGTCTACCTATAAAAACAAGAAAATAAAAATAATATTTATCTTGAATTCGAAAGATATCAATATACATATACTGTACTATTTTAAGCAGGAATTACTTTTCTTTTTCTTTTTCCTACATTTCATAGTAAAATAATTATATTTGTATACTAATATGCTATTTAAGATTTTACTTTATTTACATTTTTTGCTTCTACTTTTATTTTATTTATGATAAATGTACGTTAATTTTACAACTTCTTAAATTTGTTATTTATAGTTCTGTTATTGATCAATATTTAAATTGCGTATAAAATAAATTCTCAACAGATATATAAGTATGTATTTTGTATTATTGTTATTATTATTTTTTTATTTACTCTTTATAGAAAGATATAATTTAACACTGTATAATTCAATACATATAAAAAATAAACAGGGGCTAAGAATTCTATTAAAAATAACATCATAGTTCATTTTTTGTCGAGTGTACAATATGATGTAACGTATAAATAAAATAATAAAAAAAAATGTCTCTATATAATAATTTATTGTGATATTTTTTCTTTTCTTTTAACAATTTTGTGTTAGTCTTATATATATATATATATATAAACATTTGTGAAATTTATGGTTTCCACCAAATTGGGTTTGGTAAACAGTACACAAGTGTTTATTCGTAAGATGCTGGGTCAGCAAAATCTGAGACGGCGAGCGATGGTAGAAACAGGCAGAAGGAAGATGCTGAGAGAGGATATGGAATAGAAAAGCAAAAGGGTGATCTTCGTGGCAGCCACGACTCAAAACTCTTATTTTTCCCCCCTTTTTACTCAATACACTCCCAATCACAGTGTTAGGGATCAGATCAGAGAGAGAGAGAGAGAGAGAGAGAGTTTTACTATATTCTTACGGCGCCGGACCAAAAACTTTCAATTTTGGGTGCTTAACTTTTACACACAATATTACGAAATGCAGTCTTCTAAGTTTTGTTCAGGTTTTTTAACCCCCTCTTATTTTATTTTATTTTTATTGCAAAGGCCAGCAAAGTTCAAATACCTATCTGTCTATCCAGACAACAAAACTAATAAATAAAATTGTGCAAAGAAAAAAAAAACTTTTTTTTTTCTTTTTTTCATGATATTGTATAAATTTCAAGTAAATAAATGCAATCTTCCAGAAATGACGTAATTGTAACAGCATTACGCGACTATGAATAAATTTTCTTACAGATTTAAAGAAAAATGTAAAAAAATGTTCTTGTATAATAAACAGGCAAATGTAGGCTGCTACAGTACTGTACGTGTTTTAATGCTGATATTATACATGCTCAAGTGTGTTAAGAAGAGAGAGAGAGAGATCAAATTTATTACAAAATATGAATGGTGAAATAATATCATTAAAAAAAGAAAAAAAGAAACTATTGAGACAACACAATGATCATACTGTGTACATCATCCTGTGAGTCTGTATAATATATAAAGTTATTTGTTATTCTTACATTCGTACAAAATATTCACTTGGCATTTCAACAAGATTCGTAAAAAAATAATTTCCATCATTTTTGTATTTTTATTTTTCTTGCTTATATGTAAAACATCCAATTTTAGTTTTCATTTATATATAATATATATATATATATATATATATATATATATATATATATATATATATATATATATATATATATATATATATATATATATATATATAAACATATTTTTTTAGAACTTTATACCAACAACGAAGGAAGAAGTAGAAAAAAAAAACTAAACGAATTGGAAATCAAAAATTATATTTGAGTCAGAAATCAGCATTTCCTGCATGTTTATATATGTGTTCGTGGTGGGATAGAAAAATGAAATTGTGATTTAATTTAAGAGTAAGGAAGGAAAAGGTGGTTATATTTTTTCCCCCTTCATATATAGAAATCTTGGAGAGAGAGAGAGAGAGAGAGAGAGAGAGAGAGAGAGAGAGAGAGAGAGAGAGAGAGAGAGTACTGTAGAATGAGAAAGAAAGAGAAAGAAAGAAGTGTGCAAACATATTGAAAATTAAATTATACTATTGAAAGAAAATAAGTATTTTTTTTCTTTAGTAGCTGATGATTATATTCAATACCTATACACATACTGTATTAAGTCAAATATATTTTTCTTTACCATTTATTATCATTCTTCGCAAGAATACAGATAATGTCAGAATTTTACTTGTTTTATAATAAATTAAATTTACAGGTATAGAAATGATTTAAGTTGAAATTGGTGTCATATCGCGATGACACCTCCAGAAATGCTTCTCTCTCTCTTTCTCTCTCTCTCTCTCTCTCTCTCTCTCTCTTGTATGTTTCACCAACAATAAGATTTATTACATCATTGAACAAAATAATTATTTAGAAGCGCATGTATCTAGTTAACAATTGATTAATGTTTCTAAATTATACTTGTAGCAACTGACAATGATGCACACACTACATAACGTATTTACGTTTTTATAAATTATATGATATACTTTTTTTTATATATATATAATAATATCTTAATCTTTATTGTGTAGTTCAACATTGTGGCCAAAAGTAACACACCTTGTCTACTCTCTCTCTCTCTCTCTCTCTCTCATCTCTCTCCTCTCTTTCATATCTTTATTAATAATCAAGCCAATACATAGCAGAGGGATATATAATAATTTATTGTATTTAACTCGCGGCTATATAACAAAATGAAGATATTATTGTAGAGCATTTTGAACAACTTAAATAGCTTTAAGAATAATAATAATAATAATAAAAAAAACTGAATAGCAATAATAATTATAAAATATAATAATAAAAAAATTTAATATAAAAATATTTATTTTAAGAAATGTAAAAATATTATAAAATTTGTAGAAATTGAAATAATTTTGACATTTCAATATTGAATAATATATGTATAAAAAGAAAAAGAAAATAATAAAACAAAGGGGAAGCTGCAATAGGATGAATTATACAAAGCTATCATTATAAAAATAATCGTTATTCTTTTGCTTGAGTTGAGCGTCGCATGGCATCCCAAAAAAATAAAAGAGGTGGAGGAATTGGATGGGACGCTCGAGGTGCAAATTGAAAAAGGAAGCCAAGTGTGAAAGCAAGTGACAAGTGATGCTGCTGGTGCACTGCTTGCCTGCTTGGGTAATTTTCCTATCCGAGCTTCTCTCTCTCTCTCTCTCTCTCTCTCTCTCTCTCTATGTCGTTAACTCACTCCAAACAACCTGCGCCACTATAGGAATTTTCTATATACTATGAAAAGAACAAAAATAATTGAATCCAATAAAAAGAACGAAAATGGGGGTGAGTGAAAGGGGGGTGGGGATTGGATGGTTGGGACATTCAGTGCAGCAGCAATGTGGTGGGTAACGCGACAGTACAGACGTGAACGTTACCTACCACCACCATGTGGTTTCGTTATATGCCATGATGCAAAGGAGAAAGAGGGAGAAGAGGGAACATGTAGGTGGGTGGATAGCTTTCGATATTGAAATTGCCAATTCAAATATTACCAAATATATAAACCTAATTTCTGTTAGATGCATATATATATATATATATATATATATATATATATACGTATATGAAAACCTCAAAGTATTCACATATTTTGTATTTTGTCATCATGTTCGCTTTTTTTTTCAATATCTTGCTTTCTTTCCCCCTGAGCTTGCGCGCGTGTGTGTGTGTGTGTGTGTATATATATATATATATATATATATATATATATATATATATATATATATATATATATATATATATATATATATATATATATATATATATATATATATATATATATCTGTGGGTGTATGTGTGTGTTTAATATAGAAATATTAGTAAATTGAAAATATTGAAAATTAAAAACTAGATATTTGTCTATAGATTCTATATATTCGCTCCCCACCTTTCACCCTCCTATAATAATAATAATAATAATCTAGTAGCAAAAGTCTCGCTTGTATAAAATAATAATAATAAAATAAAAACTTTGAGGGTGCTGACGTATATATTAAACTATCTTTTCCGTTTCATTGAATAAACTTTGCTATTATTATTTTTTTTTCTTCTCTTTTTATGATGTATGATAATTTTTTCGAAAGAAAAAGAATTAACATATAAGATATAATAAGTTTAAAAATAAAATAATATATTGATAAAAATTTATATTATATATTAATTGCATATAAATATTTAATATTGTGTATCGAGCATGTTCATGTAATTAAGCATTATTATAAAAATGGACGTCTCAAAATTAACTTGAAATAGGAGATACAAAAAATGCTATATGCAGCAGCAGGTGCATGAGTGGGTATCCTGAAAGGTATGCAGCCGGTCGGACCTTCGACTAGCACCGCTCATTCACTTAACCCGGTAAACTTACTTCAAAGCTAAGTTACACACATACGTATTATTCCTAGCCTTACGAAACTACTTCAGCGATAAGTTTCGAAGGTAAAGATGAAACAATAGTTATTGCTATTCTCCAAACTTGTTTACTGACATTATAGGAATGCAAAATGCATCTATGTTATTTAGGTGTCATTTTATTATTAAAAGCTTTCATATTTATATTAAAATTCACCATAAGATAAAAAATAATTTAGGAATATATTTTTTAACTATTTTTGGCACTTTTCTGCAGTAATATTTCAAATAATAATATAAATATTAGTAAATTGAAAATATTGAAAATTAAAATCTAGATATTTGTCTATAGATTCAATATATTCGCTCCCCACCTTTCACCTTCCTATAATAATAATAATCTAGTAGCAAAAGTCTCGCTTGTATAAAATAATAATAATAAAATAAAAACTTTGAGGGTGCTGACGTATATATTAAACTATCTTTTCCGTTTCATTGAATAAACTTTGCTATTATTATTTTTTTTTCTTCTATTTTTATGATGTATGATAATTTTTTCGAAAGAAAAAGAATTAACATATAAGATATAATAAGTTTAAAAATAAAATAATATATTGATAAAAATTTCTATTATATATTAATTGCATATAAATATTTAATATTGTGTATCGAGCATGTTCATGTAATTAAGCATTATTATAAAAATGGACGTCTCAAAATTAACTTGAAATAGGAGATACAAAAAATGTTATATGCAGCAGCAGGTGCATGAGTGGGTATCCTGAAAGGTATGCAGCCGGTCGGACCTTCGACTAGCACCGCTCATTCACTTAACCCGGTAAACTTACTTCAAAGCTAAGTTACACACATACGTATTATCCCTAGCCTTACGAAACTACTTCAGCGATAAGTTTCTAAGGTAAAGATGAAACAATAGTTATGCTATTCTCCAAACTTGTTTGCTGACATTATAGGAATGCAAAATGCATCTATGTTTTTTAGGTGTCATTTTATTATTAAAAGCTTTCATATTTATATTAAACTTCGCCATAAAAAAAAAAAAAACTAATTTAAGAATATATTTTTTAACTATTTTATGGCACATTTCTGCAGTAATATTTCAAATAATAATATATTATTTTGTTTACATCATATAAAAAAAGTATAAAGATGTATAAGCTTATTTCAAAATATAAATGAAAACAATTTGTCGTAATGCCTACAAGGGATTCTAAACGTATAATAAAGTGTATGGGGTACAAAATATATGTCGGTATTCTTTTCACATTTTCTTTCAGTCTTATATCTCTGGAAGATATTACTTTTTGAAGCAAGCAAACCCCTCGACTTGACTATTGTGTAAAGGTTAGAAAGGGAGTATAAAAAAATGGAGGGGGGCAAGTGTGGAATGGATGAGGCATCGATTGCTATGGGTGAGAGAGAGAAAGAGAGAGAGAGTGAGAGAGAGAGAAAGGGTAGGCGTGGGTGGGGTAGGGGTACAGCAATAAGGATAAAGAAAAGATGCATCTGCTTTTCCACCCACCACCTCCTTCAAGGGATTAAAGAGAAAGAGAACGCACCGTCGAACAAATTATTTCATGAGCTCCATACAGTATTAATATTAAAAAATATGGTTTAAAAAAAATCTAGCCAATAACGCAATAAAATACAAATATAAAAAATTAGAGGCTTTAAAAAAAATATACATACACGTACGTATATCTATATCGTATATATATATATATATATATATATATATATATATATATATATATATATATATATATATATATATATATATATGTTTGTGTGTGTGTGTGTATTAAAAAAATCTATAATTTCTTAAGTTCTATCGTATTATATAAATATAATGCCATCGGTATGGAAAGAATTACATAAAAATAAATTGTTATATGTTTGCATATAGTGTGATTAAAGTATTTTTATACTGTATGGGATTACTTTTTTTTTTTTTTAGAATACATTTTTAAAAGAAAGAAAAAAAAAGTCATTTATATAAATGTGCAAATACCAGTACTTATTTAATTAATGTTTATACAAGTTAAGTAATAAAGTCTTTAATTTAATGAAATAAAAAATAATAAATTTGAGAAATGCAAATTTACACACATATATTTTTCAACTACAAACAAAAAAGAGAATTTTTTTTCCTCCGTATATATAAGTTAGATTTTATTGTATCATTGTATACAAATTTATAGGTTAGTTAAAGAATGTTATGATGTAGCGTATTTTAATGACATGAGATTATTAGAGAGAGAGAGGTGTATGGTACATAAGTATGTACATGCATGTGATGTGACAAGTGTATATATGTGATATTGCTGACGTCTACACTCTTATGTATGTTAAAAGAAAAGTGGTGTTCTCTTTTCTCAACATGTGTGCCATCCCCTTGTGTCATCTTGTATGTTATATATGCATTGTATTATATACCTGCTGTGTCATTTAAAAAAAAAAAAATCTTTCTGCTAACTTATATCCCTAGTCACCCAGCCACCCATATAATTTAGCCTACATATTAAATTATAATATATTCTAAATTATAATATATTAGCATTATATACATATAACATCAGCAAATTTATTCTATATAGATTTAATTATTAATTTATTACAATTATAAAGTTCAATCATCTGTATATATTTTAAGGGTTTTAAAAAAAATAACAAATATTAAATACGTATATAATAAAGATCGCAATATATATCTGTATATATATATATATATATATACACACACATTATGAGTATAAACTGTTATCCGATTAGAGAGCCATATCACGTAAAATTGCTTCGTTGGTAAAAAAAAAAAAAAAAAAAAAAAAAAAAGAATTATTTTGCTACCTTATTGAATATATATAAAAAAATATATATGAATATATAACTTAATAATATGAGGTTAAAATATAAATACATAAAAATATTAAATTATTTTGATTTTCTTTTTCTTCTTTTTCTTATTATTTTGAGTGACAGTTATAAACGATTTAGAAACAGAGGGTGTTTAAATAGGGTGTGGCTTATGTAAGAAAATAAAGGTGCTTTTATATATATATATATATATATATATATATATATATATATATATATATATATATATATATATATATATATATATACACATATATATATATATATATATATATATATATATATATATATATATATATATATATATATATATATATATATATATATATATATATATACACTAATGAAAAGGAAATGTAAAATTAGAAAAACAGAAAATGGAATATATGTATGAGAAAATATTATTGTGTAAAAGGTTTAACTTTTAAGCTTAGTATGTTTTATATATATATATAATAAAGTGTTTGATATATTAAATATAAGAGAAATAAGAAGGTTTCATCAAGAGATTACTTTTACCAAGCAGTCTAATACTCCTGTACTGTACATTTTATGTATGTAAATATGTGTGTTAGTGAATATGTTGCAGATGAGGGAAAAAAAATGTTTAGAGCTTTTGTAAGTTGTTCATTGTGAAATAAGAGAGAAAGAGATTCTCTCATCAGTACAGTTTCATCTTTCTTTCTCTTTATATTCTTTTCACTCACAATGTTAGGTCTTTTTTTTTATTCCCCTTATGCTGTTCCTCCCACTCAACTTTGCAACTGACTGACTGACTTTCTCACCTTCACCTAACACCCTTCTTCCTTCGAAATCAACGTTTATATATATATATATATATATATATATATATATATATATATATATATATATATTATATATATATATATATATATAACACATACGTATAAAAGGTGTATATGTACAGTAAAAGCAAACTTTTATATGCATATAATATGTTGGTTGCTTTTATATTATGTATATGTACAAGTGAATAGCACAATAAGCCAACGTGCCGACACCGACACTCCATAATATAAAACAGATAAAGCTGTTTCTGTGGTGTAGCTTACCACCGTGGTTTACAACTAAAAAAGAAGATTTTTTCCGACTTAACAAAAAACAAGTTAACGGAATAAATCCCAAGCACGCAACGGTGTATATTTTTTCTTTTCCATTTTTTTTTTTACTCTCTTTTACTCTTTCCCCTATATCTTCCCCCAGTGTTTTTTTCTAACTTTTTATCAGATCGCTTATGTTTATACAATGTATGTGAGCAAAAGAGGATACAAGACTCACATTGCAAGCAAAAAAATATATATATTTTTCTGACCATTAGGGAATATCTTTCCTTTTATTATACAATATAACCTGAACATCATAGAAATTTGTTGCTGCTCTCTTTTCTCACTTTTATTCGTGTGTATATATATATATATATATATATATATATATATATATATATATATATATATATATATATATATATATATATATATATATATATATATATATATATATATATATATATATATATATATATATATATATATATATATTATACATATTATTTTTTTATTTTTCTGCTTACATAAAAATAATTTAAAGTGCACACTCCATTAAAAGAATAAAAAAAAGTGAGTAGCTTTATTGCTCTAGATCCATTTCTAATGGCATTGTGGGCTTTTGTTTTGTTTAAATATCTGTTTGTCAGTGCCAATAATATAACCACCAATTTAAGTGGCGAAGGAAGAGATTTTTTTTTTTTTTTTTTTTTTTTTTTTTTTGTCATCCCCTTCAGTTTTCTTCTTCTTTTCTTTCATATAGTCCTTTGTCTTGAAGACGCATTGATATAGTTAGGATACCCCTTCCTTTCCTTTCTCTTCTTTTTATTTTTTTCTCATTCTTTTTATTTTTTTACCGATTTCAGCCCGCTTTTCTTTTTATATATTCCTTCTGCTTCGTTTAACTTATTTGGTACACGTTGGAATGTAAAAAAGAAGCAGCAGCAGCTTTTATTTTTGTTGACATATTTGTGTTGATATTGATATACTCATGCCCGTATCTTTCAGGAAGCTTCAATTGTATACAACGACTAGTAGCGTGAGATTTACTGGGCAATCAATCGGACCAATTGAAAACAACGCTGGATATGCAAGGTAAGGTTCAACCTTTTTAATTAATTTTTATTGATAATTTTTATGTACACATTTTATATAGATCAATTTTCAAGTTTATTTATAGAATTTTGAATCACACGATGTTAGAATTCTATAAACGTTTATAGAGTCTAGCAATCCTTACATTATTGTTATAAACTGCTGCTCGATTTAATTTCGTAAAATATGACGCTAAAAAACGAATTTTAATTATTATTTTTGACCCTATCTATATATTTTTCTTGTTTATTAAAGTATCATTTAATTAACTTATGTTACGAGTATGCATAATCTGCTAAAAAGAATTTTGCCTATAAAGCGTTAATTCTTTTACTATGGACGTTATAATAGTCAAGTTCATTAGGAAGCAAGCAAGTTGGGTGGGTGGGTGGAAGTTGGCTGCTTTGCTTGGGCCACTTTGTGTTGTATAATACAGTAAAGTTGGGGGCTGTGCATAGGGCAGAAGGCCACTTGCAGAGGGTAATCTCCATAACAGGCTAGCGAGAGGAGAAGAGAAGAAAAATTAAACGCAAAACCATGAGAAGAAGAAAAAAAAAAGGAAGAATAAAGAACAAAAAATTAAATAAAAAATAGAGAGAAAAAATCTCGTTTTCTTTTTTTCTTTTCTTTTCTTTTTTTTTTTTTTTTTTTTTTTTTTTTTTCTTTTTCTTTTTCTTTTTCTTTCTTATAAAAAAAAACACCAAATAATAAAATAATAAAGAAAAACGCAGTAGCAAAACTTATTAAATATGCTACGTAAAATATATAAGTCTTGTTCAAAAGACAGTAATGAGATAATAAGTTTTTCCTTGCACATTAGTAATTGAGGAGGATAATTTTATATTTAAGAGGCTTGAGATGAAAGTATAGCAGCGTCAGAAAAGTAGATGGGAAAAGAGGGAGGAGAGACAGAAAGCAGGGTGTGTATGTGTGTGTATATATATATATATATATATATATATATATATATATATATATATATATATATATATATATATATATATATATATATATATATATATATATATATATATGGTGAAATGACGTACCACAAGTCTTATAGTGTGTGTGTCTCTCTTCCATACTCTTTCTTCTTATTTGACTCTCACTGACTGATCAGTCAGTCAGTCTGTCGTCTTTTCTACCGTAAGAGAAGTAAATAGCGCGAGAAACGACAAGAGACATGCCATACAAGAACATGGTTATATAAACTCCCTTTTGGAAACTGAGGAGGGGATAGGAGGTGGTAGAGGGGTGCTTATTATGTCTTAATTTTCCGGATGTGTATAAATATTCTAGTGCTTACACGAGTCATAAGGTTATAGAGAAAGAAAGAAGAATGACAACTCCTGGTTGTTTCACATATAAGAAAGTAAAAGGCAAGAGAATAAGAAGAATATTATAATATAATATATTATATGTATATATATATATATATATAGAAAAGAGAAAAATAGAGAATAATATAAAGTAAAAGAAAGAGGATTTTGGTTTTTGAAAAGTGAATATTATGATAAGCTTTTGTAGAATTTAAAGTATAGTAGGAACAACATAATAATATATAAGTAACCTCTAACAAAATCTTGTTTCTCACCCTACTTTTACAATCTATGTCGAGGTTTACTTACCTCTCTCTCTCTCTCTCTCTCTCTCTCTCTCTCTCTCTCTCTCTCTCTTTGCATATTCATTCTCACCTTTATATATTATTTCTCTTTTCTGAGTTTTACATGCTTATATTTTGACATCTTATTAAACCAAGAACAAGAAGTATGTAAAGTAGAAAATGATAACTAAGAGGTTTAAAAGTTAACTATAATAAAGTATCAAATAATATATTTATGTTTGTGAATATACATATATGACTGAGGATAAGTTACATGAAAAGCAAAAACATTATTCTCTAGACTCAATCGTACAAAAGTTATAATTGAACGGATTTTCCTTTATTATTATATATAATAAACTTCTACTTTTGAATATATTTTTGTGTCTATGTCTTAATATTTTACACAATTTCTTTCCGTAACCGTATAAGAATCATGCAAATTAATGGATTTTTTTAAGGTAAAATATAATATATAAAAAAACAAGTAAAAAAAAATAAATAAAAAAAAAAGCTTTGTTATCATTCAGATTCTAAAAGTGGTGTTTTTTAAACTCTTATGTTAAACGTGGAACAAAAAAAAAATTCGAAGAGAGGGAGGAAAGAAAAATGGAAGAAGAAAAAATATTAGAAAACTCTAAAGAGCACACAAACGTTGTATAAATTATGTAATTTCATATTAAGAAACTTTTTTTTTCCCAAAAAAAAGTTTTAATTCTATACTTAAACTGAATTAATGTAAAGAAAATGTTGATAGAATCAATTTCCCTAAAACTTTTTTTATTTTTTAAAGTATGCAACCAGATGGACAGATCTGTTTAACAAATTGCATATGTTGCAAGGGGCTCTATGTGTTGCCCTTTTTAATGCAGGCGGTCAACTTCTATGTCTCTGCCTCAGTAATGTGCCACCCTCCCTCCGCCCGTTGGCGCGCGCCTTCGTGTGAAATTGTACCTCCTTCTCTCTCTCTCTCTCTCTCTCTCTCTCTCTCTCTCTCTCTCTCGGTTGCAACGTTGCTGCTTTCTACATTGTGGCTACCATTTATCTCTAGAAGGAAACGACACATCATAAATTAAATCATATATCATAAAATATCACTAAAACTTGATGCTTTAAAAAAATTTAATATAAAAATAAAACATAATTTTTGAATAACATTTATTTTAAGAATAAATATTCTTATGTGTCAAATATTATAATTATTTATTTTTAACTCCAGAGTTAGATGATTACTTCTTTGCATTTTTTTTTCTGTGCAAATGAATTTTAATATCATTATTATTATTTAATGCTCATAATATATTTAAATAAAAAAACAAACATAAAGA
The DNA here is from genome assembly GCA_949318235.1 of Ecdyonurus torrentis. Taxonomy (NCBI): domain Eukaryota; kingdom Metazoa; phylum Arthropoda; class Insecta; order Ephemeroptera; family Heptageniidae; genus Ecdyonurus; species Ecdyonurus torrentis. Next base: position 11,457,767 of record OX439127.1, on the reverse strand, counting down.
GTAAATATTTACAACATTTATTTTCAATTAAATGAAATGTTTGTGTTATTATTATGGTATACTTTACCTTTTTATTTATTTACACTTATATAAAAAGAAAAAATCTTTTACTTTTATGTATAAACTTTTATACAATTTTATTTTTAAAAGAATTATTTTGAAAAGTAATAAAATAATAATACCATGAATATATATTTGAAAAGCATTTTGTTCAAAGTTGAAACGTCAAAACATAATATGCACTTTCCTCAGAAGTGCTTAAATCGTAAAAAAACACGAAGAACAACTTTTTTCTTCAACTTTAAATCCTACTTTGAAAATAGCACACAATCTAATACATATATTTTTTTAAGTACATATTTTCGCTTTTTTATTATTATTTATATATATAGGCCTATATATATATATATATATATATATATATATATATATATATATATATATATATATATATATACTGTGTTTTTTATGCGAACAATGTTTAGGTAATATTGAAAACAGCGTTGCTTACTGGCTTGTTGGCGTGAATTAGCTTGTAGTTACTTTTCAAGCAGGTGTTTAGAGTTACTTGATGTTGAAACACGTGTACTTTATGGGCTTTAAAACTCGTAGTTGTACTCAACCACTGCTGTTACTGCAATGCAATGCTTAGAACTGATAAGGGGAAACAACTTACAAGATAATCTTTCTTATTCATTATGAATATAAATAATATTTTATGTTAAAAAAAAAAAAGTGTGCACATTTTTTAAAAAGATTTATAAACATAATTCATTTGTAAAATAGCAAGAGAAAAAGAAGGAAAAAAAAATGTCGCGTATATAATGTAAAACTGTTGTGGCATGCCAACCTATTAACATGCCAGCATTCCCCGAGAGCCTCGGAAAAAAAAAGTGTGGTTTTTTTGACGGTGCTATGTTGATAGTATAGCAAAGCAAAAGAGAATGAACAAAAGTGGGTAGTGAGGCGGGCTGGCAGGCAAGGCAGGCAGTATCCGATATTAACCCTCGGTGTGACAAATTGCCGAGCAGTGATTGAAAGTTGGTCCTCCCTTCCTCCCTCCCTCTCTATCACTCGATCTCATAGTAGCTAGTGATGACACCTGCGAGACTTGATGCTGCTGCAAATTAAAAAAAAAAAAAAAAAAATTAATGCCAGCGTATTGTATAAAAAATTGTCTTTATATACAAGATACCGGATTATTAATATTATATAAAAAAAAAATAATAAAAATTATGATAGAAACTTACCTGTTTCCTTTTTATATAATATTTATACAAGTAAACCACCATTAAGTAGAAAATAAAAAGTATGAAAAATTTTTCATGACAGGCTTCTTCTATACAACTCTGGGAACCGAGAGAGACAGAGAGAGAGAGAGAAAGAAAAAAACTTTACATCGTCTTACATAAAAGAGGTGAAAAAAGTAAAGAAGTGGTTGGTTGAAGAGGGAGGAGAGAGGTTATTATGAAATGTCTGTATTCATAACATCTTAACTTGATATAGGATTTTTTTTTTATTATTATTATTCTTTAAAAAATATAATAAGTTACTTTGTCGTCACGAATACCATTATTGTGCATGTTGTTATAAATTATTTTATGTATAAAAAAAAAATATTTTTAATTCTTAAACAGATAAAAAGTTACAATTTTTTTTTCACATGGTGTGATTAAAAATATAATTTATGACATACATTGCCTATTTTTACTTTGAAATTGTTTTTTCTTCTTCTTTTGTATAATGTTTTTTTATTCATACAGTTTTTTTTTTAAAATTATTGTTGTTGCGTGATAATCCACACCTAATCGTGTTTATACTTTCCTCCCAAGCTATATCATTGTGGACAAGTGGAGAAGGTTAGCGTAAGTTAACGGGTGAAAGAGAGTGAAAGCGAGATATATTTTGCAGTTATTGTTTCAACTCCCCACCCTTTTTTTATCACAGATTTTTTTTTTTATTTTTTATATTTTTAATACATGGGCATGATGATCACCTAGCGGGCAACAAGGAAGAGTAGCAGCAGGCCGAGCAAGCAAGCAAGCAGCAAGCAAGCAGGCAAGCAAGCAGGCAGCAGATTGGACGTGTGAGGAACGATGGTGTTAGCTGCCGGCTCAGGGCTGAATGATATTATGCAAGCAAGCGAGAGAGAGAGAGAGAGAGAGAGAGGGTGAAACTGACGCTATATCGTCTGCATTCATTGTTTCTACCTCCTACCCATTTGCATGTGGAGGTATAAAACAGCAGCAGGAGGAGGATTGTGGCACACGTTTTGTTTCTACCTTAGGGCACACATAGCAGATCACATATTGATGCTTTCTGTCTGACCATCACACTCCTATATAACGACTACTGCTACTTCTACATAGATGCTTCAGTTTAACCTCTCTCTCTCTCTCTCTCTCTCTCTCTCTCTCTCTCTCTCTCTCTCTCTCTCTTTATTCTAACTCCCTAACCTCCCGCTTATGTTTATTCGAAACGTGGAGAGTAAAGTGAAATTGGGTGGTGAAGTAAAGCGAGAGCTTTTGGAGTGGCCAACAGTTAACCCAGCCAGAGCTTCTCTAATCTATACTCTCTCTCTCTCTCTCTCTCTCTCTCTCTCTCTCTCTCTCTCTCTCTCTCTCTCTCTCTCTATCTATCTCTCTTTCTCTCTCTAAACTCATCTCATCTCACTTTTTTTTTTTTTTTTTTTTTTTTTTTGAACGGCAAGCTGAGTGCCGAAGCCTTCCAATATTGTAATACTACGATATCCAAGCACCCACCCACAGATATTATGAACGCGCGGTGCTCTGTGCTTCCTTTGTTTGTTATTGACTTGATCGCCAGTATTTCATTCCTTATACCCCGAACAATAAGGCATTTTCATCCATTGTATATGGATAACTATTGCCAGGATCACGCAAAGTCAATAAAATCAGCCGTATAATATACCATCAATATGAAACACTTATTGCTAAATTGTTAATCATAGTTTAGAAAGGAAAAAATATTACGTTATACACCATTAAATATTATTGACAACGACGTTCCTAACATGTAAAAAACATAAAATTGTAAAAGAAAAAAAATTTATTTTATTTTTATTTCTAAAATTTAAAGTCAAATATAATACTATCTTTAAATTTTGATAGATTTTTTTTTCTTTTACAAAATGATTTGAAATAAAAGACTTTGAAAACACTTCGTGCAAAGTTATCATCAAAGAAATTCTTTAAATTGTGTATATATGCAATGTGTAAGCATTGCAGCTAATAGACTTCATCACCATTTCTAATGCGGCTCTTATCACAAGCTTACATCGTAGCGATCACGGTAGTCAATCTCCTTGATACTTTTTTTTTCTACCTTTCACGTGAGCTCAGCAACTTCATTTAGATAATAATATAAAAGGTAAAATTGTACAAAGTTTAAAAGATTAAAGAAAAAAGTCTATCTTGTGATCTGATGAAATACATTTAACAAAGTCTCTCTCTCTCTCTCTCTCTCTCTCTCCCTTTCCTCTGTTAAAATTTTTTTCTAACCAATTTCCTTCTCATGTTATTTTCGTTATATTTTTTTAAGGGTCAAAAGTATAAGAATCAATAAATTCAAAGCAGTGATCAGTGAAACAAACGAAGTAACTTAACTAATATGGTTACATCAAATACTGCTTTGAGGTAGAAATAGGAGTGGGAAAATTTTGTATCAAGCATGACACGATTCAATACCCACTCATACAAGTAAAAAAAAAATCTCTCTCTCTCTCTCTCTCTCTCTCTCTCTCTCTCTCTCTCTCTCTCTCTCTTATATAAAACACATTAATGATATAACCACTATTATACAGCAATGCATGTTTCTAAAATAGTATATTAGAGTTTTCATTTACGCGAGAAACGAATGAAAGTGTGAATGCATAGCATGCGGGTACAGTCCAAAAATGTATCTCATTCCAATATTATAGAATGTATATACACAAGCAGGCAGAACGTGGAGAGAAAATGTTACATTATGGTCCAGCTCAATGCCCAAAACCAACTGCTTGCCTATCTATAAGAGAGAAAGAGAGAGAAAAAAAAAAGAAAATAAAACTGCTCCGGGTCATTTAAGAGCAGTATATAGAAGGCGTGTGGCTGCCCATCCACCACCACCGTTGGTGCCGTTAAATTTTACCCCTCACACAGTATATAAAGCCTGCATCTCTTAACACCCGCACGCCGTTTGCTGCTGCTATTTTTTTTTTTTTTTTTTTTTAACACCCTTAAAAATCACTATTATACGATGTTTCTAATTCTGTATTATGTAATTAGTGTCAACGGTTTTTAAAAGCGTATGATGTGTGTATCATATACTGATCATTGAATACCACAAAATACCTTTAAAATGTTTTTTTTTAATAAAATAATCTCATGTACATCAGAATTTTACAAAACTTTAATCTATATTACATTATGTCTCAAAAATTCCAGATTGATTTTTTTTTCATACACTGTACAATATACATATATAGAATAATTATTTTTCATATTATATTTTCTCATTTCTCCTATAAACCAATTGACACACCTTAGGGTATATAAAGAATGGAATTTGGTTTTTATAATTTAATATTATACTCTCATATTTGACGTTCATAATATTCGTTTAGTTTCATCTAACTCGTGTGTTATATTATTATATAAAAAGACCCACATATGCATTCTTTATCAGAAATTTTTCTCTCAACATTAAAAACTACCTTTTGCTTTTGATTTAATCAGCGTTATACTTTTCTACAGTGTGCCTCGGGCTTAGATTGGCATGGAAAGTATTTGATTTCTGAGTAATTATCTAACTTGTCAATATTACAACCAATATTACATTTTTTTTCCTTACCATATATCAAATTTTTAACTAGAGTGAAAAAAATGAATATGTGGTGACCAAAATTTTGTTATATTTACCCTCTTATTTTTTGCAGTTAATTAAAAAATTGAAAGTTGTTATTATTCTTACTATGAGTTATAAATTGAATAAAAATCCGTGGAAAAACAACAACAATAGCGTTGTTCGTAAACCCTGTTTTCTTGCACCAAAAAATGCGCATTCCATTTGAATAACCAAAGGTGATCGTCATTTTAGAAGCAGAGAACAGGGTTTACGTACAGCATTATTTATAAATAATAGTTTTAAGACGGGAAATCAGATACTGCGAGATTTGACTAAAAAATTGAAAGAAAAAGAAAGAAAAAATTGAAATTTTGCACAGTGATACATTAGGCTATGGAATCTTCAAATATGTAACAAATTTGGGGTGTCACCATGCTAGATTTTAAATTATGATTTTTTAAAGCTTTAGTTCCATAAGAGCCATGTTAATTTCAATATCCATTTTCTCTCTTATCTGATGGTCAAGGGTTCTGAAAATTTTATCATAGGTAGCTGTTACTATTAACTTTCAAATGGCATAATATAGTTTGCAAGTTTTCTTTTTAGATTTTGAGATGCAAGCCAACTGAATACAATCCTTAATGATTTTTTTTATTATTTATTTATTATTATTATTATTTTTCTGCTACTTAAAATACTTTTTTAGGATGTATATTTTGGAATAATATAATAATTAATAATGAATCATTTATAAATTTAAATTTTATCGTCAGTGACTGTACAATGGGCAACATATATTTTGAATGTTAGGATAATGTCAACATGCAATTTCATTTTCTCTTATAAACAAGTAAAAGAAAATCGAAATGCTAAAAATTAGATTCAATAAAATATAATAAAACTTAGCGTAAAGAATGTATAAGATTGAAATTGAATATAAAAATGGTTAAGCATGAATTTTTATGATATTATTTATTAATTTACTACCATCAATAAACAAGTATCAATTACATACAATCAATCGCACGCGATAATATAATTACTGATTTTGTGTGTGTGTGTGTGTGTGTTGACTATATATATAATATTATACTGAATATTCAATACTTCAACGTTATAATTAATATAACTATAAGTTCGTTCATTAAATTGAAACATATACTAATGCTGAATAACATAATGTTTATATTATTAAACCGATATAATTTTTTTTTTTTACAGAATTATCTTCGTATATAACTTTTAAAATCTCTGAGTAAATTACCATTTTATAAACATTCACTTACTCGTTAAGATTTATAACGATAAAATATTTTTTTACAGCATTTACATGACATCTTTTTTTTCTTTTTTTTTTTTTTCTTTTAGTTTTTTATCTTTATCTAGTTATTTTTGTTCTGTAAAGGGTAGGATGTAAAGTAAATGTGGTATACTTTTATGCTGCAAAGACATATAGTTGACACTCCGGTTGTCCGTCCGCTTTCCTCCTAGATTCCACCCACCCTCTATATAATATGATGTCCCGTATAACACTAATATACTCAAAACTTTTTTTTTTTTTTTTTTTAATTCCTCCCTGCATCAGATTGCGTGCTTGTAAAGGGGAGATTTTCAACACTGACCGCTAATTACACATTGGTATGTACTATACTATACTACGTGCTTAACTTTTTTTCTTTCTTTTTTTTTTTTATATATATATTTTTTTTTAATTCTATATTTTTTAACGTATATTTTATAAAGAGCCTCTAATATATATTATGGACACGTTTCCGTATACCTATATGTTTGTGTGCGTGTAGTATACTCTCTGTCTCTAACCCCCCTCCTTTTAAGTTCTAAATTTTATTTTCACTCCTTTTCCCTTCATATGTAATATTTTCCCTTCTCTCTCTCTCTCTCTTTCTCTCTCTCTCTCTAACCATCAGCAACACCACCTCCTACCCTTTCTCATTAGTACTATGTGTTTTATCAGAGATATATTACAGAGAAAATGCATCTTTACATATATAACTGGCTTCAACCGTTCCTCTTCAATGAATACACCATGCATGCTTTCATACAAAAGGTTGGAAAATTATTATAGAGGGTAGTAAAAATTGTTATTTTAAAACTAACATAACTTTCAATTTTACAACTTGTGTTATATTATAAAACATTTTGTTATTTATATTTTTATTTTTGGCCATTCTTCTTGTCCTTGTTTTTATTACTTTATTTAAGTGAAGTACAATTATTTAATTAATTAAACTTGGAATTAAAAGATAATAAACAGGGAACACAATGTTAAAATAAATTTTCTGTATTGTGTTAGTATTTTTAAATGCGAGTGTTTTTTAAAAAAAACTTTTTTACATTCGTCAAAAAACATTTTCTTTTGAGTGTAAAAGTTTTTTTTTTTTTTTTTTTTTTTTAAAGTTTATTTTTGTGTTCATTTTTGTCTATTTTTGCTGTGACATGAGTTTGTGGAAGTTTTCATCTTTGCAACTCCAATTTGCTTCAGGAAACTAAAACTGGGCATTCATTTCCCTCCCCATCTAAAATCTTTGTGCCTTTACAAAGTGTGAAGTCGCAACAAGAAGCTTCGAGTTACTTATTGCTTAGTTTACACTTTGGACTTAAGTTACAACGACATCTTTACCTTTTGTTTGTTTTGTATGACATTGGCACGTTTGTCGCTTACATGAATTACGCAATTCATCTTGTGTCAGCCTTTCATTACTCAGAACAATTTTGTCAGCTTGGAAAAATATAACAGCTCTTAATGCAAATTGTCTTTCAGTTTTTTTGTTTGTTTTTTTCCTCATATAACTTCTTACAAATTTAGTACATAAATTCATTAACTTAAAATAATATGTATAGCTTAATATTATAATATTGTTAAACATTAATAAAAAAAGAAAAAGTTAATAAATTTTCTTATGAGGTTTTGAAAAATTTGTATAATATATTTCAATAAAGTTCTATAGTAGGGAAAATTTGTATTTACAATATTTTGATTTAGTACTTTATACATGTATGTAAATATAATATAATGTAGTCATATATGTTTTCTGTGTTAAATTGTGCATGCTCAATTTACGCGAAGGAACACGCGGTTTTGAGCCTCGTATATTCGTTGCTTAGCCATTGTACCCCCTATATCACCCGACGGTTCTCCTCCTAAACCATTCGTCTACCGGTCCTACACACACACACACACACACACATATACATAGTAGTGTGCTGCGGGTTGCCTGCTTTTGCCTTTACCCCGTTTAGGTTTGTAGCTTGCAGGAAATCCCTAACGACACCCACTTTGTCAAAGCGTGTTGCTCTGTTAGCAATAGTAGTTGACAGCAACGGCATTTATCTGTAGAAACACAAATAAGAGTCAGCAAAATGCACAGGAAATACATTTTGTGGCATAACCATTTTTTTTTTTTTTTTTTTTTTCCCACATTTCATATCGTTATGACAAAATAGTAACAATAAAAAAAATAAAGACTAAAAAATATAATAATGATAAAAAAAAAAAATAATAAATATAAGGATTTATTGTTTTATAAGAACAAACAAAGTCTTTATAAAAAAAAAAGTTTATACATACTTTACGTTCTAATATGTTTTCTTTTGGATTTTTATATATACGTTTCATGATGAGCTGTCTGATTTAAAAATATCAAACGAAAAACAATTCAAATTTAATGTTTACATTTGTAAGAATAATAAAAAAGTTGCAAAGCAACCAAACTAACAAACATACAAGTAAGCAAAGTAGTAGTAACGGCAGAAAACAGCAGAATTGCTTCCCCCCTTCCCTTTTTTTCTCAATCTTCTGAATTCAACGTTGTTTTCTGTATAGAGTAAGAGACGCACTGAGCTATCATTTTCTGCAATATTTGCTATTTTCCCCCGAGCCTTGCTGCTTTCTGCTGCCTCCCTCATTCTCCCTATATACTCTTACTGTCTCACTTTTTTCCACCCCCAACCCCTTATTCTCTTTTTTTTTTCTAAAAAAAAGCTTTTGCGATTGTGAGTAGTTGCGAACGTCAGCTTCCTGGACGATCTCTCTTTCTCTCTCTGTCCTCTCTCTCTCTCTCTCTCTCTCTCTCTCTCTCTCTCTCTCTCTCTCTCTCTCTCTCTCTCTCTCTCTCCTCTTCCTTGCTTTACACAGTGGCCCTTGCCCCTCCTTACCCCACCCTCCGTATTGACCAGAGGACATTGGGGTGCGAGCAGTAAACAAGAATTTTTGGCTCTTGGTATTCTTAGACTTTCACTGTTCCTCACAAGCCAACGTTTTGGGACAAACGGGATTATCAAACTCGATATGGAGCACCAAATCCGCTAATGCTATATATGTATATATATATATATATATATATATATATATATATATATATATATATATATATATATATATATATATATTCTTATTGGCAAAGTCATCAGAAGGGTCATTTCTTTAACGACCGTCGCTTGTTTTCTTCCCTATTTCTATCTCCTAAAAACCTCCCACATATATACCCTCATACCAAAACATAGAATGTAAGTAAGTCTTAGGATTGCTTTATTTCTTTCTCTCTCCAAACATAGTTTCATTTATTGGTCATCGATATACTTTACCGTATATACACAAAACCAATTACAGAAAAAAAGTTTCTTTTTATTTCTATATATATATTTTTTTATCAGTATATAAGATATATTCGGAAGTAAAGTAAGTTTTATTTTTTAAGAGGAAATATTTTTTCAGTGTCACTCTGGAAGAAACATGAAGGCAATACAGTATATATGGCATATGGCTAGTAGTGGTTAGCGAGTGAGTGAGTGACTGGTCACCCAACAGAGAAAATATATATAAGTCCAAAGATAAAGAAAATGCTTCTTTTGTTCTTTTCATTTGTTTTTATTCGTATAATGATTTGCAGAAGGAGTTTGTAAGAGAGAGAACTATACAAGGGATGGATGAATCTTGCTATGGGGCAAGTAGTACAGTCACTGATTTTCTTCTTCATTTTATTCTCTTTTCTATTGTGATTTTCTTTGCCTTTAGCAAAACTACAAGCAAAAACGAAAATGTATTCAGTGTTAGAGAAAAACCATTCGTTATATACATATTACAAGTTTTGTATACATACAAAATAAAAGAAAATTTTATATATATCGTCCCATAAGATAAAAAATAAAAATTGACAAAAAAAAAAACACTATTGTGGCCTATCTATTTTATAGTATAATGTATATTATGTATATAGAGAAAATTTTGTGTAGAAATTTCTCATAGTTGGTTTAGATTTAGATACTTAAGTAAACGCGTTGTTAACTGGACTTTGTTGGTTCACTAATCTGACCACATTGAGGCTAAAGCTTGTCTATGTAATACTTGTATAGCATAGAAGCTACTTGTCTTCTTATTTGGTATAGTGGTAATGACGAGGTTTTCTCTTAAAGACCAAAATTTCAACATTGGGATAATAATATATATATAAGCACCAAGTATACACATACACATATAGGCTTGAATTAGTTGTAGTAAAAGGGATATATATATATATATATATATATATATATATATATATATATATATATATATATATATATATATAGAGAGAGAGAGAGAGAGAGAGAGAGAGAGAGTATAGAGAAAGAGAAAAGCAAGTGCAGTGGTAGACCACTAGCGTCGACGACCCCTACCGTCAGTTTTACCTCATCCAGCAAGCACAGGTCTCCAGGGAGTCGCGCTTTGATTACCTGCTTGCTTGCTTGTTCACTCAGTGGGTACAAGAGCAAGCCAGTGCCGACAATTGAAATAAAACAATCTCTATATTAATCTGATACTAAAGCTCGATCTCTCGTCCCCTTCCCCCTCTCTGTTTCTCTCTCTCTCTCTCTCTCTCTCTCTCTCTCTCTCTCTCTCTCTCTCTCTCTCTCTCTCTCTCTCTCTCTCTCTCTCGTTCTCTATATAATATAATATATAAAGGTAGATATTATATGATACACGTAGTTATAATAAGAAGCTTTGTACTGTATAATTCTGTTGATCTAGTAACGTGGCCATGGTCATTAGTATGAACACCACAAATGAAAGACAAAGTTATATTATATGTATAGGTCCTTTTAACTTGTTTAAAAAATAATAATGTATAGCATAAGAATATTATTAGGGTTATATACAAAGAATAATAATATGTAGATTATGAAATATATAATAAAAGCCACACAAAGCTAAAATATATCCATATATATATATATATATATATATATATATTACACTACTTAAATGATTTTAGGGCTTAAACTATTTTATAGAAACCCAGGCAAACTATGTTTTTAATTGTTTCTATACAATTATTGTTGAATTTGATTCAACTTCTTAAACTATACGAAGATTAATATTTACGAGAGTGAAAGCTTTTTGCAACTTGCATATAATCCTATAGGTATATGGAGATTCTTACGAATGTATAAATAACGTTGAAACAAAAGTCAGCAGCTCAATTCACGTCACATTAACTATCTCAGGCTTATTATATAGGCATGAAATATTATTTTTATGTATGCTTGATGAAGCTGATTTTGCTATAGACAATGGAGTTTCAATTAAAGCTAATTGCAGTAGACTTATTCGTGGTGGTAATGAAATGCAGTTTACTATATCTTTGATTTGAAGCCGCACACTATAAAACAATACACAACTTTTCACTATATATACCCTTTATACAACTGCTGAAGTACATACTTTACTTCTTTGCCTGCTGTAAGAAATTTACCACTCAGTAAATTTAAATCGTCAATTTATATGCAATGGGTAATAAACATTTTCATCATGTTTATATTTAGTAATGGGATGTTAAGCTTTGTATGAGCTTAATGCCTTTTGTAACATCCTATTGAGCATCTTTTTTATATTGACTGAAACAATGTATACATTATTTATTTTGCTCAATAAATCTTTATTTTATGAATATTGTTACTCTCTCTCTCTCTCTCTCTCTTTTACATTTTATATGAGATGTTATTAAGTGACTATAGCTTTATTTTATTTTTTCGTAAATTTAGTGAAAAAATGTGTGATATTATTGTTAATGTAGTATTTTTTATTTTTAAACGGTTTTCTTTGATATTATAATTTCTTATCAGTGTTACCTTATATTCAAATGTAAATGCTTACCAAATTATACAACTTTAAAAATCCTGTAAAGCAGGTCATGCACGTAAGTAAATGAGGTCAATAATAAAATTAATGATCATGCACCTATTACAAGTCTTCAATTACAATCCAAAACATAGCGTAATAAAAATAAAACGTCATAAGTACAAAAAGATGCACCCCCTTTTCTCGGATTCTATTCAAGTTATTAATTTAACCCGTATTAACTTTAATATTACATTGATCACCTGTAAAATTTTGGTGTTTATCATGGGGTTTCAGAAAAAGGGTTGCATCCGGTTGTAAAAATCTCTGTTCTTATTTTGGCCAGAATGTAATCATTTAAAAGGCTAACTACCGTTAAATTTGACGTGATTAAAGCAACGTAAACATCTTTAAATTTTATTTTTACTTGTTTAATTATTTTTGTCTTAAATTGTAATGTTATTATCAATAAAATAAACTATAAATATGATGAATTCCTAGGTAAATTTAATGTGTAGCATATACAGTGCTAGTTATAGTATAATAACACTCGATTTAGCATATTTTGTTACTTCAAAAGTTTTACAACTCCTCGATGTTTAACACGTAACAGGTCTTTACAGAATTCATATATGAAAAAAAAAAAAAAATCTGATTTTAGAAGGTGATACCAATATGACTACACTTAAAACTCGTAATTTCAACACACATGTAAACCTTGAAATGTGAATCATATATAAATAAATAAATATATAAATTTTATTTGCTGAGGATGTAAAACAACTTATACAATATGGAGTTATCTTGAAATACCTTTCGTAATGTATAATTGTAAAATTTAAGTTGGGTGAAAATGGACATAACACAAAACCATTCAATTTCGTAACCTTTCTATATATTATATTGGATATAAACGTTTTGCTTATAATTTACGATTGGGATTTTTATATATATATATATATATATATATATATATATATATATATATATATATATATATATATATATATATATATATATATATATATATATACATAATATTATATAGGAAAAGTTATGCAATAAAAAAATTAAATTTGTAATCCTTTTATGGTTGATTTAAAAATTGGTTGTGGCATTTGTTGGCGTAGAAAGGCGTTGAAAAAGTGAAGCGGTCGCTCGGTGTATAGTCGTATATATTTACGAGACAGCACAAACAACCCAAATGTATATAGAAAAGCAAGCAATCCGACAAGAGAAAAGCAAAAGAGTTAAAAAGCGAGAGATGCGTTACGTTTGCGATGTTATGTGAAAGAGGGGTAAAAAACAGAGAGGAAAAGCCGTTTGTCATATAGTATGGCATTATAGTTGGCTATGACTCGCCATTCTCTCTTTCTCTCTCTCTTTCTCTCTCTCTCTCTCTAAGGATTGCTTGGCAGATAGATTTAACAGTAACATTATATAATATATTATTAGATATACACACATACTGTACATTGTACTGTGCGATCACGTTGTTATCTTTAAACCTTAAGCACATCATGTTGTTAGTGAAACTCTTCTCTGTTGTATCTTTATACTCTCTCGCTTATAAATATAATGATGCTTACTAAATTTTACCTTATATATACACGTCAAAGTCCATAAGCTAAGTACCAGTTTTACTCACTCACGTGTCTATGATTAGACTTATAATTTGCCGTGTATATAGAAAGAAGAAAATTATATATTGTTGATGTATTATTATAATAACTAAGCTGTATATTTGAAGCAAAATAAAAGAGAGAGGAAAAGAGATATGTCGTGTGGTTTTCTTGCTTTTCTGTCATTTTTATGCCACTGCTGGACCGTGGCCAGAGTATCATACATTTCATTTTGATAATCAGAAAGGGAAGTGTTGGTCACAACTAAAACTAACACCCAACATCTCTTACAGTTTCTCTCTCTCTCTCTCTCTCTCCTTTACTATTATCATTATTATTTATTATTTATGACATTTTCTCAATACTTGAACGTGTTGCAAAAATTCATGTCAGCAAAATATAATTCTTTTTATTCTTAAAAAACTATATATATTTTGATTTCAGAAAGAAAGCGCAATTAATATTTTTTTTTTAAATTCTTTAATTATACTACTTTCTCTCTCTCTCTATCTTTCTCTCCCCTCTTTCCTCTCTGCGACAATATGGCCATCAAAATGAAATCCAATACAGAAAAATGATAAAAAAAAAAATTATATTCTAAAGTATGATATCGTCTTTATGTCTAATGGATTAACTAAAAAATAGTATTGTTGTTAAGCTTAGAGAATTTTTAAAATAGGGGAAACAAGAGTCAACCCTTATCTAATTTATTTAACTCTTTTTAATTCTTTTATAGTACATGGAGACGAAAAAAAAATATCCCCTTTTTATTAAACTTTTTTTTTTCTCTGGGCTATTATGTATATTTTATATTATGTTATGTAAAATACTATATTGATAAATTTACCTTAAAATTTATACTATATATAATATAAAAATTAAAACAATAAAATTTAATATCTATGAACATTTTGTGCCAGTATGGTCTCAATTTGCATATGACAAGTCGTGTATGCAAATTGTTATATTATATTCATGTTAAGGTAGCAAGCATTTATACCACATTTACCTGATAATTAATTTCAGAATACAAGATTAACTTTTCCTGCGTAAACTCAAACATATATATATATATATATATATATATATATATATATATATATATATATATATATATATATACTAAAATGTTGAATATGTTATATAATGTACGTATAATTTTCTCAGATTTATTTTTGGATTTCATATAGTATAATATAACATGTTACTTGGACATCGCCTTTAGTTTAAGGATGTAAATTTTTAGAGTTTCATTTTACTGATTTATAGTTTTGATGTTCCGGAATATATTTTTTTTTAACGATATGTCATATATGTAGACGAGATGTTTGTGTGTGTGTATATGTTTATATATATATATATATATATATATATATATATATATATATATATATATATATATATACACACACACACACACATACGTTCTCCTCTTTTCGTACCTCCACCCTCTTCACAACAACTTTTTTTTTTCATTTGCTATTAGTGTACATTTTTCTGCTTGTCGCATTATTTAAACAAGCTCAGTTAAAAAAAAAAAAAATCTCCCCCTTTTCCTCTTTTCTCCAACAATTTTTGAACCGTTGAGTGTGTATATATTTATACACATATATATTTTTACTCAGCAGAAAAAAAAAAAACAGAAAAGTATGCGTATTTCAGAAAAAAATATACTCACATATTGTATCAAGAGTAATCTAAAAAGCTTGGATTATAAAGTACTGCCTTGTTATTATGTGTATATGTGTGTGTGTGTGTGTGTGTATGTTATATTTTTATGATACATAAAATATAAACTAAATTGAAAACTCACTTTGAGGTGGTTTAAAAAAGCATATTAATTGAGTTGTAACAAATTTATTATAAATCATGCTTCATTGACTGACGATATATGATTTCTTTGATTTAAGCGTACTTTTTTTTTTTTTTTTTTTTTTTTTTTTTGTATATATAATTTAACATTTCAAAGTTATCTCTTCAAATAAATATTTAACATAAAAATAAAAAATCTATATAAAAAAGTGCAAAGTGTTTTGATTTATAAATTTTGTTTTCTTTGTCTCAATTTCCACTGTTTGTTGATATAGATGATATCACAAAAATCAATTGTTTACATATTTGAAATATACAAAATTTTAATAGAATACATTGAGAAAATAAAAATAAAATGATAAAAATATATAAATAACAAATTAAATAATAATGATGGCAATAAAATAAAAAATAAAAAAATCTCGAAATACGTCAAAGGTATATTTAAGGAAATATTGTATATAAAAATCATTTATTTTATTTGCTAAATATAAATAAAAATAAATAATATTTAAATACCTTTATAAATTAACTAATTAACTGTAAAAAAAAATATATAAATCATAATATATTAATACATTTAAAATATTTAAATATAATTAAACAAGCTGTGCAAAGTCGTATTATTTTGTTTGTAATAACAATCACGTTTTCATGTGTATTTTTATTTTTCAATGACTAAAAGCGTAATTTTTATTATTACTATATATACATATGTTAATGTTTTTATATATACACACAAACATTTTTTTTTTTTAAACTTTATTTTTTATTTTATTTAAACAGCTGTGGTGGTTTGGTTGGTCATGTTTATATGGTATAATGCTCTCCGTGTTATATTCGTATATATGCATGTAATGTTTATATATGTACAGAGACATTATAATATTGCTCATTCTATACGATTGCGACTGAAATTGTTTAGTGTTATGAAATAAAAAATAATTATAATAAAATGAAAAATATAAGCTACGTATATATATATATATATATATATATATATATATATATATATATATATATATATATATATATATATATATATATATATATATATATATATAATATGTGGTATCTCAGTCACGATATTTAGCACGTGATGCTTATATTAAAAACACAAAAAGTATAGTGGAAATAGTATAAAATGAGAAAAATAAATATTTTATTTTTACTGTGTGATATACTTTGAGTTTGTAATGTATTGTCTGCCGGACATGAAATCGAATTTAGACTTCTTTATGTATTGAAAAATATGTTCTGAAGTTTTAAACATAAATTTAACAAAGCAGTTGCAATTTTCTTAAACTTCTGAACATCTGAACATGTTCGAATTATTTATACTTGGTCCAGAAGTGTGTGTAATATATATATTATATAATAAACAATTACTTTTTATTCTTGTAATATCAAAATTTAAATAGTAGTGAAATAATTTGATGAAACATGAAACAATTACATTTATATATAATTATAGACAACTTTCTACAGTACATCGAAGTAAGTTTACTTTACAACCCCCTCCTCTCTCTCTCTTTCTCCCCTGATACATATACTTTATTTGCATTTCACGTCAGTGTCTTGTGATGTATCTTGGGGATAAATGGTAACACATTTGACATTTTGAATTTTACAGGAATAAAAATATGTATACATACTTTACTTATGATTTTTTCCACACTGTCTGTTATGAAAATAAGTACCTCTTTTAAATTTATTCATTACCTTTTTTATTGAAATGAATTGATTGATATTTATGTCTTAGATTGCTATTTTCAATTTTAATGATAATGAATTAATAATTTTTAATTTAATTATATGCAGAGAAACAACTTTTAAAACATTTTTCACTGTCATTATTTTATTGTCCTTCTCTAACAACACATTTTTACAAAGTTGATATTGGAGGGGTTTTTTTTATTGAAACATTTTAGTTTATTTAGAAACAAAAATTCATAATTAAAAATACCTTGAACTACTTAATGAACAATATAATAAGATTAAAATATACTTTCGTAACATTCTTTTCAGTTATTTTCCTAAAATTAATATATTAATATTTTTGTATTTTACCGTATTTTATATACTCATTAAAAGTTATTATAAGTTGAAGTTTATAACATATATAATTTTATAAGTTGATGAGAAAGTAGAGAAAAGCAGATATTCTCATCACCATGTGTGTAGGTATCACTTCTTATTACCACCTCTAAAAGTTAGTATACTTGTTCTCTCTCTCTCTCTCTCTCTCTCTCTCTCTCTCTCTCTCTCTCTCTCCATACACATGTCTCTTTTACTCATAACTTTTGTTACGTATTATTATAGTCTCATTTCAATTCTCTTCTCTCATCTAACAAAACTATGTCTAAAATTTTGTTTCCCTCTCTTTGTTTTATATACCACCTACCAAACTAACTACACCCCTTTTTCTGTATAACTTCCTATATAGCCTCTATCTTCTACTATACACTTTTGCCCATATACCTCTCTCTCTCTCTCTCTCTCTCTCTCTCTCTCTCTCTCTCTCTCTCTCTCTCTCCTGTGCGTTTGTGATGTGTTTTGGGTGCAAGTGTAGCGGCTTGCATGCTCGGTTCCTTAGTTTCATTCTCTCTCTCTCTCTCTCTCTCTCTCTCTCTCTCTCTCTCTCTCTCTAAATAAAGATGCCAGAAATTTTCATTTACGTATCTATACAATAGGGATATGTGCCAAGTTTTCATGATAAATTATATTAACCTTTTCCTACTTCTCCTTACTTTTCTAATACTGCTTTTCCTACTGCTTCTCTGTGTAAATGAATAATAAAATAGAGTTTATATTTAGCTTTTAAATTTGTGACTTTTATATACAGATTTTTATACCCCAAGATTTGTTTTATGATTTAATTCTTTCGTTTCGCATGGAAAAAAAATATATATAAAAATTTAAAACTTGTTTATGATATTCTTTTTAAGAGTCAGAATATAATTTGTTTATAAAAATAACTGGAAACTTTTCAATAAAATTTACGTATAAATAAAATATTATTTATTAAATTGATTTATTACAGAGAAAGAGATGTATGTGTTATTAATGTACATTAGATTCACTGCATATTTATTACCAAATTGAGATTGTAAAGGGGATACACGGTAATACATTGGTAGTACATTGGTAATAAAAAATCAACAGTATTTTTAAAGCTTTCAAATCCTGCGGCAATGAAAAATTTGTACAACAAAATTTGATTTACACAAAACAGGAAACAGTAACGAAAGGGAAGGTGTTAAAAATTTTGTTGTTGAATATTTATCAAAGAAGATGTTTATAGGGAGAAGAAGAAAAAAAATGATGTCGTGAAGGTTGCTTCCCTTAGGATATTAAAGTAAAATACTATAGGGAGGGCGCACAAGAATCAGTCAGCAAGAGATTCCGTCTTTGTATCCGCTTGTCTCGAGCCTGTCTACACGGGGGTGGGTGTGCGTTTGTGGCTGGCTTGTTGCTGCTTTTACTGCCGTGCTAGCTGTTGTTTAGTATGCTGTGACTAGCTTGCTTACTCTTGCTCTTTCTCTCTTCTCGCTGCCAGCCACACTTCACCTCATCTCTCTTGCTTTTACTCTCGTACTACCGTATCTCTCTCTCTCTCTCTCTCTCTCTCTCTCTCTCTCTCTCTTCCTCTTCCCATCGGGCCTATTGTGTTGCTCAGCTGTTGCGAAAAGCAACAGCAGGCGTGTTTTGTTTTGGGCATGACCTTCCCCAAACCACAATGACCTTGCCCTTTTACCTCCTACTCCGCCCCCACAACAGCCAACATCATAAAGTCACTTATTATATTAAATTATTGCTCAATTGTTAACTCATAACAAATCAAATAAAAGGAAAATAAAAAAAGGTAAAGCTATTTTTTTCTCTGTTTTCTTGTATACACGAGATGAAGTTTACAAAATAAGCTAAAATGTTCTCTTTCAATCTCTCTCTCATTCTCCTCTCCATTTCACGTGCTGTAATCCGTTTAAACTTCTCCACAGGGAATCCTCTTTAGACCTTCTACTATACTTGAAAAGCTACTGCTCTATATTGTATCTTCATAAACAATTGTAATTTGCTCTTATGTTTTTACAATCTTTTAAATTTGCATTTTTTTTATTAAATTATTATTTTTCCATTGTACTGTTATGATTATTGTTTTGAAACTAACATTAATTTAAATTTATCACTGGATTAGCATTCTACTGCATTGAAAAATAAAACTGGTTGAAAATAATTTGGTATATTGTGTAAACAAGTGGCTACAATCCCATGGTAGATAAGCATATTATGTATATATATAAGCAGATAAGATACAATGTATATGTTTACAGATAAGGGGAAATAACGTACAAATTTAATACAAATTACAGTAATAACAGTGCGTATTAAAAAAAATATATCATGCATTATTATATTATTGCTTTGTAAAAAAATATTTTATTATTGTACCTTTGAATATTTTTAATTTTAGCTTCGCAATTTTTTTTTAATAGCACCTTTAAGTTATGCAACTAGTTCAACGTTTATGTATTGCGGGAAAATAGAAGTATAAATTCAGGCGCTAAGTGTTCTCGCAATCCAAAATCTCGCTAATATAAACATTTTTTCCCCCTAACTACATAGATATGAATTTATTTTTAAATTCTTTAATTTTAATAAAATGGTTCTCTTTAAAATGTATTTAAGGGTTGAGATAGCCGATGGTTTGTTACGTGTATGAATTGTGACAGAAACAAATTGGAATTGACTTTATTTTCTATATAAATATCTAAATATATATATTTTTTTAAACTTTCAAAATAAACTAAGAACACGAAAAGAAACGTACGCAGAAACAAAATATTACTTTCATTTAAAATGAGCCGAAATAACTAAAAGTTATGATACTTTAGTATTATTTGTTACAAAAAGTCGTAAATTCATATGACAAGGAAATAATAATAATAATAATATTTTTATTAAAACAGCGTTTTAATATTATTGTGAAGCATTAGGTATTTTTACGAAGTATATAATAATAAATGCTCTGGTCTTTTTTTTTTTTTCCCTCGGTGAGGGTTAACTAAATGGGACTATAATGTGTTTAAGTGGTCAGTAGAGGCCTGAAGAAATAGCCCATTTATGAGGATTAGAGACCGCACGTTTAGTGTATACCAAATAATCTTCTGTAGATTATATTTATCCCTTTTTGTAACTTTAGGTACAATAATTTTGTTCGTATACAATGTGGTGTGAAACAGCTTTATTCTATTTAGAAGTATATTAGAAGTTAGGGTGATTACAAAACTATCGTGTTCTATTTTCTGTTCTATATGGTCTCTCTCTCTCTCTCTCTCTCTCTCTCTCTCTCTCTCTCTCTCTCTCTCTCTCTCTCTCTCTCTCTCTCTCTCTCTCTCATTCGTTAAGCCATAATGCAAATAGATGTTACTGTTATCAGCATGTGAGTGGGTTTCAGATCGTTTTCCTTTTATAAAAACCAAGCTATAATAATAATAATAATAAATAATAAAAAAAAAAATCTAATCTCTATATGAAAAAGTAATATAATAAAAAATATATATATATAAAACAAATATTGTAAAAAGAATTACTTTTTTAATTAAAAACCATTTCTTAAAATAAACAGAAACAATGATAATTTTATGTATAGAAAAAAAATAATAATAAAAATTAAAGGAAAATCAATATATTTTAATTACAGGAGAATTGTTGTTTGTCTTTGAATTAATTAAGATTGAGTTTGATGTCAGACATTGAATTTATATTTACAATAAAAGGAAGAGAGAGAGAGAGAGAGAGAGAGAGAGAGAGAGAGAGAGAGAGAGAGAGAGAGAGAGAGAGAGAGAGAGAGAGAGAGAGAGAGAGAGAGAAGAGTTGGGATGATGTTGGTGATGTGTATTGAGAAATTTTGGCATCATCGTTCATTGTGTCAGTGACAGCTCGCTTGCTAAGCGAAGTCTCCCTGCTTGTTTTGCTATAGCAGGCTAGCTGGCTTGTTTCTCCCTATAGTATAGTGATGCCCACCCGTCGTTGTGTTGATCATTGGACAGTAGTAAACATCAGGGCTAGGCTGATAGGCGCCTATGTTTACCAAGAGACTTGTCGTTCATTTTGCAGACTGCTTGCCTGCTTTGCCTACAATATAACACGCCTGTCCGTCATTATATCATGACTCGCGAGAGATAACCAACAAATAAGCAAAGCGCTAAATACTTTTTTTTATTATTAAACACAAATACAACATGAATCTTGATATGCATACTATGGCAGTTTTATTATTATTATTTTTTTTTGTAGCTAGTATTGAAATCCGTGAACGTAAATTAAATTATACAGTATATTATAATTTTTTTTTTCTCTCTCTCGGGACATTTCGTAACAATATAAAAATTGTAATTAAGAACAATCCAGCGAACCCATGGACAACAATCCAATTAAATCACTTTAATATAATTAACCGTTCTCCAATGACAATTATGATCTTACTGAGCTAAACGTGAAACAAATTTTTTTTTTTAATATTTATATAAAAAATTCAAGCATTCGTAGTATTTGCAATCATAAAATAAACTTTACTATTATTCTATTAGTTTTATTCAATCATGTGTTCAAGCGTTTATAAAAATTAAATTAGGTCATATAAAAACGTATCACGATTATCATGACTATTAAAAAATTAAATCTAAATTTCATTTTCAAATATAGAAATGATCATGTAAAGAAATTCACTAACTAATTGTTAGATTCATAATGACTATGTCGAATAAAAACTATTTGATCTCTAAATCTAATTAAACTAAATTTAAGTTTAAATTAATTAAACTCTAAACTCAAGAGAAAATAAAACTTAAATAAAACCTTACATATAACCAATACTCTACTCCTATTGTACTACTTTGAATACTTGTGGATACTTTCTATTATACACAGTCAAAGTAGTGAACACACATGACATATGACATGTCTTACGACCATCATAAAATAATAATAGTAATAATAATTACATACATAGTATGTATATTATAAGAATGTGTGTAAGTGCCTCGGTAACTATATATGGGCATCATGCTCCAATGAGCTTGCAAAAAAGTGTCCCACCGGGACCAGGAGAGGACGTCACCCCGATGAAGGTGATTAGGGCCTAGTGCTTACATAGCCATCAACTCGCCTCCCATAGCAAAATAGTCACGAAGTTTTGGAGAGTGACAGGGTGCGTGCATCTTGACTTCACTCGGTGCATGCAATAGCCCCCCATATCATCGAGTGTGTGGAGTTATAAAATCAAATAATAATAAATTATAAAAAAGTGAAAATGCTTCGGGATGAAAATGTTCGGGACACTTCGAGATGG
Source organism: Ecdyonurus torrentis (assembly GCA_949318235.1). Classification (NCBI taxonomy): domain Eukaryota; kingdom Metazoa; phylum Arthropoda; class Insecta; order Ephemeroptera; family Heptageniidae; genus Ecdyonurus; species Ecdyonurus torrentis. Next base: position 11,435,017 of record OX439127.1, on the reverse strand, counting down.
TGTTAAAATATCAGTTGTTTCAACTTATATAGAAGATGTACAGCTCTGGCCAAAAGTTCCCAAACGGGGCAGCGGCGGCCGCTGCGTTTTCTCATAAAGATAACATAGTGTGATTGCGGGTTGCCTATGCAAATCGTTTGGGAACTTTTGGCCAGAGCTGTACTTTCAAAAACGCCACCAAACAGTGAAGAAGAATGCACTTTTTTAGGAATTCATTATGATTATTTTAATGAACATACGACAATTAATATCAAATTAACTGTATCACAAATAATATAAATATTACATAATAATATATTATTTTATTACAAATATTAAGGCAGTAAAGCAACGTAGAAGAGTTATTATTGAAACTTTTAAGACAAAGTTTTTATATAAGTGATTAAGAAAATATTGTGTCTTCATGATAGTATATAGTATATATAATTATAATATAGTTACATATATATATATATATATATATATATATATATATAATATTATATATACCAAAGAAGTGAATGCTCATTGACGTGATAATTTCAAGTTGGTTCACATTTTAAAGAAACAAGATTGACAGTTTTTAACTATACTTTTAAAACACCTTTCAAGTAAAGAAAATAAAACGAAAAGTCATCTTCCTTCAAAAAAACACACATACACAAACTCGTTTAGAAATTGTTTATTTATATCGTCCAAAATAGATTCATTTCTCCCACTTTTTTTTTTTTTTTTTTTTTTTTTTTACCAAACCAAAATAATATATTTAATTATTTTATAAAATGTATTTGAGATGTAAATATGAATCTCAGTTAATTGCAAACACACGCACACAAATGTTTTCACAAGTTTAGAAAATGTGTATTAAAAAACAATATTAAATAAATGAATAGTAAAACTTTCTTATAATCAACCATCGTTATACATCGCATGTACTTTATTTTCTTTTAACCTAAACAAAAGTAAATAAAGTTTATTAAAAAACAGAATTAGAAAAAAAAAAAAAAAAAGTACCATGCTTTAAAAAAAAAATATATATATATTTTTTGATGATGAAGCCAAGATAAATTTTGACTTGAACATTGATCTAATGTAATAACATGAAGATAGAACACCAGGCAAGCTGTAAGCTATCGAGAGCTTTTACATCTTTGTTTAGACAATACCGCATGATGTGGAGTTTGTAAATAAACTCACAAACTTTTGGTTGGGCGGTGAGAAAAACGTCGGTATTTTTGTTCATCCCTTCGTCATTCCGTCTTTTATTTTATATATATATATCATTGTTTTCTTTTTTGTTCTTTTTTAACTTCACATTTTAGCTTAGATATGTTTTATAGTCTCTCTCTCTCTCTCTCTCTCGCTCTCTCTCTCTATCTCTCTCTCTACATTTTCAGTAAAAAAAGCTTTAGCATTTTTTTCCTGATGTCCCAACAACAAACGTCCCATGAGGATTCTATATGTGAAAGAATGTAAATATTGTATCTTTTGCTTGTTGACTATAACATAACTATGAGAGTGGTTTTAAAAAAAAAAAAATGTCCTCAATTTTTTTTTTTTTTTTATGCACTGTTTTCTCTTGTTGCTTACAGCAATAGAGAATAGCCAGTGAATAATAATGATAATATAAAGAGATGGACGGACGCATATGCTATTGCTGGTATATATTATTGAAGATGCTTTTTCACTGTCTGCAATACCAGACGTTTATTTTAGCTATATGCAAATCAAGTTGTGAAAACAAGAAGTGTAAAAATATAAAATAATTTTTTTTTAATCGTGTATATATATTTATAGAAATTTTGTCATTTTAAATAGCAATGAATCTTATTGGTTAAACATGAAAATGTTTATATTATGGTGAAAATGTGTGATTTTAAGACTGGTAATGTCGTAAAGTTTAGTACAGTAAGTGGGAGGGAGGAGGTGTATTGAATATGTAGAATGATATAGGAATAGTATATGAGGAGGACAAATTTGTATTGCAGATGGATTTTGTCAGGATGTAATGTATAAAATGAAAAACGTTTCTTAAATATTGTGTTAAATATATGGCTTACAATTTAAACTGTAAAATAATAAATCTTTATAGTTATAATCATTTTAAGTTATGTTTTATACATAATAGGTGAGATAGATTCTTTCTTACATTTAATTTTTTTTGTTTTTTTTAATAAATTTGTTTGTTTGAAGATTAAATGTGATACTTCATATTAATTTTTGAAACTATTTTTAGGAAAAAAAAAAAGGTACGGTGATCGTTGATTTGATAAAAAAAATGCTGTACAACATAAACTAATTTTTCATTAATGTTTCTAAATTGAAAATTTACGTAGTATAAAGAAAGCAATATAGTTGTTGACTATATATGCGGTATTTAACTGTATTATATATATATATATATATATACACACACACACACACACACACACACACACACACACACACACACACACACACACACACACACACACACACACACACACACACACACACACACACACACATACACACACACACTCACACACACACACACACACACACACACACACACACACACACACACACACACACACACACACACACACACACACACACACTTGCCTCTACTATATATTATATATTTCTTTGGAAAAGATTTTTATTGCATACGCAATGTGAATTAATTGTGCTAACAGCCAAATTAATAAAATATTATTTCAAGCAAATTTATTCTTTCAATAAAATTGCAAAAACATTTTAACTAAGTATAGTAGTGAAGAAGTATTGTTAAATTAACCGAGAATGTTTAGATTTAAAATGAAATAAATTTTAAAATCAAATACTTTCACTTGAATTCTTTATTTACTATAGCCAAAAGCCACGAAGTAATGTTTACTTGCGGGTGGCCATGAGACAAACACGAAATCGCTGACGTCATGTATTCGTAAATGCGAGAGAGAGAGAGAGAGAGAGAGAGAGAGAGAGAGAGAGAGAGAGAGAGAGAGAGAGAGAGAGAGAGAGAGAGAGAGAGAGACGGCACAGGGTACAAAAAAGAAGGTAAAAAAAGGAGGTAAACATGAACTTGCTTCAAGCCTTCAAATGTTTATAAACTCGGTCCATCTTATACATAAAGAAGAAGAGAAAGAGAGAGAGAAAAAAAATTGTTTATCTTTTATTTATTTATTTTGTTTATTGGTGTCTCGCATAGTGACTTTTAGGTTGGTTGTTTAAACAACGCATCCATATACAGACCCATTCCATAATATACTGTAACCTCACAAAATATTTACCTAAATAACAAGTACAGATTTTACAAAAATTTCTTTTCTCTTTATATAAGCTGTTTTCTTTTGTTTCATCGCAAAGAAGAGGGTTTATTTAATTACTCAAATGAGAACTAAGCACCATTTGAATTTGACCATTTGATTATAAATTAATTTTTGTAACTTCCAAATGCACTGGTTCATATTATTTTCGATATGTGTTTTTAATTTGCATGATAAAAGTTGTTCTTTTGTTTCTTTAGATTATTATTATTTTATTATTATTAAAATGGATGCTTTTTGTTTTACTGCTTGCGGCGTTGGGTTGCATTTCCTTGGTTGTCCGGTTTGATGGTAGAGTACAAAATTTTGTTCTCTCCACCCCAAAATCCCACACCCCAACATTTTTCTTCGTCTTTCTGTACACCCCCAGTCTCCCCCCCCCCCCCCCCCACCCACTATAGTATAGTAAGCAAGGGAAGCAAGCACCACGCGGATAAACTCTCACTGTTTTTTATCTTTTTCCTCCAGTTGGTTCTATATACCACCGCCACTTCTTCCTTTTCATTATACTTAGCCTCAAGCTATTTTTCTTGTTTCAACTTCAACCATAAAGACTCATGAATCGCCCATCGCCATCTTTGTGATCTATAATACTTGCTTCTTTTTTTTTTCTGTTTCTATTATGATGGCCAGCATAGAATGACTCAAGATACACAAAAGAAAAAGATATTATTATTATTTTTATTTCCATATAATGTTTTTGTTTTAAGTAAATATTACAAAAGAAAAAAATAAAATCTCTGGATATTTTTTTTAAATATCCGATTAAAAAAACACGAAGTTAAAAAATAATATAGTCATTATAACAGCTGTATTTATGTTTAGGTAAATTAATTTTCTCATTTTTGTGTTTATATTATGAATGATTCTTGGTTTGTTTATAAAACCTGAAGGGTTTGTGTGCTCTTTATTGAATCAATGTTTTGTAGAACAATAAGAAGAATGATGATTCTATGTTTGTGCAATTAATTGTTCGTTAAACTCATCCTCGTTTGTGTGTGTGTGTGTGTGTATATATATATATATATATATATATATATATATATATATATATATATATATATATATATATATATATATATATATATATATATAAGAGAGAATGAGGAGAGAGATAGCTTTATTTTTCTTTCTACTGGCACTTATTGTTTCTTGTTGAAATAATCAAAAGAGTGAAGAGAGAGAGAGAGAGAGAGATAGAGAGATATAGATGAATATAGAACATGGTATATAAAAAGCATTTATATATGCAATGTTTTTGCAATGAAATGGCAACACATTCATATGTCATAGTGTCGAAAGATATATTTATACATACATAAAGTGAGGAAAGGGATGGCATGGCTGAAAATAATATCACATTCTTTATTGACATCCGCAACTCTGCTGACTTGTGGCTGTCACTGAATTTTTTGATTAGGACAAGCTGTTTGTTGAGTCCATTATAACGCTCCCCTTCTTTCGAAATAAAAAAAATTGCAACTTTTTTTATTTTAATATTTTTCATTTAAATATATATATATATATATATATGATTAAAAAAAAAAAAAAAAAAAAAACAAGAGCATTTAAAAAAATAATAAAAAATAATAATAATTCTGAATTAAAATGTCAGAAGGATAAAAATATTTTTATGTTTTTAATTAATTTGCATCAATCTTTTTCTATTCACAAAAGTCCAAATGTATTTTTCTAAACGTCACAGCCAGCTGAGGACAATGCATATTACTGTTCTGCTTTACTATCCAAATTTTATATAATAAAGCTTGAAAAATTGGAATTTAAAAAATTACTAATTTAAAAAATATAATGTGTTGTATATTAAGAAATAAAATTAATCAGTATAATATAAAATTATAACGAGTGTTTTCGAAAGGTATAAAATAAATAGTACGACTACATATAGCACAATTTAATGTAAATATGTTCAACTTTTCGTAAAAACAATAATATTTTATATTAAAAGTAAATAGAAATATGAGTTATAATAAAAAGAGGGGGGGGGGGGTTAGTAAAGGTCAATTGATAAATGAAGTGTTATATAAAACATAAATTTTATTATTCAGTATATTTATTGAAAATAAACTTATACAAATATTTTAATTATATATAATAAAAATTTAACGTAATGAATTTACTTGTGTTGTATTATTGATTTAAGAAAAAAAAATACTAAAACCATGTCAGATTTACATTAAACATGATTTTATGTACATTTACATAATGAAAGAAAAAAAAAACACACAAAAAAGGTTATTATAAGCAAGTTTACTTTTTATATAATATATATTATATAGGTTGACTAGTTAGATATAAGAATAAAACATGTTATAGTTTTTTATTTATATATTTTTATTTATGTATATAAGGAAAGTTTTTATATACAAGTCAGTATATTAGAATGGATTGATCAATGCTTACTCGCACCCACAAACAATATATACTGCTGATGATACCTGAGATTACATATAAAATTAGTAATGTTGCGTGCCAAACTCTTGTTTTGTATAATTTAACCACTCCACTCGCATAAATATGCATCCATCAAGTAGCAAACATTTTACTCTGTTCTATAGATCATGCAACAACATTTTTAAATATACTACACTTAAAAAAAATTTGCAGGTAAATGACGTTATATAAATTAAAATTATGATTTCTTATATAATTAAATTAAAAATTTTCATAAAACTAATAAAAAGTATAATATTTCATATATGCATATTATGATTTTTTTTTATTCATAGAATATTATAATAAAAATAACATTTTTAAAACAAAAGATTGAATATCTTGATTTTTATATTTTATTTATTTAAAAATATAATAATATATTAAAGATACGTACTTATTATACAAAATGCCATATACATATTATTTCTATGTGTCATATAAATATTAGAAATTTCAATCTTTTTATTTTATCATAAGAAATAGTAATGATAAAATAAATTTGTAAAAAAATACGTAAATTACTTTAGTTTTTATATATATATATATATATATATATATATATATATATATATATATACAGCTTTTTAACTGTAAATTTACGTGTTACTAATAGATTATTCCAATGTTAAGATAACTTTTTACTTTTCTTTCATTTATTTTATATCACTTCGGAAAGCACCACAATATATGTTTTCTCCGATTGCGTGACTGCAGTATAAAAGCAGAAAAGAAAAAAAAAATCAAGGTACAGTAAAGGTAAATAAAACGAATAATTTTATTTACGTTTTTTTTTTTTTTTTTTTTTAATATCAAGTTTGTTTTTAGTGCCGTTTTTTATTTATTTATTTGCTGTCCGATTTGAAAAGCTTGTGATTCAATTGAAAGTTTCGTGCACTGTTGTCCCTGAATAGATTGGCATAGATTACATTTAATAATAGTTTAATTGAACTATAGTACTAAATATGAACATGTATAAAATAATTTATGATGACATCAAAAAACAGGCAATTACGTCATCGGATAAGTAAGAAAATTTAATATTAACCCTTATTTTATATAATAGATAGATGAATATAATATAACCGCGTTTAAAACTTCAACAAAATATATCAAAAATGCAAAACTTACATTATAAAAGAAAATTATGAATAAATAAGTGACAAAAGTTCAAAAATCTTCTATTTTCAAATCATGCAGATTTTATTTTTTTATTTTTTTGCATTAAAAGTTATAATATATTATATAATATGATAGTATCTATGAATATCTAAATAATAAAGTTTGTGGGCAGGTCCTTTCAAATATTTATTATCTGTGGTCTGATTTAAGTTTTAGACGATTTGTATTTATTCAGTTTAATTTTTATCTTAAAATCTCTTTACTAAAATTTGTGAATCGTTTTCCAAATTTATCTATTTTATCCTGATGTACATACAATAAGTTAAAGAAGCTACCAGGAAATATTTTATAAGATATTTTACTTCAAAGGGGCAACTTGAATTATATGTAATATTGAGCATTTATTAGAAAGAACCACAAATACATTAAAAATTTTCTTTTAAATGAAAGGAAAATTTATGTATCCAACACAAATAGGGGAAAATGTGTATGGGGGAATTTGCAATAATATCATTCATTTTAAAGGTTTATTTAGAAATATATATATTTGATATTCATGGAAGAGTAATTATTTGTTTGTTTATCTGTCTGTCTATTTATTTATTAATAATAATAAAAATATATTTATCCTGTATAATATTGCTGAAGTAACTTTTTTGGACACTTGTTTATAAAAAAAAAAAAAAAAAAAAAATGACAGATTTAAAATATAATATAAAATATTTATGGTTTCAACATTATTGATAAATATTGCAATTTTAACTTATGGTGTAATTTTATATTATATCATTAAACAGATGACAAAGCCATATCTAAAATAATAATGTCTCAATTTCGAGTTACTTAACCTTCATATATACATATAATTTAAATAAAAAACCGATATCACATTTAGATATGATAATGCGCTTTTATTTTTCTGCCTTTATTTTCCTACACCTCCTCCCTCCTTCATATTATGACTATTCTTGGCCCTAGGTCTTGAGTATCTCAGAGTGTCCCTTCCAGGCAAGCTGGGCCTATGGCCCTAGCATAACACCCACAACTTTGCTTCATTCTTGATGCTATACAAGTGAACTACTCAGAGACGCAGTCAAGCTTAAAAAGCCGGTAAAAAGCTTCTCTGCATTTTGATTTAATGAGTTTAATGTCATTATGCCGCGCGATGATTTTCATCCTTCATTCCCCATTGGATCTATGGATTGAACCGGTAGCGGGTGACGGTGGTAAAGAGAATAAGAAAGACTCCTCCTTCTACTTTTTTTCCTTTCTTTTTCGGCAGTTCGGCAGTTAGAGAGACATTCAGGGCTATTGAAGTGTAAGCGAGAGAGAGAGAGAGAGAGAGAGAGCACCTTCTCGCAAGCCCTGTCGCTTGTAGCCATGGAGTGCGAGATGCCGCTGGCCTTATACTTTTTTTCAGTTGGGGTACCACGAGACGAGAGAGAAAGAGCGATGAGGTGTGGGCGGGATGCTGCGATGATGGGAACAGAAGCTTATTTAAGACCTTGGAGGTTGCAAATGATATCACACCCACCCACCACCTATAACCAATACCCTCGGACTAACCCCTCTTAAATAAGAAAAAGCAAGCACAGTGTCGATCAAGTGGGTGGATTTTATTTTGCCACCTTTCCTTCTGAATAAATGCTAAAGAAAGAGGCTGCATAAATGATAAGATTGAATTTGGAAACTGTAGGTTATGATGAGGATGAGAAGCATCTCATCCCTCCCTCTCTCTCTCTCTCTCTCTCTCTCTTTCTCTTTCTCTTTCTCTCTTTCTCTCTTTCTCTCTTTCTCTCTTTCTCTCTTTTTTAACTTAACTCTTCAGTGGGGTTACAACATCTTTCTAATATGAAGAAGTGACTGAAACAATCCTTATCAAATACGTTGCTTAAAATAACTGTGTACTAAAAAATAATATTGCACACAATAATTGATTTTTGTTCTTGTCACATCTCATATTCGAATACTTAACCAAGATTTTAATATAATTTTATAATAAAGCTTTTTAATTCCATTATCATGATTTACCTATCACCAATAAGTTTAGACTGATTAATAATTTATTAAAAGAGCTTTTTACTCTTGTTAATGTATCAAAAGATATTTCTTATATAAAATATCAAACTTTTTATCAAGATATAAATGATGGGGAAAATAATTTTAATAAAAACTTCATCTTATATAAAAATATATATACATTTTTTTTCTACATATCATTAATAAGCTTCATAAGAAAATTTATGTTTAATATATATATTTTTTTCTATACATAAGAGGTTTTTGATACAACGAAGAAAATGATTGACATATAAACTAGGGTTTAAAGTTGTCATTAAAATATTGGTTAAATTGAAATTGAGAATGTATATGAGGGAGAAGAATAGATGTAAAGTGGGGGGAAATTGTCAGATATTCGGGAAAATTGCGTTGCAGGAGAATATTGTATAATTTTTAGTAGGTTTTCCCTTCTTTCCTTTCTTTCGTTCTCTTTCTCTTTTTTTAATAATTTTTGAAACACCAATCTTTCTTAAAGTACCATGATTTCATAGAGGGTAAATAAAGTATATTATGCATTTATTTTTTTTATTTCATTATGGTATAATATTCACACAATGATAGCTCCTTTTTTTTTTTTTTTTTTTTTTTTGATAAATTAAGGACTTGTGACCAACATAGAGACCCCTTCTTTCACATTCAGCTTAAGGATGGGTGAAAAACAAACTATATAATATATTCCTGAGCTTTAGGTTTAATTTGGAACCTATACTGTATGGCTAAACTAAAAGCAAGTTAATTGTGTGTGTGTGTGTGTGTGTATATATATATATATATATATATATATATATATATATATATATATATATATATATATATATATATATATATATATATATATATATTTATAGTACACAGTACACACACACACACCACAAACACATAAATATAGTTATCAGTATACTATAGGGTCATCGCAGTTAAGAGAAAAGAAAGGGAGCTAGGATACGAAAAGCAAACACAATATAAAAGCATTTAGTTACACGTATATAATAATGCATTATAAGCAAAGAAAGAGGTATAATACGTAGTTGTCGACATACTAGTAAGTCGTCTTGCCACTTTACGTCTTGTCTTGTCGTTTTATCAGTAAAACATTATATGATGCGGGCCCTTTTGCTAGACTATTGAGGGAATATAAAATCCTAAATTATACTGTCAGTCACATACATTTTCCCATCTTAAATGTCCAGATTACTTCTCCTAGATGTGTGTATAAAGCCAAGTTTCATCTTAATTACAATAGTATATACCTGAAGTTTAACGAGTTCCTAAAAGGTCCCATTAGACTGATAACAGTCAAGTGGAACAAACACATATGAAAGCGTATCTTGAACATCTCCCTAGCGGTCAATTTCACTTATAGTCAATAGCTTCTCTCAACGATAGTTCAAAAGTAAACTTTCCTGTTGAATATATTTTATGTATTAATTTGTCATCTATTACCTTTTTTGCCGCATTGAATAAAATAAGATCCTCTAATTAACACCCTTAAATAAATAAATCTTGAATATATCATTAAACGAATAAAATAAATCAATGAAATGGTGATTACCTTAAGAAAAGTTACAGATAAAATTTGAATGACTTTTTAACGTATATACTTTTCAAATATCAGCATCCAAAGTTTTTAATATTTTTATTGCGCTAATTTTTTTTTTAGCTTTATTGTACAACCAATGCAATGAAATTACGCTAACTAGTTAAACCGTAGTTAAGTTGTTATTTTGATTGTTGCAACAATTAAAAAAGATAACTAAGGTTTAACTAGAGGTTGCAGCTTACAGCCCTAAAGTGCAATTAATTATTTTATAATCAATTTTGGAAATGACTTTTGTTTTTATAAATATAATTACTCGCAAAGTTATTACTGACACCATAAAACGTTGATTTTGAACATAATTCTAAATACATAATACTGAAATTTATAACATACACATGCATGGGTTGGGTCCTTAACCTTATAGAATACATTACTGCAACTGCAGAAGTCAATGACTGCTAAAATTTTCTTGCAGTCGGATATTATAATATTAAATGAAATTTAAAATATAAGCTAAAAGTTTTAGAATTAAGCAGACAGATATTAATGTATAATATTTAGATAATGTTAAATATTATTTATTTATTTGCACAAAAATGTGTGACTCATTCACACATCATATTCTGCTTACGCTTAGCCTCCCACACATGTGTACAGTTTAAAAGTTGAGACTGTACGTTAGCTAGATGTGTCAGTATAGATGATATAACACGCACGTTTGATGACCAATCATAACATCACGTTAGCACGTTTATTATAAACACATAAACATAATAATAAATAATAAGCTAAAATGTATGTATTTTGTGTATATATGTATAATACACCTGCACTGCAAGAATTACGTTATGGGTGTATAAAATCAACACGTGCAACTTTATAAATACCTATATAGACTTCTTATAATTATTTATGTAATATTTTGTGGTCGTTTTCCTGTAAAAAAAAAAAAAAAAAAAAAAAAAAAAAAAAAAAAAAAAAAAAAAAAAAAGGAAGACATGTATAATAATATCATAAATAATATTTTTTCTTTGCGCTGCCATAATTTCTAGTAGTTTAGAAATAATATAAAAACAGCAACACTAATCACGTAAACTTTATTTACAACGAACACTAAAATTTAATATGTACACTGCAGTCTTAATTGCAATCGACACTTTTGATGTCACATCATTCAATTAAAATTAATTTAAAGCTTAAAATGTTACTATAGTATTTTAGTTTAATAGTAACATTAATAATTTAATTGTCTAGTTGCGTTAGAAAAAAAAAATTATAAATTGAACGATTTTGATTTTATATTATCTGATATGAAATTTAGAAACGTCCTTCTCATAAATATTTTATAAAGCAATTCTTACTGAATCTTAAGGTGGTTAATAAAAATGGAAAATTTCGTGACAAAAATCAGTGAAGCAAGCAAACTAATATTATATATATATTTTTTTTTCGAGTAAAAATAATTTTATTTATTTTGAACTAATTTTTGTTATTTTTTATCATCAAGTCATCTTAAAAAGCCATAAAAATATAATCTTCTAGAAATCTGTAGTAAATATTATTATTTAGTTATATAATAACCTTTATGTCGCACACATATAATGGAAACTTTTTAATACAATCGTGAAAGGAAAAAATCTTGCATGTCACTTTGACATATTTATCGATTGTAAGGTGCAAGTTTACCAGTAAACTGATATTGCGTGATGCTAATTGGTTAAAATGAAATTATAATGTACGTGAATTATACATATAGTGCATGTATATACATACTCACCACTATGAACATCTGAAACTACCCTCGCCATATATACAACATGTAATATTAAAGCTTTTGTAAACTTAAATAATGCAAAGGAAGTTACAATCAAAATAAATTTCAGATTTATTAAGTCGTGTGCTTCATTTTAATTAGGTTTCTATTCGTTGTTGTGTGTTTTGATTTTATTTTTGCAATTGAAAAGTTTATTTCCCATAAAGAGATTTACTTAAATATTATATTAAATTTGTCACATTTCATGCAATAAATTTATTATTATAGATGCAATGATAAATTTAGCATATTGACATTTAAAATAATTTCTGATAATAACATTAAAAGCTATAAAAAGAAATTCAGAGAGTTTATATTTTAAACATTACATTCAAGGATAGAGAGATAAATAGACGCGAATAAAAATTTAAAAATATACATTTTATATAAAATGCAAACCTAAAAATAGATTGTTATGACGCGATAAAAGACAATTATGAATAAATAATTGAAAGAGACGTTGGTATTCTTTTTTTAGATCATAAATACGAGTTTTATTCTTTTTTCGTATTGAAAAGTTATATAAATAAAATAAGTTATACATAACTTCTATAATATAAATAAGATATAAATAGAATTTATAAATAATAAAGCGTGGCATGTGAATACGTTCTTGAACGTCTTGTTGTATTTTGATTATCTCTTATTTTATTTATTCTTCAAGACGATTTGTAATTCATTTTCTTTCCCTTACAATCAGTACGGAAGTTTTTGTGTTTTCCATCTCTATCCCGTTTATCCCGATTTTGCTACTAGATTATAAGATACGATGAGGCCTTTTTATTTAATAAAATATAACTTGTAGAAATAGAAGCAAGTGACATTTTTTAAAAGTGCTTTTAAATTACAACAAGAATTAGTGCCCACCTATTTGCGTGTTTGTCCATTCATTTGTTTATTTATTTGTTCGTTCGTTCATTCATTCATTCATTCATTCATTCATTCATTCATTCATTCATTCATTCATTCATTCATTCATTCATTCATTCATTCATTCATTCATTCATTCATTCATTCATTCATTCATTCATTCATTCATTCATTCATTCATTCATTCATTCATTCATTCATTCATTCATTCATTCATTCATTCATTCATTCATTCATTCATTCATTCATTCATTCATTCATTCATTCATTCATTCATTTTTCTTGTTTTAAATGAGAGGTTATATATAGAATATTATGATACAAAAGAGTTATAATTTTCCACTGCATTGACATTTTATATGTACACTTCGCGAATTTGTCACTATCTCAAATATCTTGCTTTTCTTCCACACCAATTTGCAATGTACAATTTAGCTTTCACATAAGAAATTTAATTAATAACCCTTTAAAATTATGCTTTATATTTATGGATGCGTTAAAACAATTAAAACGCATGCCACTTATATGTATGTATGTAGATTTATCACATCTTCACGATATAATTTATTGTTACATTTCAAGTCGTAATTTAAGTTAAAACTTAAGACAGGCAGGCTTGCTTTTGTGGCGTGCAATTTTGTTAGGGATGTATACACATTGTATATAATATATATATAACGTGTTACCTTATATATACTCACCCCTCTTAAGACTTTGAATACACGTTGTCTTATGTATATTTTGCAGCATCTTGAGAGATGGATATTGTATGCGTGACCAGAGCACAAGAAAATCCTATGATAAATTTAATATATTTTTGAGATGCACATATATTCAACCCTATATAATATAAAACTTGACTTCTTGTGTGTGTTTTTTGCATGTATAGCTCTCTAGTGTAGCTTAGAGTATTATTGTATTCATAATACAAACTCGCATTTCTAAAATATGAACTATAAAAAAAAATCTTCGTAGAAAAATCATATCACAAGGGTTGTATATAAGATATTTTTGAATATTTTGAAGTCCTTAAATATATTATATATTATAGTGAGCAACACTTTTTCATAAGTTTCAAGTAATATATTAAATTCATTTTTGGTTTTATTCTTTTCAAAACATTACATTAGAGGAAGGGAGAGAGAGAGAGAGAGAGAGAGAGAGGCACGTATATAACCTAAATCTTAATTGTTTATGTAAAAGATAATTATAAATAACTATTTTTTGCATGTTTTCTCTTTTAAATTTCAACTTTTTTAAATATATATATAAAAAAGAAACACCCCTAATAGCTTCTTAATCAATCAAGAATTGACAGGGTAGTAAAATATAAATATATATATAAAAAAAAAAAGATTTAATCTTATTTTTAGTTTACTTTAATTACACTGCCGTGAGCATTTATTTCGTGTCAACAATCTTGCACAAAACACGCGCGTTCTCCAACTCGTGTCTGCGTCAATAACAAACAGCCTTCTCACAATAAAATTAACCTCAAACTTTTCTAACATTCTTTAACATATATATAGAATGTATTTAATTATATTCCTCTAACATTTTGTGTCAATATAATATTATAACCTTTACGTTTGAACTTTTTTTTTTTTTTTTTTTTACTTGTATGATGAAATTGATAATATCAAAATGTTTCATAATGTTTTTATATAGGGATGGTATCTAAAAAAAAAATTCGCAATGCAAAATAATGAAATTATCAATTATGGAAATTCACACATAGGGAAGGGTGATAGTGTGTGTGGTGTGGAGTGGGTCGAGGACGCGACGAGGGCTTTTATGATAGGATGATAGCATGGCGCGAGCAGAGCAGCTAGGCAGTACGGCGTGGAGAGAGAGAGAGAGAGAGAGAGAGAGAGAGAGAGAACATATGTGGCTGCCAGCGAAAGTTGGGGGAGTAGATGGGATGTAAAAGAAAGCACGACTAGGACTTTGAGGAGATGAAGAGCGGGTGGTGAGGGAGTTTGGTAAAAGAAAAAGAAAGAAAGAAGAAGAAGAAGAAAAAAAATGAGAGATGGAGGGAGGGAGAAAAGTAGACCTCAAGGTCAAACAGCTGTAGACTAGGGGTCAAGGCCATACGAGAGGGAGAACAAGAAGTGGGGTGAGGCGAAATCACTTTTCTGCAATGAATGAATGAAATTATACCATATGAGAATGTAATTTTCTATTTTATAACCTACTATAATATGGCTATTAAACTTTTTTTTTTAACTATGTACATTCTTTTGTTTTCAAAATTTTATACTTTTAAAAGCATTATAAAAAGTTTTAATATTATTAAAGTAAGTTTAAATTGAATACATTTATTAATATTATTATTTATTTATTGATTATTATTGTTATTTTAAACTAGTTTATAAAATATTTAATTATTTATAATATACTTGAGTGACATCGTCACAATAATACAAAGTAAAGCAAAAGTGGTTTACCTTACATCGTGCATTACATTGTAACTTGAGATCTTATAAGATTGAATTACTCAGACAACATACATACAATGTATGCACGCATAACCTGTCACATTGTATAACAGCACCTACACTCACTCGCATAACTTGCCAATATTATTATTTTTTATATTATATATACATTGTAAAACAATTCAGACAGACATAAGATTATTTTTTCTTATAATGGAACTTGACGTTAACAGGTACAAGAGTATTGAATTTCTTTTTATATAATATTGCTACATAATGAATAATATTAAATCCAATTATTATATATAAAAAAAAAGTTTTCCAGTTTTAACCACGTCTTAAAAATAATTTTTATTATTATTATATTCTTTATTTATTATTATATAAATTAAAATTGATTTAAAAATTAAAAGTTATTTTGTTCAGTAAGTGATCTGATAGCTCTGCATGTTCTCCCTCCAAATATCCCCTGCATTTTGAGGCCGTTAATGACGTTACGAGCGGTGAATTAAGAAAGGGAGTGTTCCTGATTTCCCAGGATAATTAAAGCGTGGCTGTGGTACATTTAGAGAAGGAGGATGAGGGTTTGTGGGGTGTGGAGAAACGAGAAGAAATCTAATGTGATAGCGAAGGCAGAGTATTGAGCTTGCGGCGACACCCGTGGTTTGCGCGACAAGACCAGTAAATATACTCAACTTACCCAAGTTAAGGATATTACCAGAGAGACTTTTTATTATTATTATTATTATTTTAGACGAAAGTAAAAGAGAGTTGGGTATATAGTATGGGGTAGTTTTTGGTTGGTTTCATTGCTGTGAACAATCTGAAATGGGTGGGTCATGTTAGTGATTTGTAGTGTCCGGCTATAAGCATGATCAAGCAAAAGCAAACCAACTAAGTACATATATATATATATATATATATATATATAAGGTGATTTGCTTTTGCTTGGTGGTGTGTAGTAGAATAGTACAGGGTGTAGTGTATATCCACCACTGTGTGGCGAGTCTCCAACTTACTTTAATGGTCTCTTGCTCCGCCCATGCCCTTGTCTTATATATATTATAATGTTCTATATATATATATATATATATATATATATATATATATATATATATATATATAATATATATATATATATATATATATATATATATATATATATATATATATATATATATATATATATACGTATACGTATATAATGTATACATACATACACACACACACACACTGATATAAAATGTATATACCCATAGTTCACCTTCTCTGTCATTCTACACAGCCTTACTTCTGTGTAGCTCCCTCTCCTTATTATTTACACCCTTATAAACAAAATGCTAAAAAGGCAATAATACATGTATGTTTGGACACAAACGATATGTGGAAGAAGAGAGAGAGAGAGAGAGAGAGAGAGAGAGAGAGAGAGAGAGAGAAATGAAGAAAAGTTGTAAAAGGGTTTGGCTTTAAAGCAAAACAAGTACGCATATATAAAACAAAAGATCCACAATGATACCTAACGATGTTAATTAATCAATTTTTCTCTCGTGCTGTTTTCTCCCCTGTCTTTACATTTACATAAACAAGTATAAGCATATTTACCACCTAACTATGTATATAAGAGTATGGATTTAATATTATGTGTGTCATTAAGTCATTTTAAAAAAGAAAATGTGCAGAAAATTAATATATGCCTCGTCTTTTTTTTTTTTTTTTTTTTTTTTTATTCTAACTTATTTTATGTATGAAAAAAAAGTTGTTTAATTAAATTTTATTCATCATTAATTCTGGAAAAAATAATGTCTTAATCAGGCATGACTTTATGTATAAAAAAAGTATTATAAAATAATTCAACGCGTGTTACCCGCAGCTAATTAAATTTCCATTTTTAGGAATAAAAAAATATACATAAAATATAAGTGTTAAAAAAGTTGATTAACAAAAACAACAATAATTATGATATTAGTCTGTTATAAAACAAGGATATATAAATAGAATATATATATATATATATATATATATATATATATATATATATATATATATATATATATATATATATATATATATATATATATATATATAAAATAAAAGGTGTTGCAGAGAGAGAGAGAGATGTTGAGTGTACAACAATTATTGTACACTTGTGTGATTTAAATGCTAAAATTTTATAAAGAGAACTTCTGTATAAGCAGTGATAAATGCTTATATTGTTTTCCCAAAAGCACAACACTAACAGAGGTGTCGTAAACACGTCTCTCTCTCTCTCTCTCTCTCTCTCTCTCTCTCTCTCTCTCTCTCTCTCTCTCTCTCTCTCTCTCTCTCTCTGCCCACAATATAGTAGTTAGAACATCAGCCTCTGCGATTATTATGCGGCCTGAAGAGGTGAAAAAAAAGAGCGAGTGAGAGAGAGAGAGAGAGAGAGAGAGAGAGAGAGAGAGAGAGAGAGAGAGAGAGAGAGAGAGAGAGAGAGAGAGATTGAACTCACTCGCGAGGAAACAAGAGAGTTTTTATTAGTCTACTGCCAAAGTAGGGATATGATATTATGCTGTTTTAATGCAGATGAAAGACGAGTAGGCTGACTCTAATCCTCTAAGCAACTTGAATGATGGATCGTGCTAAAATATAATTGAGTTTAAAAAATAAGGGAGTTTTCTCTCACTGATTCTGTTTTATACGTACATTAAAATATAAAAAAATACATTATATTATATATAAGAGAAAGAGAGAAGGATTTTTGTAAATATAATATAATAATTATTATTCATTGTCATGGGAAGTAAACAAGGATATAATTTTATAATACAAAATTTACACTACATAAAATACAAATTTTATTCCTCTTCTTTTAAAATCTTTATATTATGCGTAAAGTTGTTTTTCGTAAGTAAAAAAAAAAAGATGAAAAAAATACACAATTTTTTGGAATTGATTTTATAATATGAAAAACAATAATGATAATAATAAAATCATAAAAGTAAAGCATTTTGGCTTGTGTTATAGAAGTGTCAATATAACAACTACGAATGTTTTAATGTGAGTATAAGTGTTGCGTATACAGTGCCTAATTCATCTTTGATTTAAATTTCTTAATATAATTGCTATAAATAATATATAATATATGTCTTATTTTTATTTTACACAAAATATTTCTTTAGTAATTTTACAGAACCTTAAATTAAATAATATATAATATATTTATTATAATATAAGTAATAAATTATTATTATTATTATTTTAAGTTTGAAAATATAAATTTTTAAAACAAATGTCTTGTTGTTTATATATTAAAATTTATATATTTTAATATCACTATTAATTATTCGTAAAACTAAAATAAAAAGACATATTAAAAAAAATAGAAACGTAAAATATTAAAAAAATACATATTATTATTACATTTTATTCTATAAAAAATATTTACTTTTTTAATTAAATTTTATTTTTTTAAAGTATTAAAAGCATTTTAATTGTAAAAAATTTATTAACATTTCAAGTATTTATGTAGAAAATTCTCTATGGCTGTGAGATACCTATTTTGTGTAAAATAGAGATACCTAATTTGTGCGTACGGCGAGATTTTCTAATACCTACATTGTGCGCATCGCGAGGAAGTCAGATACTTACTTTGTGTGTCGCGGCGAGATTGTGAGATACCTATTTTGTGTGGCGCGGCGAGATTGTGAGATACATATAATAGCCGCGAGACCGTCGATATATATATATATAAGAAGTTACATCAAGTTATAATTAGATTTCTCCTTACTTAAAATGGTAAAAATTAAGTAAAACTGACGTAGATACCAATACATAACCTTTCACCCCGGGGTGATTTTGTAAACCTACCAATGTTTCGTTTCTCTAGCTTAAAAAAAAAAAAAAAAAAAAAAAAAAAAAAAAAAAAAGTAACTTTCTCACTCTCCACGCAGTTAAGCCCTTTAGCATTCAGTCTACCCTGCGTCACAGGAGACATTCTGTAATGGACTTCTTTTTTTTATACTTCTTTTATTTTAACTTCTATTCCAACATCACTTGCTTTTATTCATCTCCTGGTGGTTGATGCTTTATGGCTCCTAAGATAATCTAATCTTCAGAGTCTTGTTAAGAAATTATCTCACGTTTTCATTATTAGTGTAGAAAATGTTTCCCAAAAGTATAAAATACTATATAAGGGAAATGTCGTTTTCTTATATATATATATTTTTAAAAAATATAGAAATGACTGATGTAGTATAATATATAATATTATACAAAAATAATAATATATAATTTAGAATGGTTTATATAAATATTAAGCGTGGGTGAGATAACCTATTTTACCTTTTCTCTTATTTCCCTTTATTATACATAGTATATTATATTTGATATTTTATTTTCTATATCGCAAGTTTATAATATAAGTTAAAGTTTTTGGTGTGACCTGGTTGGCTTTAAGATGATGTTCTTCTCTTCTATTTTACCTTGAACAAAGATGCTTTTCTCTCTGCCTCCTTTCTCTTGAGATGTAAGTCATGCATTCGCCATTTACTGTAAGGCCACAATATTTCATAGCCCAGGACAGCTTCTCTACGTGTCTCGCGCCCAAACGACAATCGCTGTTGGCCTCTTGGGACTTACTTTCTTCTCTCTCTCTCTCTCTCTCTCTCTCTCTCTCTCTCTCTCTCTCTCTCTCTCACCCTTCTCTCTTCTCTGGTCCTTCGCGAGGTCCTTTCTAAAAGTCACCCTCTTTATTTTATAAAGTGTCTTTTATACTATTAGAATTCCTCCTTTCTTGAAACTAACAGATTTTCCAATAAGTTTTCTTTATACACATAATATAACATTGGGTAAATTACTTTATTATCACACTATAGGACAATAATCTACTACAATAAAATTAAATCGAAGGTAATCAATCACTGTCAAGAATTTCATATATATATATATATATATATATATATATATATATATATATATATATATATATATATATATGTATATATATATATATATATATATATATATATATATATATATATATATATATATATATATATATATATATATATATATATATATATATATATATATATATATATATATATATATATATATATATATATATATAATATCAGTGTAATGTTGGGAACCAAAATCTTTCCAATTGTGCAGTTTCGCTGCTCTTGCGTATTAATAATAAGTTTATTTAAGGATATGCATCTAATTTTGTCTCGGAAAAAAAAAACTCTTTAACATACATATTTAAATGTTCATATTAAGAAGAAACATTTAAATTAATGAGGTGGTGATTGACATCATTATAGATTGATTATAAATTATGAAATAATTTTTATCGTGTTTATTAATAAATTGAATATTAACAATATAATGGTTTATTTACATCACATGTTGAGTCATACAGTGCGTAAAGTCATCATGTTATCTTCAACCCATGACATTGCTTCAGAGGAAAAGAGAGCACGATCCGAGTAACGGCGAGACGGAGAGGGAGAGAGGAAGAACTATACAGTATATTAAAAATGAGAATTATATCTCCAAATAGGTCTAAAAAAACAACAACAACAACAATATAATCTCTTACAAATAATGTAGGGGCAAGATATTATCTCGAGCTCTTTCACATTCAAATAAAATTTTCGAAAGTTTTTTTTATTGTTTATCAATTTTTCTTGTAATTTTTGTATGATTTCGATTGGTACATAATATTATTATTTATTAATAAGTAGTCTTTTATGTATGATGTCATAAGTATAAAGTGCGAGACGTTTAAATTATCTCTGACATTTCCATCATGCATATCTCGAGACTTAATTATATTATTTGGATGCAATAATTCTTAAAAACTGAAATAAATATTTGAATTAAATATAAATAATTTAGTTTCATACAACTCTACTTAGTTTTCGTAATTTTGTTTGTATCAATTGCAACAATATAAAGTATAGGCAGCCAGAAATGCGTCATAAAAATTAATAACTTTCTCTCTCTCTCTCTCTCTCTCTCTCTCTCTCTCTCTCTCTCTCTCTCTCTCTCTCTCTCTCTCTCTCTCTCTCTCTCTCTCTCTCTCTCTCTCTCTCTCTCAAAGCATTTTTCATAAAGATACGATTGCTGCAAGTGATTTTATTTTATTTTCCAAAATTTTTTATTTTTGTCCCTGATGTTTCTGTTTGAGAGCTATATAATAACATAATAAATAAAAAAAAGAGAGATCTTATATATAGGAGAAAGACATGGTGGGAAAAAATATACATAAGTTTTCACATTGAGCTGTGATTGAAGCAAACTCTATGAATGTATATATTATATGTTTTTTGATTATTTTGGTTAACGTAATGTATACTTTTAGTTAAAATGATCATATGACCCCATAGGCTTGCCCCATTACGTATCCTAAAAATACTGAATTAACAATAATAAAGGCAATAATTAAATTTACTAATAATAAAGTGTTTTATATCAATGTTGCTTTATATTTGGTATATTTTAAATTTTTGTAATCATAAAATAATAATAAATACATAAAACGTAATTTTTGTATCATTTTATGTTTCATATACGAGATACAAAATATTAATATACACAGTTCGGGTACAGTAACAGTACATTAAAAAGGAAATTAATATTTCCTTTTTCCGTATATCTATTGAAGAAGATAATACATAGCTTTAATATGGTTGAAATATTATTAATAAATAAACAGATTCAGCCAGTATATTATATAAGAAGATTCTAAACTAAAATTGCACAGTAAAAATATTTTGCTAAAGATATTAAAGTTGTATTTTACGTCAGGTTGTCTAATTAGTACTCGG
This sequence comes from Ecdyonurus torrentis, assembly GCA_949318235.1. NCBI lineage: Eukaryota > Metazoa > Arthropoda > Insecta > Ephemeroptera > Heptageniidae > Ecdyonurus > Ecdyonurus torrentis. The sequence goes on along the minus strand of OX439127.1, from coordinate 11,412,623 downwards.
TGTTCAAATATTTTACTTGAGTATAGAATATTATTATATTCTGCTGGTGCATAAATTAAAGAGAGAAAGAAAAAAAATTATAGCTTTAAAAATTAGAGACTGTAAAACATGACATGGCTTACTTTTACCCCAAAATATACGAGCTATATAACATCTTATTAGACTGAAGAGTCATTAAGTTTCTACATTATATCGATTGTTGCTAATAACATATTTAATCTCTGCCTATATGATTAAAACTTTGCAGACAGTGAGTGAGGAATAAGAAATCAAAATATATTAAGTCATTATTTCTATGTAGTAGCGAGCGAGCGAAAGATTTGTTTATGGTTTTATTATTATTATTTTTTTTTTTATGTTGCACTCGAGAATCTGTGATGTCATTGATTGGAGAAACAAACAAGCACTCAATCATACAACTTAATTATTTTTCAGTTTTCTCGACGCTATATAGAAATGTTTATTTCTTCACTGCAATTGAACTGATTAGAGTGATGTAAAATAAGTGGATAGTTATGAAAGAGTACAAGCGCATTTTTAGTAACAATATAATAAATAAAAGTAGCCATCTAATCAACTTAGTTTGCGTTTATCATTTTGAAACACCGTTAATAGTGTATAATCAGGGAGAGAGAGAGAGAGAGAGAGAGACAGAGAGAGAGAGAGAGAGACTCTACTTTGTACCCCCATCACTAACTTCACATTTTCTAAAAGTCGAATATAATATACATTTTCTTTCTTTCTTTCTTTTTCTCCTTTTGCGTTTTCATGTTCTTATCTGATTCCAATTTATACAAAATTGGAAAAGGTTACTCAAACACATTACATAAGATTCATCAAAGAGTTTAAAACTTTTTTTTCCCTTCTAAAACATTAAATAAAAAGAAAACGGAAAATAAATAAAACAGTTAAAATAAACTGTGATTTATTAAAAAAAAAAAAAAAAAAGAAAGGAAGAGAGAGAGAGAGAGAGAGAGAGAGAGAGAGAGAGAGAGAGAGAGAGCGATAAAACGAATTACGTATTTATAATCTTTATTGATAGCTTCATATGGTGTTGATCTACCCTATTTTTTATTTTTATTTATTCATATTTGTTTCGATTTAATTTCCATTGATATTATTTAAGTCATATCAGATAATTAATTCTGAGTATATATATATATATATATATATATATATATATATATATATATATATATATATATATATATATATATATATATATATATATATATATATATATATATATTGTTCGTTATAATATGCTAAGCCGTGCCTATTTTCTTATCACTAATCCCCGTTATCTTTAGTATTAAAATAGCCGGTTCTTTGTGATAACTGCCCGAGTGATATAAAAATAAATAAAAATAATATGAAATATAAGGGGTGATATTTTTCTTTTGTATTATTTATATAACTAGTAAACAAATTTTATGCTACTTTTTTTCCATTTTTTTTTTTTTTTTTTTTTTTTTTTTTTTTATTAAAACTTTTGTAACCTGCTCCAAGTTTATAGTTTGAAATTATTAAACCGCATTACGCATGTGTGGAAGTTAAAATAGTAAGAAACGAAATGATTAGGTAATAAAGTTATAAATAAAATGAATAAACAAACAATAATTGTTTAATGTTTATGAGTGATTGTCGGGTAGAAGTGACGTTGTTGTTAGCTCATATGTGTGTTTTCACTTCGCCCCGCTCTCTGCCCCTAGCCTTGCATTTGCTTCTCTGTAGTGTGCCGTGCTCGCTCGCTACTGCTGCTTAGCCATGCTGGAAGACAGTGGTCGCTTTGTAAACAGGATGTTTGTCAGTGCTTGTTTACTATTTATCAGGCATCTCGCAGGCTGTTATGTTAGTAGTATATAGCTTGGGTTAGCACCAGACGCATGTATCGTCTATATTATAAAGTAAGCACAAATTTAAAGTTAACTCCTCATCAGTGCGTTAGTTATACAACGAGCAGTCTCTAACTTGCATCACACTTGACGACACTCAGTGTCTTCTTCAACGCTTGTCATACTTTTTCTATTATCACCCCTTCAACCCTATACCACCTTGATACTGAAACTTTGTATTTGTATCACTTTGTGTGTTAATTTAATTACGACAGTGTACATGTTTATTTAAATATTTATCTCATAATAATTTTTTTTTTTTAAACATTAGTTATAGTGAGTGAAGTATGGTGTGATGAAAAACAACTTTATTTAGTATTTATATTAATCAAGATATACGTTCTCACTTACACAGTAGTAAAGTTTGTCACAGTAAGTACGATTTGAATTATTAATTTTATTATTATTGTGTAAGTACATAGACCTATAGTATCAAGTATACTATAGCTTACATTTTCATATAATTTTCTTTATTAATTTAATAATAAGTCAATTAAATTATAATGCTAATGTTATTCATGTATCAATACATAAAATATTCAAAAGACTTCTGCAATTTCTACGAAAGAGATTGAACTTGTCAAGTGTTGTATTATTTCATACAACTACTGACATTTGTCCAAATAGAAAAAGGTTCCATTTAACCTCCACAAAAAAAAAAAAAAAAAAAAAAAAAAAAAAAAAGCAACATTCTGTTTTGTAAAATTAGTTGCTCTTAATTTATAGAGTAGTTTTAAAATTTTGAAATTTACAAAAAAAAAAAAAAAACATTTAGTATACATATATTTTGATTTTTATGTATCATTAATAGATAGCTATATAACGTACCAATTAATCGTTATGTTTATATATACACAGAGTGCACAGTTTATAACAAGTGTATTGAATATTGACATCATAAGCGCACGCCTATATCTGCACTCATTAAAACTGACAGCTCGATATAATAATGAAGCAAAAAAAAAAAAAAAAAAAAAAAAAAAAAAGAGGAAAGTGATAAATAGCCACTATATTTGTTTACCATGAAATAAAAAACAGCATGTAGTATACGCAACTCCTAATTGCCTTTTTTTTTTAAATGTAATTGTTGGTTGTTGTTGTTTTTTTATCACAGCTATATAGTTTCATTAATTGACGCAGATGACAAATTAATTATATATTGGTAATTTAATCAAAAACATGTTTTAAATATCAACAAATATTTTTATTAAATATACAAGCAATAAATATGTAATAAAAATCGTGTTGATGTTTTTTTATTATTGATTTTTGTATTTGATTAATTATTTTTATTTTTTTAAAGAGTAAATTATATTAAATGTTTATAGTATCATAAAAATATGAATAAAATAATAAATCTTTACAAATGAAGTTGCTTTTTTATTATTATTTTTTTAATATATACATTTCATTGCAACAGAATTGCAATAGAATCTTATATTTATCGTAATTTTTCTCTATCAGTTCTTGGAAGTGCCATAGTTTAAATGAATAACTAATTCTAGTTTATAACATTTTATAATTAAGAGTGTTTAATGATTAATGAAATATCACTCCTTCGTTTTACTAATACATTTTATGTACAGTACATGCACTGGCTATTTCTTATGTATATGAAAGTTTTAGAAGGAAAGTGAAATGAATAAAAAGGATGTTAATGCAAAAGGGTTGTCACTAAAGCTGAACTTATTCTTCCCTTTTGCGGTTATAGCTATCTAGAGTAAGACAGCGTGAAGAGAGCGAGATATACCTCAGAAAGAGAGAAAGAGAGAGAATAAAGGGAAAATGTTAAGAAAAGACGACTTGTTTTGTAGACTCTGTCAAAATTGTGTGTGTGTGTGAGTGTATATATGCCGTGCTCTGAGAAGAGTATACCAATCCTCTGACAAGGTGTAATCCAAACCTTGAATCATTAATTACACTCAAATACAAGCAAACTCTACACGAAACGAATGTCTTTTCTAGCCTCTTTTATATATCTTATAAATTTTTGCCATTTTATATATATATAAGATGAGAGGTAATATTATTTTATAAAAATTTAACATCAAAAAATAGAGACAAATACATAAAGTACATTATATACAAGACGGGGGTTAAAATCTTACATGATACTACATAATATACTATCTAGTCTATGATATAGTAGACTTATCAAGAGTGTTGACAGCTACACGCTTAACTTATATTATTAAACTTAAAGATTTTAGTTTCTATTATGATATTGATTATTTGAAAAGGTTGGGTTGGGTATATATATATATATATATATATATATATATATATATATTATATATATTCTTATATTAAATGTGTATAGTTTGAAGGTGGGCTTGAACCTAGGCTATTTACCGCCTCAACCACGTCACGACATATTGATTGCTACTCCTGCTGTCGACCATATTTCTTAGGAAGAAGCAAAACGTGCATGCTTCAACGAAAGGCTTGAACTAGCACCCCTTCTTTCTCCATCAAACTCCTTCCTATATTCAACCCCTTTATAATGTTTTTTTCCCCTTATTTAATTCTTATCATTATTTGTATTTGTTTTTTCTCTTTCTTTATCCTACATCGCTCTATTTAAGCTTTGAATCAAACAATACCTGTTTATATGCTAACGAACCTTTAATGAAGTAATGTTTACCTCCTTTAGTTATTGGGTGGTGGGAAGAAGGTATTGGTCTCTCTCTTACACACATACTATCTCTTTCTCTCTCTCTCTCTCTCCGCGGTGTCGAAGGACTGACACGCGCAGCAAACAACAAAATATATTTAAAGTCATGGCAGTGACTAACTATGAAACATACTCCAGGTACTTTTAGTTTGTGTCGTAAAAAGGTTCAATTTTGTAATCTATGAACATAGAAATTGGTATAGAGGTACAATCTCAAAGTTTGAAAATATAGTTATAAAGAAAGAAGCTTTACAGATCGCGGCAGTATAACAGCAAGACACGCGTTTTCGCTCTACTCTCACTCTCGTTTCTCCACGTCATCATAACAAATTGTGGCTATCCTATCCATCTCCCTCCCACCCTTCTCGTACAAACCTTACCAGGCAGAGCTCTATCTGCTTTTGCTCTAATTCTTTACTAAGAGAGACAGAGAGAGAGAGAGAAGCAATCGACCCCCCATTGCTATCAACATGCAAAATAAATGTTTTATTTACGAAAGATAAAATAATAATAACAACATAGGAAACATTCTATATAAAGAAAGCGTATAAATGACGTCTCTTGCCGCTATAATCTTCATATAAAATACAAGTTATATTAAACATTCTTATTAATAAGTTATTTACAATTCTTTAGAATTTCATTATTAAAAAAATACTTTTTTTATTTTATTTTCCTCATTATATATAACTCAAGTACATGAATCTTTGCAGACACACATACACACACATTTGTATATATACATATATGTGTATGTATGTGTGTATATATATATATATATATATATATACACACACATAAAACATTTCCTATGTTTTTGCTGTTTTATATTAAAAAAAGAGGGCTAATTAGAGTTAATTATTATCCTTACATAAATATTTTGCACTAAACACAATGTACAAAATATTTTCATTTTAATAACTTTCAACGCGAACAAGTTTTATTTTTCTCTTTTCTCTAATAATATTTTATATTATAGTATACTGAAACACTAGCTAACAACCCCCAAGCAATGCTTTACGTACATATATACAGTACACACACATTGTATATATACTTTTATTCTGATGAAATTCTTTTTGTTATATTACAAGTTCTAAATTATCAAAATCATACTTATCTAAATAACATATGAATATATTTTTTTACGTATAATATATTTTCCTCTCTTATTTTAGTGTAAAACTAAATTATACATATAAAGAATTAGAAGTGTGTCCATTGTAAGTCGTACTGAATGTTATTCCTCTCTGTTGTAAAACTCTTTACTCTGTTATTATTATTATTCAAAAGAGGCTTTGTCTCAAAGGAAAATGAACTTTATTTTAGTTTCATTTTTTTTTACAAGGGAGTTGCCTCTTTTTTTTTTTTTTTTTTTTTTTTCTGTTCCTTTTTCTTTTTTTCTTCTGTCCACTTTTTTTTTTTTTTTTTTTTTTTTTTTTACGTATGTGATGAAATCGTTTGTCTACCTCAGGACATGCAATGTATACAATTTGTCAAAGCAATTGTTTTGTCATTATTGAACTTCTTTCTTATACAATACATGTAGTTATAACTTTTTGATCTTTTTTTTTTATTGTTATTTTTTTAAGGTTTTTATCAAATAAATTTTAGATGTAAAATTCATTCCATACGATCAAATTTTTATAACCTAAATTTTTAACATAAAGATAAACTAATAAATGTATACTTATTAAAATATTAATGTAAAAATTAATTTCTATATGAAATAATTGTTTTATTTTTTAAATTGTATGCTTAATAAAAATTATAATATAAAAAAATAAAATACATATTATATTAAAGTGTAAAATGATAAAATATCACATTGCCCCAAACGTTAACGTATTTAATTTTTATTACATTTTTTTGAATAGATTTAAATGATACGAATTTTAATAATGATATATATTTATTGAGAAGTTTGTATAAATATTTACAAATTTAATTTGATATACAGTATGTACATACTCTGTATGTGTGTGTGTG